>CM076581.1:875836561-875919792 GCA_034641835.2 Pinus albicaulis | reverse complement strand
AATAGATAAATTAGAAACATTAGAAATAGAGGAAATAAACAATGATGAATCATAGTTTTTGAACCTTAAAGAGGCAATATTAAACATCAGTCATCCTAGAAACATCAAAGAATTACAACTATTCTTAGATAAAATAAACTTTCTTGGAATATTCATTTCTAATTTAGCAGAACTAATCAGAGAACTGAATAACATGTTGAAAAAGGATTCAACATTTAAGTGGACAGTAGAGGCTAAGCAATATTTTGAATCAATCAAACAAGCCCTTACAAAAATACATGTCCTCATAAGTCCTGATTTCAAAAAAGATTTTATAATTTTTTCTTTTGCTTCAGAACACACCATTGCAGTAGTCTTGTTGCAAAAGAATGGTGAGGGTTATGAAAAACCCATTTATTTTTTCAGGAAATCCTTTCCCTTGCAAAAACAAGCACTTGCTTTAGTGAAGGATGATTAAAGATTTCAGAGTGTATATTTTATACTCACACATAATTTCATATGTTCCAAATTCAGTAGTAAAGGACATTTTGAATAAGAATGGGCCTGATGGAAACAGAGGCAAATGGATTGCCACTATATTGGAATATTGTATTGAAATAAAGCCTATAAAATTGATTAAAGGCCAAGGTTTAGCCAAACTCATGGCTGAATCGAACTGTCGCGCCTTAGATATAAATTTCATTGCAGTAATAGATGGTCAGGAAGATATGGCGACTCCACAGATCAGTGAACATTTTTTAGATTCACCTTGGTATGCAGATATTATATTTGTTTTACTCAACCTACAATCTCCTCCTGGTTTTCTTAGAACTAAAGGTGGATTCTTAAAATTAAAAGCAATGAAATATTGTATCATAGATAATGCTTTATTTTGGAAAGATCATGGTGGCATTCTATTAAACTGTTTATTGAAAGTTGAAGCTGATAAAATTATGCAAGAATTTCATGCAGGTGACTGTGGAGGACACCTTTACTGGAAATCAACTGTTGATAAAATTTCGAGGGCAGGTTTTTACTAGAATACTCTTTTTATAGATGTTAGAAATTATGTGACCTCCTGTCACAAATTTCAGATATTTGAAGAGAAGAAAAAACTATTACCTTTACCCCTCAAACCCATCTCTACAGAAATGCCATTTCAGCAATGGGGTTTATACTTCATTGGTGAAATTCACCCATCCTCCTCTGCCTAGCATAAATGGATTTTGACAACAACTGATTATTTTCCCTAGTGGATAGAAGCCATCCCTTCTAGACAAGCCACTAATTTTGTCATTATCTCATTCCTTGAAAACAACATCCTTTCTAGATTTGGATGCCCACAAAAGCTCATTAATGATAATGCAACTGCTTTCAAATCAAATAAAATGATTGACTTTTGTAACAAATATCACATTAACCTTGGCCATTCCACTGCCTATTACCCTCAAGGTAATGAACTTGCAAAATCCTCAAACAAAATCCTGGTTAATATCATCAAAAAATTGTTAGAAGACAACAAGAAAACCTAGAACAAAAGGTTGGTCAATGCCTTATGGGGAGACAGCCTAACTACAAAGAAATCCATTGGTACCTTTCCCTATCAATTAGTATATGGGATGGATGTTGTTTTTCCATCCTCATTAGGAGTGTCAATGATGAATATGATTCAAGAGATGCAAGTAGAACCAAATCATTTCCAAAGGAGGATAAATCAGATAACACATTTGTAGCAAACCAGGGAAGAAGTTGAAGTCAAATCACAAGTTATCCAAGAAAAAATAAAAATATTTCTGACAAGAAAACAAAAGAAGATGATTTTTACATAGGTGATAAAGTTCTCAAATGGGATTCGAGAAGAGAATACAAAGGGAAACATGGTAAATTTTATTTTCTTTGGAAAGGCCCATACATCATTTATGGTTACGGAGGTAACAATGAATTTTTCTTGAAGGAGTTATATGAAACAGATCTATCAGGTGGACCAATCAATGGTAGAATGCTGAAGCACTACTTTTCTCCTGATTAACCATTAGTTCATTTGTTTACTTTTCTCATTATAAATAGCATTGTAAAGTTTAGATTGGATTGGATGACTATCTTTTGAAGTTGAAGCCCGAACAGAAGGCCCTAAGATTTAATAGGTACAACATCATATAATTTAATAAATGAGCTCAAAAAATATTTTCAAGGCAAGCAAAGTCAAAGTTCCAAGGCCACTGATCAGTTAGTTATTGACATTTCACCAAGAAATGCCATCCCCAAATGGAGCCACTATTAGGGTCCTATAATAATAGGGATCATAATTTTGAATTGACTATGTTAAAGTCTTGTAATATTGTACATAATTTTCTTTCTACAAATGTTTTTCCATATTAAAAAATGTAAAGAGGGTAAGTCCTAAAAGAAAAATCAAAGGACTGAAAGAAAAATATCAAAAAAGAATATAAATTATGAACCCCACCAAAAAGAGATAAAAATAGATCCTGAAAGTGCCGCAAATTCAAATGCCACTACTTTTACTTTAATTTGCAAATAAGATTGTGTGCAGCTTGTCAAAAATGCCACAATCCATGATGATCAAACAGTTTAATCTTGATTCATTCATGTTTTAAATTTCATGTCAAAATAGTTAGAGAATAAAGATCTGGCCAAACCATTTAATCTTGGCAGATCAGTAGTTAGGTAGAGAATAAAAATGAGCTCATCAGTTTAATCTGAGCCATTGGAGGTTATAAGGTTAGAAGTAGATTAGTTTTCTTATCAATAGAAAATGAAAGGGTTAGCAAGCTCAAATGCACCCAATAAATGAAGAAAAAATGTTAGGGTAAATAAAGGGTAGGCAGAAGCACTTTTACAAGTCATGGAAAACATCAATTGGTTATTTCATATCACTAATATCCCCCTAAATCCCCTTCCCCTTGCTTAAAACACTATTTCCAACCTTAAAAGGCATATTACCTTGTAAAATAACTCGTTCCCTTTATTTCACGCCTTTTCCCTTCCTAAAATCCCTTTTCCTAGTTAAAAAACATACTTTCCTTTGAAAAGTAAAACCCCCTTTAATAATTCCCTTTTCCGTTTAAAAACATACAAAAAATCCACTTTGTATAGTTTAATGGGTTAAAGTTTAAAATGAATCAGTCCCCACTGTAGAAAATCCCTTCTTGATATTATTTTTAACTCATCCCTAATGTTTTTTTAAATCCTGCATCCATATTCACTTACCTCATATATATTAACTCCCGCATATATATTTTCCCAACCCTGTTTTATTTTATAAACTATAGTTTATTTCATTAAACCTCTATATTAAAATCCCCGATCCCATATCATATTAACCACTTTATATTAGTTTAAACATATGGTTTATATATATACTAGGCCCACTTTTAACTAACCCAAACTTGCAGATTAATCCCCTCTGATTACATATCCTACCACACTATTTAAACCAACCCAGATATATTTAAACTCCTTTGCATGGCTCATTCTCGATCCCACCTAATCAAATCCCTCCTATTCGTCCATCCGTCAAATCTCTATTCATTTGATCTAATATCCAATGATAGTTTTCACACCCCCGACTACCTGAAGTTTAAAACCATTGGGGGGGTTTGTAATGGGTGGTTTCGCACCCCCGCTCCCTTACTATGTGGCATCCCCACATTTTATCGCACTCCTCAGTCGAAAACCACTTTATCGCTTTTTACAGTGTGATAACCCACCATTCCACCATTTTGTTGTACGACGAATACTACCCTTTCTTGAATTTAACCTTCACGCCTAATGTTTAACTACTAATGGTTAAAAACATTAAAACCCGCCCTTAAAAACAAATTTTCACCATTTTCTGTTGAATTTTGCACAAAGGAATCCTTGCCGACCCATTTTAAAGCAAGTTTCGACCAAAAATCACACCTTTGATACCATAAGACATTGCCAACTCAAATTTGAAGTGTTATAAGGCCAAGGAAAGCCTTTGTTGCCTCCAACACCTTCTCTGCAGACTGAAAACTCCTTTTCATAGGTATTCCTAAGTGCCTGAGCCATTACTTCAGCACAAAAAAGTAATAATTTGTTTAAAATAAACAAATCTATGGCTTCCTAGAGCATTGTGACAGTTAACCCTCTGCAACCCCCTGTAATAGATGTTGAACATACCCCCCTTGCAAACAAAGACTTCAAAATTAGTGATACTACCACTGATTTCAACTTCTTGGACATCCACTGCTGGAGCCATGATAAATCCATAGACGAAGCTGATGATATCTACCTTTGGGAATCAAATTTTCCTAAAGACATCTTCCCATAGACATTCTAGTTTCCTAATATCATCAGAATTTTCCAAATCAATTATCTACCCAATGAAAGAGCCCTAGTAACCCCTAACAAAGACATTTTGTTCACAATTACCGCAGAATCAATAAACCAGATGTTACAGATCCAACCTAAGCCTGATCAAGCTCCATTGTCTATTGAAATCCTCATTGAATTATATTTAATGCTGGACTTTCCCAAGAGGTTTCAAATCTTCCAAACCTTTCTTCCTCCATCAGTGAAAACCCCAAAGAGTAACCCTCCTTATTCATCTTCAATTTTCTCAGAGAGAACAATACAGATTGTCACAATGATGTCTTGCATTCTAGGGTATTTCATAGATGAATATGTAGATGCTTCAATCTTAGGTTTTATGTCCATATTCTGCCTAGGAAAGCCTCCAACTTCTTTATTTAACTTTGCTCAATATCTATCAGAAGCCATCCATGAAAAATTGGTTAAATTACCAGAGGAAGGAGTGTTTAAGTATTCATCAGTTTTGTTTCACATGTTCCTATATTTCTAATCTGAAAGATTTACAGTTAGCCTTCAAAAACTGGACACAGAGGGTAACCCCCAATCTGTAGTTTTCTGGACTTCCTTAATTAGAAAGGATTCCATAGAATTCACCTACAAGGACTTTATTGATGCATTTGTTTATCCAATTGTCAACATGCTAAGTAGTAGCATTCAACCAAGAGTTAGTGATGAGATAAAGAAGGTCTTACAATTTTCTAAACACAGTAGAACAGGAGACTGGCATTTATACCAGAACAACACTGAAATTAGGGTGTATGGATGTCAACTCACTTCATACAAGCTACCCAAATACCTCCCAATGAGGTTATTTTCATTAGAATAAATCAGGCAAATCCTAAATTCAGATGAAGTTAATTTCTAGAAGATGAAAAGAAGTTGGTACAAATAATGCATAAATTAGAAACACGGAAGTCAAACAGAGTGACTGACAGAATACAGAAGTTAGAGAAATAATTAACATGGAAAGAACCACTTGCCCAAGCAAAACAGTAGTTGTGGGCCAATATCATTAACTCTGTTAATGATATTTGGCCTTCCATCCAAGTTATATTTGAGCAGAAATATTTGATCAAGGAAGCTAGTAAAGCTATTCAGAAAGTCAAAGAGGAACTTGGGAAGAAACCAGAAGAGGCCACTGAAATAATAAAGTTTATCAATTCCAAGAACAAACAAGAATTAGAAGAAATTAGCATAAGTGACAGAACATAAACAATCTTAGAGGTAAGAAAGGTAATTTCCAAGAGAAACTTGATGACACAACTTGAAGATAAGTGTCAGACTATGGAGTTAGCAATAACCAGATTCATGGTCAAATTTGATGTTTTGAGGCAGAAAGGTCTTCCTAATCCTTTGGTGATCAATGACAGATTAATGAAGCATGAAGACTATGACAAGAAAATCAGAGAAGTGGCTAAAGAATAGTCCACAAATTCCTCCATGAAAGGAATTCCTACAGGCAAAGTACTCTATTGGACATTTGAAAATCTATTTTACCACCAGCATGAGGTAAATGATCTCTTTATAAACAAGCCTGCTTTTGCAAAATACACAGAAAATGATGAAATTTACAAGAGAATGGTAAAAATTAAATTACCAGATGAAGAGGCTTGGGAAAAACTGTATGATTTACTATGACAGTGAAAAGTAAAACAGGTAAAAGAGCAGTCAAGTTTAAAGAGTATCAGAGTAGTCAAGTTAAAGTAAAAACAGAGCAGGCAGTTTAAAGATCAAAATAGAGTTAAAAGAGAATTAGATGACAAGGCAGAGTGAAAGACAAGCAACGTGAAAGACAGCTAATGTAAGGCAACAGTCAAAGAGATAAAGCAACAAAAGATCAAAAAGCAGACAACAAAACCAAATAAGCAGGGACAGCTTGCATTAGTTACATAGGTGTCTCTATCTTCTTGCATGAAGATATTTTATTTTCCCTTGAATAATTCCTAAATCAGTTTTAGGATATTTTGTATTAGTTTTTGTATAAATACTTCATAATTCGAAGTATTGGGTGGATTACTGAACATTTCTATAGTTGTAATTGATCTAAATACCTGAAGGTTTATTGTACCATTTTCAAGTTAGCAAACAGGACAAGTAATAAAGGCATTGCATTACAGGATTCATGTGTTGAGCCACTTCAGTGAAGTATCTTTCAATTGTTCATGTTTTTCGTTAAGTATTCCATAAACTTGTATGTTTTCCAAATTTAAATGTTATAACAGGAATATTATTGTAGAATTTGTTTTAGTACACTCTTTTCTGAACTGTTATTCATTTTAATGTTTTCTTCTGATATCCGGATAGATGAGAATCCTTAATTTCTCCTTGATCCCAATTGAAAACCACTTCATCATCCAACCTAAAATATTTGATTTTGCTCAGCTACCTTGCCCTATGAACACTTCCTTTAGAACTTGATTTTTTCATGTTTTCTTGAGACATTGACTCCATATCCTAATGGAAAAACAGACAGACTTCTACCCATCTAAATCAGTAATTCCACCAAACAAACTAAATCAAACCAAATCAATCTTACATAACTAGCGTAAAATCAATTAAAAAAAAAATTTAATCATAAGGAGATCGCCATCTCTGAGCATTAGGAAGGCTAGATCCTGATCTCAAAAGTAGGTTGATAGTTACCTCTAATATTTCTTTAAACAAAACATAACAACCCTGGGAATTATTGGAGTGATAACACAAGGAACAATAACCATCCAGCTAAATGTGTTTAAAAACACAAATAGATATTTTGGTAGGAAATTATCCTACCTCCTAGCAGTGATTTCGTCAAAGGAACCTCCTTGAAAGCACGCCAGAAAACCGTAGCTCCAACTACAAATCGCACAGTGATGTGCAAGACAAGGATAGACAACTACCTTGAGGTTAGATATCCATTCCACTGCATAAAACAATCGAAATTAAGCCAGTAAACTTAAAAAAAATTTCATTATACCTGAAAACCATTTAGGGGCATGAAATTACCATATCTAGCATCCGGTTGAGCTAAATACGGGGAAGAAAAACCAGTGAAATGTACCAGAAAAAACAGATGAAAAAGACTGAAATCCCTCTCAAACAAGCAAAGTAACTACCCCATAAACCACTATGTGCAACACCAAGGATGGTTATGGATGCGACCAACATTGTAGTAGCATCGTGCAAGAACCGGGGAGAAAAAACTAATAATAACCAAGCCCAAATAGAAATGCACAGTGTGTTCAAGAAGCCTTCATTACACAATGATAAACCTAACCTAACACACCCTAAGTCGATCACCATGTACTATGGACAAGTGGCTACGCATGGCGGAAAAGTGTCGTACTCCAGGTCATAAATCTTGTGTGACATGGAAACGATGTGAGGTGGAGCATTCACTTAATGACGTCTCTCCCCTAAGTGTAGTCTAGTCGTGATAGTTTTTGGAAAATATGACAGATAGATAATCCACTTTTCCAAGGAGACAACTCGGCGACCTCCAACTCTCATCTTGTCCATTAACCGAAAATGCATCTGACTCTCGTCTCATTCATGGACCAGCGTTGCCCCCCACTCTTATTCATCGAAACCATATACACATGTGATGTGCATTGATGGTGCACCACCCTCCAACTCTAGCATTCAAAAAAATTCAAAATTCCCCCCTTTCAATCACACTAGGATATCAAAGTTTGTTAGTCGTGCGGGAAATTCTAAAAATCAAATTAATGTGGCTTGAAGGGACCTGATGAAGGAGAAATGATCTCTCTCGTGGCTACTTATTCCACTGATGATAAAAACCTGGGTCTAAAAGTCACAACCCATGGATTTGCCTTCTATTGCGCTCTCGAATTTCTTCTACAATAATTAGCGAGAGGAATAGTCGTCATGTCTAGATTGAGAAAGGATCACTGGGCTTCGCCCACTCAGTAATTTGGTGCCTCTGCCTCTAACTGAAAATTTTCACTTTTCCTTCCAAGTATGGGAAACAATACCTCGGGAGTCCTCTTCTTTGGCAACCGTTAAAAATTGTAAATACTCTCGTGTGCATGTGATGCATGAAGTGAATAGTTGAGTTGATTTGAGTTAAGTCAAGTCCAATATTAGAAGTTCAAGTTCATTATGTATTTGGAAATGTTAAATTTAGTGAGTTTTTACATGTTGAAGTTAGCATCAGTTAAGCGGCAAGTTAAAAAGTATAAATATCCCATATCGGGTTCATTGTAATCAATTCAAATTTGTGTGATCAATAGAAGAGAAACATCTCATATTATTTTGTGTGTGTAAATTTGATGTATTTCCTCTTCTGCCTTTTCATCAAATTGGTATCATATTCAGATGATCTAAGGATCCATGGAGTGATAAAGAGTCTACAGCCAAAACTTGTAAGCCACATTGTGTGAGTGATACGTCACCAGGAGAGTTCAATGTCATATATTTTAAGTAACGTATAATAGAAATTCAACATTCATGTGTGTGTGCAGCCTTTTTTGGTTGTAAGCAGAGTTAGCCAATTTTTTTCCCAAAATAGAGAGTCGCATCCGTGAGGTCACGAACAATTGTTTCATGTCGCCATATAGGCCAGCTACCGCATTGCTACCGTGAAGTATTGTCAAGCTCGAGCAAGCATTTAGAAATTAAGTCATGTTATCAAAGAATCAACTTGCAACAAGTCAACGATTTGATAACTACCATTATCAAAAGTCAAGAGCATATTCAAAAGGTTTAAAGGTTTTAAAAACGTATAGGAAATATTTTTTTTAAGGGTTGAAATATATATGAGAATGGTTTCGTTAGAAAATTGTTTTTAAACAAAAATTTTAAGAGTACATTCAAAGTGTATTTTTTTCGGTATATTACAAAAGGATTTCGCTGGTGAAAGGTTTTATGTTATTTTTAAAATGACCTCATTTAAAAGTGGTTATGATATTTTTAAAAGAGATTATTATAAAGAGTTTAAAATGTTTTTTTTAGGATTTTTTGTAAATGTAGAGAACTTAAAAAAATGTGTATGGTATTATTTTATTACTATTGGGAAAAGAGAATTTAAAAAAAAATGGACAATGTGTTTAGGGATTTTGCAAAAGTATGCTCATCTACAAAAAAAATTCTTGTTTTATTAAGCATGACAGTGTTTTAGATGAATATTGTGGCTTACGAGGGCGCATGTCAAAAATCATATTTTTTCGGGGGTAATATGAAAAGAAGACTCGATGGTAATATTGAAGTTGATGATGACCTATTTCTATAAGAGATTGAGACATTTAAGTTTGAGAATGACAAAGAGAATTTGTCATATGAAATAATGATTTGTGGAGTTGAGAATTCATCTCTCTTGAATCCAACCGAAACTAATGAATTTAGTGAAAGTTGAAATTGTTAATGAGCACATGAATGCTTGATAACTTTGATAAAGAACACTTAACTAGTGATGAGTGGTTTCACATGATGCAACCAAAAACTCTTATTGATATGTTGTTATTTGGAGAGAAAATCCCGCTTGTGTCTAGAAGCCAAATGGAAGACAACATGTTAGCAGCAACTAACAATTTCAAAGAAGATGAAAATGAAGTGATTCAACAGTTTTTTATGAGAATATCCATTGACTGCATAAAAGTGGAAGATAGCCTCAATGCATTTGAAGAGGCATATAAGGAAGAGGAATACGAGAAATCTATCACTAAAGAGCATAAGGAAAATGTTTTTAACTTTAATTTTGAGTGTCCATGTAAAGAGGATAACAGTCGAGCTAAAAGGGAAAATGCAGAAAAAGATGCAGTAAAGGATATGAAAGATTCTGGAGATGAAGAATAAAGTTTTAAAATAGTATTTCAGTAATGGATTCAAGAAGAAATCAAATTATGTTATCAAGAAATATGGTAGAAAAAAAGATGAGGAATATGAAGCGCAAGAGGCCAAGCGAAGATCGCAGTTTGAAGATGAAGAGTTGTGGTAACAATCCATGAGTGAAAGAATTGTTGAAGAGGAATTTCTAGAAGACAGATTTAGAAAAAACACAAGAAAAGTAAAATAAAAATTGCAGCGACAATAAGTGAATAAATATGGAGCCTACAACAAGAAAGCGAGCAGAGAATGAAGTAGTTTCAAGGGTATAGAATTTGGAAGAAACAAAAAAGAGAATTCAAAATTGTAAAAGTACTAGTGAGCATGTTTAAGTGATGATTGAGTAATTTTTTATCGTAATTCTAGCAAGCCTAGTTGAGTCATGTTGAGTCATGTTTGAGTTATGTTGAGTTATATGATTGTAATTAATGGGGAGTGTTGGAAATTGTAATTAATCCCATGTACATTGATACATGTAGTGAGTGGTTGAGTTAAGACAAGTCCAATATTAGAATTTCAAGTTCAAGTAGTGAGTGTTTGCATGTTGAAGTTAGCATCAGTTGAGTCTAGAGTTAAAAAGTATAAATACCTGATATTGAATTCATTGTAATAAATTCAAGTTTATATGATCAATAAAAGAGCAGTAGCTCAAAAAAAAAATTGTGTGTACAATTGGTACCTTTACTCCTCTGTCTTTCTCATCAAATAGGGCCTTACTTGATCCGAGTAGATCCAGAAATAGAATTGGCCTTGAAAATAGCTCAAAATAAAAGTCCTCTAATGGAAGTGAAACTAGGACCATATCGTAGTGCTCGTCTCCCTAATTCCAACAGTGCGAACAACACTCAAATCCAAGTTTGTATGCTCATGTTATAGTTGGTCAAAGTTCTAGTCAAACTTGGCCAAGTGGCACACACTAACGAGGAAAAAATTTGGCAGAGTAATGGTGCACAGAAAATGGTAGTCAAAAAAAGTGGATTTGTCTCCTCTTTAATTTGTCTAATATACCTTATTTTTTGGCAAAATATTTTTAACTATATGGTTAAAAGAAAAAAAGAAAAAATTAGAATTTTTGGGGTGGCAGGCCACCAACCCCGCCACCCCACCCAACGGTATTACAAATATATTGTATATTTAATAGAGTGGACATGCCACCCCCGATAGACCCCCTGAACTCCATTGGAGCCACACCATATATATTCAAATAACATGTTATGTTAACTGCCAAGGTTTTGTACAAACACCGAAAGCATTACGCATTATATTCATATAACTCATACCAAAAAAAGGTTTCGTGGGGTTAAACCTCGAAACCTCCCTAACTTTCATGCCTTATCATAGTACAACATACCAACGGGCCAATGACCCATCCGTTGAAATGTACACCCACGTTCTTATAATTAACCCTTCAACACATGCCATTCGAGACTGACGGAGGGCAGACAGGCATAGAATCTTGGGCGGCCAGATGAGTGTAATCGTGAGCGAGGGAATCTCTAATATACTAAAAATATTCCTTTAGAGGGCCATAGGTGCCAACGTCAAAATTTTACAAGTTTATATTCAATTTTGCACATTTTTGCGTCGGGAATCCAAGCTTGCAATCTGTTTCTTCAGCCACGTTCTCCATTTTTAGACCATCATCCGAATTGGAGGTATAAGGGTCGTTTTTGTAAATTTTCTTGCAACTAATTTCTTTGATGCCACTTAATGAAAAAAGGCCTCCCCACTTTGAGCAGGGGCTGGAGACGTAGCCCACATTGGGTGAACTCTGTAATCAATTTTTTTTTGTGCTTTTGAAATCATGTTTACTTTATGATTTCCACTTCTTTTTCATGTGTTAATTTACTTGGTTAATATGCTCTTTTATATGAAATTTTGTATGCATCCAGGAGTTAAAATACCTAGATCAAGTTTGATGTCAGAGCAAATATTCTTGATGCGTGTTGCATGAGTGAATGATAACCAGAAACAAGCTCCAAAAAGGTGAAGGGAAACTCAAATCCTTTGATCCCGAAGAGGGCATGCACCATGAAGGCAGAACATGGAAGATGAGGATGTACGAAAAGAAGAAGTGAGAAATTATCGCAATATCTTATTCAACATGGCAGATAAAGTTGACAATTTGTTTGTAGAATATGAGAATAAAATCAAGCATGAGAAGAAAGAGATTGATGATCATGCATCGGTACACCATGGAGGTGGAGGAGAAGAACCTCTTCCCTCTCCATCCACCAGTGAAAGTTCTTCTTCTTCCTCTTCTCATCATTCTAACAGGAACCATAAAAATACATCTGTGAAGCCTTTTTTAAGCTATATGTAAAGTTTGATGTTCCCACATATAATGGAGAATGTAATGCAGAGAAACTAAACAATCAGATTAGAAAAATCGAGGTTTATTGTTGGATTCAGCATATCGAGGAAGATGAGGTCAAGATCTAGTTAGCATCTCTTTTTCTGAGTGGCATTTCTCTCGTTTGGTGGGAGAACAAGTTGTAGAAAGGCAACAAATATTTGGGTAATCTCCTTTATTCCTTGTCCATTTTTTTTCTACATTAAAATATCAGTTTTATCCTTTGGGTTATCAAAAAAAGGCTTTAATAGAATGGGAATATTTAAGACAATCAAAGGGTTAAAATGTAGAAAGCTTCAAAAATGAGTTTAGGAAACAAGCTTTGAATTTGGACATTCCACTTGATTCACCTGAAACTGTAACAAAGTATATTGGTTCTTTACATAGTTACATCAAGCATTCTTTGTCATTATTTTAGCCTACTACTATCGATGTGTCTATTGTGAAGGCCATTCACCTTGAAAGCAAGGGAAAGAATGAAAAATAATATCAGTTAAGGAAATCATCTATCAAACCTCATAATGGAAAGTTTAAAGGAAAAGGAAAGGGAAAGAACAAGAAGGCAACTACAACCAAGAGGGAGGAATGAGAAAATTCATCTTGCATACATTGCAAGAAGGAAGGCCATGATGGTGAACAATTTTGGAAGTTTCATCCGGATTTGAAGCCAAATAGATTTGGAGGGAAGAACAAGAAAAATGCAATGGAAACCACATAGCAAGAAGTTGGATCTGATTCTGGTGATGAGACATTAATCACAGTAGTGGGCACACAAGGTACTCTTTCTGTTCATGCTAAAAAAAATTATGAATCCCATGCAAATACAAGTTCTTAAAATGAGCCTCTTGTTAATGAACGAAACAGAATTAAATTGCTCCACATTAGAGTCATAATGAAACATACTCAAGTGGAAATCTCGTTGATCTGGTCTCACAAGAAAATTTGATTTAAGAATCCTTGGTTAAAAAGATAGGATTTGAGACTGCATTCAAACCCAAGCAGAGCTTTTTTTCATGGTTGGTTATGCCATTCGAACTATGCAATTTTCCAACCACATTCATGAGGGTGCCGAATGATATTTTCAAGCCTTTTCTTGATGATTTTGTACTTTTGTATCTTGATGACATTATTGTTTACAGGAGGACATGGGATGATCATGTGAGTCATGCTAAAAAGTTTCTTGATGTTTTGCAAAAAGAAAAATTGTATGTCAAAATGTCGAAGTGTGAATTTGGTAAGACCTCTTTGGTTTACCTGGGTCATGTTGTCGGTGGTGGAAAATTGAAAATATATCCTTTTAAAATTGATCTGATTGTAAAGTGGCCTAAACCTACCAATGTTACAGAGGTTCGTAGCTTTTTGGGTGTCGTACAATAATGAAGAAGGATAATTTCCAACTTCTATATCATTGCAACCCCCTTACATGAATTGACGAGTGTGAAGAAAACCTTTCAGGGGGGAGGAAAGCAACAAAAATCCTTTGATGCACTGAAAGAGAAGATTAGCACCGCACCAGTTTCGGCCTTACCTAACCTCTAGTAGCCTTTTGAGATCGAGAGCAATGCTAGTGGTTATGCCATGGGAGAAGTATTGATGTAGCAAATCAAACATGTATGTTACCATTTCAATAAATTCTCCTAATATATTGTTAACTATCCCACATACGAGAAGGAGTTGTGTGCCTTGGTTCAAAGCGTGAAGAACTAGAAGCACTATTTGATCAGCAAGGAGACCATCATTCAAAAAAAATCACCAGCCCTTGCAATACCTTCAGTCATAGACCAAGCTTCAACAAGCACGTCATTTTATATGGATGGGATTCCTTCAACATTTCACTCGGTAATAAAATACAAGAATGGCACCAACAATAAAGTGGCAGATATGCTTTCTCTTCCTCCTATTTCTGAAACTATAGTTTTGCAAAATTCCTCTTTATCTTTCGAAATTTATTTTGAACATTTAATTGATGATGATTATTTTAAGGATATTTATGAAAAACTGACGCATGGATCACATGTGCATAATTATCACTTGCAAGGAAAATTGTTGTACCACCTTGGAAAACTTTATATTCCCACCAATGAAAGGATACATGTAATTAGATAGGCACATACATCTCTTGTGTCAAGTAATTTTTGTGTAGAAAATACTTTTTGTCAGTTACATAGGTTTTTTTATTGGCCTCGCATGAAAAATGGTATGACTAGATATGTAAAGGGATGTGTGTTGTATTCAGTTTTTAAGCCCTCTAATAGAAAATCAGGGCCCTACACATCACTCCATGTTCCTAGTTGTCCATGGGACAGTGTGTCAATGGATTTTGTAGGTGTTTTGACTTTGTATAGGAAAGTTCATGACTATTTGTATGTCATTGTGGATCGATTTAGAAAAATTCTTGTCTTAAAGCCTTGTAAAAACCAGGTCACTGCAGAGCAGACCGCTCATCTCTTCTACCAATTTGTATGGATCCACTTTGGGTTTCCCACATCCATTGTATCTGATCAATACTCTCACTTTCTTGGATATTTTTGGACGATTTTGTGGAGAATGTTGAACACCAAGTTGAAGAGGAGCATGACATTTCATCCATAAATCGATGAAAAAATAGAGGTTGGCAACCGCACAATGATACACTTGCTCCAAGGCTATTCTATCAAGCATCCCAAGTCATGGGATGAGAAACTTCCTTATGTATAGCATGCATACAACCAAGAAGTGCATTCATCCACTCAGAGCTCACCATTCGAGACATTTTTTGGCTATTTTCCAAAGGATCTCTTAGACATGTTCTTTGGGAGAGATGAACATCACAGTGGGCAAGATGACAGGGACAAGGCACGTAAGTTAATTAAACGGATACAAAATATTCATCAGGAAGTACAGGAGCAGTTGGAGAAATTTCAAACTCGATACAAAGCTCGACATGAAAAGCACCAATACGATCACCAATTCCAGGTTGGGGACAAAGTGTGGTTCTAGATCAGCAAAGGAAGAATGAAAGGGGAAGGAAAGAAGTTGAGACCAATATGATATGGCTCATTCACCATATTATATAATATTGGATATAGTGATTTTCGCCTCGACATAAATGCAGATGTATTAAGTGGTGAACGTTGAAAAATTGAAGCTTTATGAGACTTTGTTGATCATGGACACTTAAGAGGTTGGACATGTTCCTATAGTGGATGAATTTGCACTTGAATACTTGGACAAGCTACTAGAGACATCATTCTTGAAAAAAATACCAAGACTTCACGAGGGGGAGAGTGGAGTATCTTCATATTAGTTTTCAAAGGAATGCATCTAAGTAAGGCTTGATGGATTGAAAAGGAGAAAGTGAGGGCTAAATTCCCTCACTTTCCTATTGACTGATAAAGATATTAGTGGTCCAAAATATCATTAGTGGGGAGGAATGATCCGGGTGGATCCAGAAATAAAAGTGCCCTTGAAATTAGCTCAAAAATAAAAGTTCTCGGATGGAATTGAAACTAGGCCCAGATCATAGTGCTCGTCGCCCTGATTCCAACGGTGCGATCGACACTCAAATCAGAGTTAATATGATCAAGTTATAGATGGTCAAATTTATGGTCGAACTTGGCCAAGTGGCAGTCACTAATGTGGCAACAATTTAGCAGAGTCATGATGCACGGAAAATAGCGGTCCAATCAGGAAAAAAATTTGTGTCTTTAATTTGTATAATATCCCTTATTTTTCGGCGGAATATATATATATATATATATATATATATATATATATATATATATATATATATATATATATATATATATATATATATATATATATATATATATATATATATAATTTTTGGGGTGGCGGGCCACCAACCCCGCCATCCCACCCAACGGTATTATAAATATATCGTATAGTTAATAGGGTGGGCAGGCCACCCCAGACAGACCCACCCAACACTATTGGAGCATATATATATATATATATATATATATATATATATATATATATATATATATATTCAAAGCACATGTTATGTTAACTGCCACGGTCTCGTACCAACGACGAAACCACCACGCACTATATCCATATAACTCACACTAAAAAAAGGTTTCGTGGAGCCTCCCTAACCGCCACGCCTTATCATAATGATCCAGGTGGATATTGGTGGTCACCTGCCTATTCCACTTGGGGCCCCACCATTGTCTCTTTCAGTTTTTCAGTTTCGGCACAACTTACTACTTTTAGCAGTTTTTCGGGTCCTGAACTTCCGAAGTCGTTTTGAGGCCCTAAACGAAGTTTTTTGGGAAAATAGGAAGAAACATGGGTACATGGATTGATTTTTATCACTCAAAATTTGTAGTCCTCGGATATATCTTTCTAACAGGGTATGGTACGTGTCAAACGAAGATCGTATGCCAAATTTACGTCCCCGGGAAGTTGAAACACCAATTTACCCAAACGGGGCCCATATTTTTGGCACTTCATCTCCTAGGGTTAGGGTTTTGGCTTTTTAGGATTTCCCATTCTTTATCAATAATAAATAGGCCCTTGAGCCTCATTGTAACTCAGTTCATAGGCCTGTAGTCGCCACATCTCTTCTCAGAGATAGCTACCAGCACCCTAGATAGTTTTATTTCCATTCTGTCTGTAAGAAAATTTCAGTTCTTTGATATTAATGAAATGAAGTGTTATTTCAGCTGCATATTTGTATTTATGGTTATATGTTTATTCTGTTGCATTCCTGCATAAATCCAAATCAGTGGTATCAAAGCGGTCTACTTTTTCTCGATCCTTCTTTGCATGTCCCCAACGAGGTCGGGGTATAAGGAGTTAGGGCTCGATCTGGTGGAACCTTTGCAAGATCAGCCTCGCAAAACCCGACGGACGCCCATGGGGGCCAAAAAGAAAGATGAGGGAGTAGGAGATCCTATCAAAATATTGCTCGACAAGGCCCTCGAAAAACAAAGGAACGCGATGATGGATAAATTTTCCCAGATCCTTCAACGACTGCACACCAGCAGCGCATCTGCATCTAGCAGCCACTTTGAAGGTGCGACTCCTTTTAAGGTACAAGTAAATTTTGACATTCCCATATTTGAGGGTCAAATAGATGTAGATGCCGTAGATAGATGGTTGAATCTATTAGAAGGATATTTCTCGGTTCATGACTTTTCCGACAAGGAGAAGATTATTTTTTCACTCCTCAAAGTTGTCCCCCATGTCAAGGACTGGTGGGAAACCCACTGTGAGAAAAAGGATGAGACAAAACCCTCTCTTTTCTCAGCCATACCCACTTGGAATTCCTTCCGAGACGCCATCAAGGAACAATACTATCCCGTGGGGAGCTATGAGGACAAGTACATCCAATGGACCACGCTGCGACAACAAAGGGATCAAGATGTGCATGAGCTGACGAATCTATTCCATACCCTGTGCACCAAGTTGGGTATCAAAGATTCAGAGAAACATCTAGTGCTAAAGTATCACAGTTGTCTGCATAGATACATTCAGGAGGAAATGGAGTTCCTCGACATCTCCTCGCTTGGTACAGCATACCGGTATGCTGCCAAGATTGAGCAGAAATTCAAAAATAAGAAGCGAGACTTTGGATCTGTGAATCAAAAGTAAAGGAAAGGTGTTCCCAATTCGCAGAACAAAGGACAGAGCCAAGGCATGGTGACTCAAGACAACCTGTCGAAGCCACAAGCAAAGAACAACACTGCTAAGCCAAAGAAGGACACAGGAAAGTGGTGTGAGTTCCATAAGAGCACCACTCACAACACAAGTGAGTGTCGGGCCAAGCAGTCGTTGGTGGCCAAGATGAGGGCTTCTGAGTCAGATGCATGCTCCAACTCTGAATCAGAACCTGACAAGGGGAATGAAAAAGGGAAACAGATTATTGATGCGGAGCCCAACGCCACTGTTTCCACTACGAAGATCAAGAAGGAGGAACCATAAGATCCAGAGGAGGAGGAACGTCTCTTCCACTCCCAGATGTGGGTAAAGGGCTCCCTGGTACAGTTCATTATCGACAATGGGAGCCAAAAGAACCTAATTTCAGTAGACGTCGTGAAGCGGTTGGGCTTGTCGACCACAGCTCACCCACATCCATACACCATCGGGTGGCTTCACCAAGGACGAGATCTCCGCGTCAGCCAATAGTGCCACCTTCCCTATAGTATCAAGCCCTTCATGGATGAGGTATTATGTGACGTTTCTCCTATTGATGTTTCTGATGTATTATTAGGACAACCATACTTGTGGAAGCGTCATGCTGTGTATGAGTCTCGGCCTTGCGCTGTTATTGTTACTTTGGGAAATAAGTTCTACAGGATACCAGAGGTACCACCTCCTGTTGTTATCTCTTTGGTTACTGCAAAATAATACAGTAAGCTCATTTACCAAACCAGGAAATTCATTTTCTTGATGATCCACCCCTAGGGTAAGAAGAAGACTGTGGCCACGACTTCCAAATAGGGCTCCTCTGCATGACAACAACAAATGGATAAGGTTGTGGAGGAGTACGGGGACATCTTCACCTCACCCACAGGGGTTCCTCTGCACTGTCAGGTCAAGCACCCGATTGATTTGGCCCCAGGTGCACCGCTACCCAATGGACCGATCTATCGGTGCTCTATTCTTGAGAACGATGAAATCAAGAGGCAGATTCAGGAGCTTCTGCAGAAAGGTCACATCCGGCCAAGTTCATTGCCCTGTGGGAGCCCGATCGTGTTGTTATAATAGAAGGATGGGACGTGGAGACTCTGTATTGATTATCGGGCGCTGAACAAGATCACTGTGTGGAATAGGTACCCGATCCCACGGATTGATGACCTTCTAGACCAACTCAAGGGTGTGAAATATTTCAGCAAGATCGACTTGAAGTCTGGGTATCACCAGGTACCAATTGAACCCTCCGATGTGTGGAAGACTGACTTCACAGCCAAGGAAGGCCTTTTCGAATGGTTGGTCATGCCTTTTGGGTTGACGAATGCTCCCACAACCTTCATGAGGATGATGGACGACATCTTGCGGCCATTCACCAACTCATTTGTAGTGGCGTACTTGGATGACATTTTGATCTTCAGCCAGACTTGGGAAGAGCACCTTCACCACATCCGACAAGTCCTCCAAACACTGCGGTAAGACAAGTTGTGTGCCAATTTGGAGAAGTGCACTTTTGGCATGACCCAGGTTCAATATCTGGGATACATTATTGATGAAAGGGGGGTGCATGTGGATCCAACCAAGATCCAAGTCATTCGGGATTGGCCATCCCCAACCACTGTAACAGAGCTTCGCAGCTTTTTGGGTCTTGCTAATTTCTACCGTAGGTTCGTGTTGGGATTCTCTCATATCACTTGGCCCTTGAATCAAGTCACCAAGGGAGGAGCGAGAGAAAAAATCTTTTGGTTGGAACCTCAACAGAAGGAATTCACAGAATTGAAAAATCGCCTCTGTTCTACCCCAGTGCTCACATTACCAGACTTGCAATAGCCATTTGAGATCGAGACAGATGCCTCTGACTATGCTATTGGGGAAGTTCTTACTCAACAGGGACATCCAGTGGCATATCACAGTGAGACACTGTCTGACACAGTTCGCAAGTATCCCACTTATGACAAATAAATGTATTCCATTGTGCAAGCTTGTCGACAATAGAAGCATTACATTTTGGGAAAGGAAACAATCATCCACACAGACCACCGGCCCCTGCAGTTCATACAGACACAAGGGAAGTTGCAGAATGATCGCCATCATAAGTGGTCCACATATCTGCAATAGTTTCATTTGAACATAAAGTACAAGAAGGGTAGCACCAATAATGTTGTGGACTACCTCAGCCGACCACCGATCTTGGTGCTCACCACCGTTCTCAACTCTTGTGGGCACGAGACTTCTGATTGGCCGCTTCTCTACGAGATCAACCCAGAATTTGGCCACACTTACAAGGCACTCTTGGGGGGTACTCAAGTTCCAAATTTTCACCTCTGAGATGCACTTTTATGTCACCTAGGACACCTTTGTGTTCCTTCAAGCGAGCATGCCAAGATGATATTGGAAGCACACTACAGTAGAGTCACTGGGCATTTCGGGGTCGAGAAAACAGTAGCAGTACTGCAGAAGTATTTATATTGGCCGAACCTTCAAAAGGATTTCGGGAAGCACAACAGATCCTGCACTGCCTATGCCATTTCCAAACTGACCATCAAGAAGCAAGGCCTATATACTCCGCTACCTACCCCTAGTCGACCTTGGGAATCCATCTCCATAGATTACATTTCGGGCCTACCTTCTACTAAGCATGGAAATGACTGTGTTTTCGTGGTCGTCGACAGATTCTCGAAGATGGCCATTGTGGCGGCCTGCAAGAAGAATATCACAGCAGAAGCCACTGCTAAACTCTTCTTTGAACGAGTTTGGGTGCACTTTTGGATCCCACAGTCTATAATATCAGATCGGGATAGTAGGTTCCTCAGCACATTTTGGTCCAGCCTCTGGTCAATGCTGGACACCAAGCTCACCAAGTCCACAGCTTTCCATCCCCAAACAGATGGTCAGACAAAGGTCGTCAACAGAATTATTGTACACATTCTGCGCATGTACAATTCAAAGCATCCACACACATGGGATGAGAGCCTGCCCTATGTACAACATAGTTATAATCAGGCTCTCCACAGTTCAATCAGCCATATCCCCTTTCAAGTGGACTTGGGATTCCAGCCACTATGTCCCATTAACATAGCCATTCCATTTGCGGCTACTCAGGCCGATTCGACTCATGGCTAGTCTGAAGTTGACAAAGCAAATAGCTTCATCAAGCACATTCAACACATCCGCCAATAGGTTCATGACATATTGGACAGAGCCAATGCTAATTACAAGCAACGCCATGATCAACACCAGGTGCCACACAACTTCTAAGTGGGCGATAAAGTATGGCTACATTTGCAAAAGGAGCACCTCACTGGACCCCATCGCAAGCTTCGCCTGCTCTGATACGGGCCATACACCATCACCAAGGTTGTAGGGAACAATGCCTTCAAGCTCATTATTCCACCATTCCTTGGTTTGCAGCCAGTATTCAATGTGGACTTCCTTCGTCCTTACTTCTCGCCTCTACTGGACACCTTTGACATTGCAGAACAACTCACACCAAAATACTTAAACCCAGACTGCATGGAACAGGGCACCATAGATTGTATCATGGACATGCAAATCAAGAACACTCGCCAATAGAAGATCCAACTGTATCGGATTGTCAAAGCTGGCCAACTCCTGCACCAAGGAAAGTGGTTCACCAAGGACCAAGTTCAGCAGAAATTTCCTCATCTCATGGAGGAACTTAAAGAAATGAGGACTATTGCTTCTTAAGGGGGAGGAATGATCCAGGTGGATATTGGTGGTCACCCGCCTATTCCACTTGGGGCCCCACCATTACCTCTTTCAGTTTTTCAGTTTTGGCACAACTTACTATTTTTAGCAGTTTTTTGGGTCCTGAACTTTTGGAGCCATTTTGAGGCCCTAAACGATGTATTTTGGGAAAATGGGCAGCAGCATGGGTCCATGGACCAATGTTTCTCACTCAAAATTTGTAGTCCTTGGACAGATATTTCTAACGAGGTATGGTACGCGTCAAACGGAGATCGTATGCCAAAGTTACATCCTCGGAAAGTTGAAACACCAATTTACCCAAACGGGGACCATAGTTCTAGCGCTTCATCTCCTAGGGTTAGGGTTTTGGCTGTTTAGGATTTCCCATTGTTTATAAATAATAAATAGGCCCTTGAGCCTCATTGTAACTCAATTCAGAGGCCTGTAGCCACCACATCTCTTCTCAGAGATAGCTATCAGTGCCCTAGCTAGTTTTATTTCCATTATGTTTGTAAGCAAATTTCAGTTCTTTGATATTAATGAAATGAAGTGTTATTTCCGCTGCATATTTTTGTTTATGGTTATATGTTTATTCTGTTGCGTTCCTGCATACTGCGGACCAATGGGCCAATGACCCATTCGCTGAAATGTTGCCCACTTTCTTATAATTAAACCTTTAGTGCATGCCATTCAAGATTGACAAAGGGCGGACACACGTGGAACCTTGAGCGGCCAGAGGAGAGGAACCATGAGCGAGGAAATCTCCAAGATACTGAAAATGTTCCTTTAGAGGGCCAAAGGTGTCATTTTCAGACTTTGACAAGTTATAGTTTATTTTGCACGTTTATGTGCCATATATCCAATTGTGTAGTCTGTTTCAATAACCAATGTATCCATTTTTAGGCCATGGTCCAAATTAGAGGTATAAGGGTAATTTTTGTAAAGTTACTTGTAGCTGATTACTTTGATGCCACTTAATGAAATAAGGTCTCCCCACTTTCATCAGGGCACGGAGACGTAGCCCACATTGGGTAAACTTTGTAATCAAATCGTTTGTGTGCTTTTGATCTCATGGTTGCTTTATGTTTTCTGATTCTTTTTTATGTGTTAAGTTACTTGGTTAATATTCTTTTTTATATGAAATTTTTTATACATCCTTGAAGTTAAAAGATCTAGATCATTACTTCTTCCTTCTCAAAATAGACACATCTAAAGGATTCTCGAAATATAAAATCTAAAAAGAAAGTTAGGCGAACAAGTCGGAAATGTATACATACTTTTGGTGCAGAAAAAACTAATTAGATGTCCATGATTTTTCATACTTTATAATAAAAGTATATGATCATATGATCTCTTGTTCATATAATTTTATTAAAGATATTTATGATCTATCACGAATATAAATAAAAAATAAAAACTAATTTTGTTATGAAAAACTATGTTATGATTAAATAAAAGTGAACCTAATTGAAATAATAAATATAATTGAAAAAAATAATTAAAAAAAATAGAATATAAAAATAAGAGTTAAAAAATAAATAAATAAAATATAAAAATTAAAATAAATAAAAAAATAAAAATCAATTAAATAATAATAAAATTAACTCAAATATATAAAACAAGATTCCACCCCAAAAAAATAAAAGAAGTAAAAATAAATAAATAAAGTAGAAATAGAATAAATAACTATATTTATTATTACAAATATAATAAATAACTATATTTAATTATATATAAATTTAAAATATATGATGATGATGATTAACCTCGTTAAGACTAAACTTTAGTTTATTAGATCTAAAGAAACAAATTATTTACTTTGTTTTAAAATTGTATTTCTACATGTAACAAAGATTATGAAACTTAAATTTAATGTGGGTGTATGCAGAGTACTCAAAGAGGAAGTGATTTTCATCCTAACGTTTATATTCTCACAGAAATGACAGATATCGAAAAATAAAAAGACGGAAGAAAGAATATAAACACAAATCTGTAAAAATGCTCTAACGCCCTCACTTCAGTTCACATTGACCATCATAAGTCCTGTGAAAAGGCTAGATGAAATCGAAGTGAGATTGGCTCATATTGATTATCATGTTTATTAGTTGTAACAATTGATGAAGAGTTACTATGATATGATTCAACTCCCCGAGTACAATTAAGGAAGTGGAATCGGCAAACCAAAATGAAACTGACTTTCCTCAGAAGCTACAGGATCCCAGGGGCTATCCAACCACTCCAACTGCCAAACCCCTAAGTTAACTTTCTTTCTGACTAAAATAGACCCCCATTCTCACCCATAATAAGCCCTCCATTGACTAAAACCCTCCAATCACATGCAGAGCAAAGGAATCCATGTGATTGCAGACTTTTTCAAGTAGTTTTGTGCCATAGACCCCAGATTCTAAGCCACTTTTTCAAGGCCAAGGCTCAAGCCTTTGCCCAGAACTTTATGAAACTCTCAGAAATGGTAAATAACAAGATGGAAAGGCCTCTAATGCAACACTTGGACAAGGACCTGACCTGACAAGGCCTCCATGACAGACATTTTGTCAAACACATCATGAACATGTAATCTACAGGTAATATAAACATACATGAGCATAGGGACTTCATACTTATCTGAGAATGGTCAAGAAGGTCTGATGCCCTCTCATAATAGTTGCAATATCATATATTAGGTCATGCATTCATTAACATTTCATTTACTAAAAACATGATGAGAGTCATAACTCAAGTCTGCCATAAACCATGCTTATAACCAACATATAACCAACATATAAAAAATGATAGAATAACCATTATAACCACATAATAACAAACACATTAACACACAATACACAAGAGGAAAAGAGTTCTTATGAACATATGCAAAATGCAACCAGGTCAAGGAATTCCATGTACGACCTGGCCATAGATTGGGTTGAACCAAATATTTCTTTAATCCACTCACCCTCGTGCCATATTCCAAGCATGAATGTGGGACTTACAACAAAAAACTAAGGCTTCCTCAAGCTTTAATGCAATCCACTAAGGGATTCGTAGGCCCAAACCCTCATTTATACAACTAGGCTTTACCACAATCTCCCCAAGGAATTCCTAGGCCCAAACAAGAAAAATACACTACTAGGCTTTACCACAATCCCACCACATATCGGTACAGGGATCACTAGGATTATACAAGCATGGATGCCTCTAGATATCTCCACTAAAACTGTGAGGAATTTTTCCCTCTCCACCCTCTAGGCTTTGTCGTATATCCTGTCATTCACTTGTCCACGATTCCTAGGCCCAACGAGGGAATACAAAATCAAGCTTTACCGCAATCCCACCTCCACCGGTCCAGGGATTCCTAGGCCTTGGTGTTTCCTTCTAAGACCACCCCACTCAGTTTCCAAACCATTTGGAAATCCAGGTCAACCAGTAAGATATAAACCCCATCACACCATGGTTATCCAGAAATGGCAAGGCAAGGCTAAAACCATTGTCACACCTAGAAAAATCCATGCCAATAACAACAAGAGAACCAAATACACACATGCATATACCATGAATGCAAAAACTAGAAAGGAAATCATACATGCAACTCGATACCTGATCCAACTCTTCCTTGCTTGATTTTTTATTCCCTTTTCCTTCTTTTTACTTCCTTTTCTTTCCTTGATCTAATGCTAGATTTCTTCAAGAATACTCAAAGTGTGCAAGAGAATGAGAGAGAGAGAACAGAGAGATAGCTTCAAGCTAAAACTAAAAAAATATTGCGAACTGATCCTCATAATACTTTTTATCATTGGGGCCTCTATTTTCTTCATTTTGCAGTATTTTCCTTCATTTTCCTCCTCACATGCAACCTGTGACCTGTCACCTTCCTTTTCTCCTATTTTCCTTTATTTACATAAATAAAATATGAATTAATGTCTCCTTCCTTTCCAAAGCCTTTGTCTTTTCCTTTTCCAATTTCCCTTAGCCATAATAAACCAAATGAACACCCACACTAGGATGTTTTTCCCAACATTAAGCCTGGAATACATGTCCCATGACCTTGGTCTTATATTGCCTTTATTAACTTTATTACATAAAATTTTAACCTGGGGTTGTTACAGACCCCTCCTCCTTAGGGAAACATTGTCCTCGGTGTTCAATGACACATACAACTAGAAAAACCACTGAAAACCAAAACATACTTCCCATGGAGCTTTATAACTTAGCTCGATATAGTATTTACAATGAACAACATGTTGAAGAATACAACCAACATGACCACATAACAACATGACAACCATACCTCTTATTGGAGATTTATAACACAACTCTTGGAAATATTTTCCTCCATATACATATATATGTGAAAATTTCTAAAACGAAATCATACTCCAGTATCTGATATTATTTCTCCTACTTATTATTCAACAATAAGTTATTTACATAAATTACTTCAGTAATATTAAAATAAATTCTATTGCAATCTTCACAAATAAAATACTGAGAAAAATATAAAGAAATACAAGCACAAGTGTGACACAATTGTTTTTGGACAATTGTCCCCGGAAAAATGCAATGTGGGAAAAATGGTGCATTAGATGAGGGTTTCTTTATTATTCTTCAACAAAATATCTTGTAAAAAAAATAGCCAGAAAAATAAAAGAGGAATATCTGTGATAAATTTACAAAAAAAATCCTTGCATGCTTCTCAGTGAATTTCTAACCCTGGAGATCCCCTGAGCCTCTCTGCGTCTCAATACGTCAACCTATGCGCAATGACTACGTAGTCCCAACATCACAACCTATGCATTGTCTCTACCACTACGTCACTACCTCTATGTTGTCCCTCCTTTGTGCTGCCTCTTTCGGTCGGAACCTGTACTCTCAGCTCTTGCTGATGCCCTCTCTCTCTCTCCACCCTACAACTCTCCCTCTGAATCGATTTCTCATGATGAACTTTAGCTAGTGAGAAAATATATCTTCTTAGGTAACTAAGTATCTTCCCCGATGTATTTTCCAAATGTTCCTCAATCTTTCTTAAATAATCTTCGTGTTGAAATTAAACGGCCCGGATTAGAAGCTAATAAAAGGCTAAGATCACTTTGACTTGATCCTCGTCTTATTCTAGAAGTCATACTCTCTGTTTAGATTACTACTCATTAATTATTTAATTTCCTAATTTTAGACTTAGGGTCATATTAAAAATAATTAATTTATCAAATAAAATTGTTTTCAGGTGGAATTTCCCAAAACTATGTATGGGTTATCTCAAATACATGTGTCTAAGCCTCTCCATAAAATTTGAGACTAAGAGCACATCCAATGCTACCACAAATCAAAACTCCCTCTTAGCAAGCAATGTGCTCTAGCAAATATGCCTTGCTGCATACTACTCTGATTCTGGAGCATCTCCCTCTGCGTTATTGATGTCTGCCATACTTTCCACCAACTACTATACTGTTGTTGCATTATACTACTGCTGACCTTGCCACGATCAATATTGCATCTGTACTGAAACTCCCTCTCAACTGTTGCATTTATGGCTGATATATCACCTGTTTTTCTACTGAAACAGATTCTCGATCATACCCATCTACTCCCTGAAGTGAACAAACTTGGCTCTTCCCAGAACTTTGGTGAGTATGTCTTCCCACTACAAGGAAAAGACCCTCTAGCGGAGGTTATAAAGGAGGTTTTTAGTGTTATAAAATTGGCCAAAATTGTCAAAAAAACATTTTCTACAACATCTGTTTATGGTTACGTAGGTTTTGGTAGAGTTTTTAATGGAAATTCAACACAACTAAAAAAAATGGGCAACCGGAGGTTATTACAGATGTTATTTTCATCGGTGCGCTACTCTAGCTTTAACGCACTGGTGCGTACATCCAGACGACGCCCCGGGGCGGTCTCAGTCCAATGCATCGAGACGTTTAGGTGTAAAACTGCACCGGGCGTAGTGTTGGTCATACAACGCACATGGTCGTTCTAATTGGTCTTGGGATTTGTGCAGTGCCCATAGGTCATATCAACGCACTGGTGCGTATACTTATATAAACGCACCGGTGTGTCATATCACAGAAAGGCACTGAGTTTTATAATTGGTAATGGTATTCATGCAGTGCCCATAGATTGTAAAAATGCACCAGTGCTTATATATACGTAAACACCCCGGTGCGCAATATCACACAAATGCACCGATATTTATAACTGGTATCGGTATTTGTGTGGTGCCCATAGATCGTACAATGGCACCGGTGCGTATAGACACATAAACGCACCGGTGTACAGTTACTGACACGCACTGGTTTTCATGTTGTATTTTTTAGAAACATCAACCTGTGACAGTCCAATTATTGTGATTGTTTTAAATTCATTATTCATCAAATTTCGACACATCTTATAACAATATTCATATTAATTACATTTTTATTAATGCATTTGAATGCGATGTTTGGATTAATTTGTTATAATCTACCATGATTATTGTGGTTTTTTAAAATTCATTATTCATCAAAAGTTGACACATATATATCTTATAACAATATTCATATGAATTAAATTTTTATTAGTGCATTTGAGAACGATAATGGAGAACGCAATAGAGAAATTGGAGAAGGCAATAGAATAAATTAAAACATATTTTATGATTATATATATATATATATATATATAAGATAGCCTTTATCATACAAAATGGGACAGTTATTGGTATCCCTTTATCTTTCAATTGAGACATTATGTCCATTACATTAAACAAAATGTATGATTTCACAGACATATATATTTCAAAAAATAAAACGCCTTGCTTTGATATCCAAACATAGTGATCATCATTCTTCTCTTGAATTGTTGTCACTGCTAGAGCTTCCATGACTTGGGTTATTTTCAGGAATGTTTTGTTCACAGCATTGATTGTTTTCTTCTTCTTCACCTTCCATCTACAAACAAAAAAATAAACTGAAATAAGTGTATATAAATTGGTGAGAATAATGAAAATTGCAATATTAAATAATATACATCAATGTAAATCGAAAAGAAAAATGACATACCATAGCAACAATTTACTCATAAACTATACACATTCTTTCAAAACCATGTACCATGCCATCTTTCAAAATTTCATTTGTTGGCACAATTCCATACTTTGTTTCCTGCAAGTTTTATACCCCATAGCAAATCATATATTTAATATAAAAGATGTTTTTGTTCTATTAAGTATAGACGGAGCTAAGTAAAACAAGATCCTTAGATGCTTACAAATTCCACAATTAATTTCTGATATGCCAACATATACTCACAACCCATATTTAACCCAATTTCAATCAATTCGTCTAATGGTTCTTCTTTGTATGTTAGCACCTATTTGAAGACATTCAATGATGATTTTTCTAAAACAACTTAAAAAATACAAAAATGAAATCTAGTTAAGTTGTTATAAAGAATAACAATTACTCAGAAACTTAAAGATCAACCCTTTTCTTCCTTGTCGTCCTGTTTTATGTGCTGAATGGGTTCCATTTTATTTTCTTTCCTACAAGAAAATTTTTGAAAATTAATATTTAATGCTAAATTGTTTATTAACTGTACCTAATGATCAAAAAATTCAATGATTACATATTACATTTGAAGCACGTTGTTGTTGAGATGGCTCCTCCTGCGATGCAATTTTGTCCACTTCTTTGACCATCTCCTTGTACACCTTTTTTGACATTCCTACTGGCATATTTCTGATATCAGCTCATTTATTTTTTTAGATTTTCATAATCTTCCTGAAAATGTAACGTGACAATAAAACATAATTTTTATATTGATATATGAAAAGTAAATATAACAAAAGTGATATTTATAAATAATTCTAGACAAAAATTTAAAGGAATATTACTTTTTCATTCCTTCTTTTTTGTTGTTGTACGTTTTTGCTATTAAAAGTCTAACATGTCTCATTGACCAATTCTCTAGAAACTCTTCCTGTAGTTTAGATAAAAAAAAATTCTTGGAATCATTGGATTTATTTTTGTATTGTAAGTGGAAATAACGTCTATACACTCATTCCACTAGATCCCTCAAACTTTTGTAAAAAATTTTCCCCCTTTTGGTAACTTCCAACACCACTCCAGATGAGCTAAGGAGAAATTCATTTTCATTTTCATGTTCTATTTTTTTCTTTTCTTAGAAAACATTCCTTTTCCAAGTTGTTGGTCCATGTAGAACATTAAACAGATGTGAATTAATAGACTGTTTGACACATGTTATCTAATAATTTTAAGTATATTATTAATGATAATTAAAAAAAGAAACTCATATTGGATCGATAGTATTTTTTCATTCACCTGATTCATCCTTTTGCAATTTTTCCATTAAGCTTTTACGCTCTTCTAGTCCTAGATCAGAAATAATTATATCGAGCTTCGTCATTTTGTGGCTCTGCATGGTACACAGTAAATACATATTATTTAAACTTACATATAGTTCAAAAATAATATTTTTTATAAATAATTTACAAAGAACTTTCCTTTTTTGTTTTTCTTGATGTGTTATCAGTATTTTTTTTACTTGATCTCTTGTCAGCCATTTCTTTATCAATCTGAATCCTGTACTATATCATTCATTAATATATTTATAAATAAATTCTCAACTTTTCATGTACAAAATAAATCTCAAGACATTTGTACCAGCCGAGTGTGTACAGAGTGCATGGTGTCCGATGTGCCAATGTTTTGTGCACACCGGTATTTTCGAGTTTTAAGAGCACAGGTGTGATGTTTAATGATAAGCACACCGAGTAGAAAACATCCGCAAAACCCTCCGCTCGCCAACCTCCTCTAGTAACCTCTGCTAGAAATGGATGTATGGGGTATTTTTTTGTGGGGTTCCTCAAAAACATCTGCTAGAGGGTCTTTTCCTTATATTGTCCACTTGATTCCCTGTGGAAACTTACTACATCTGTACTGCCCCTCGCTAAATACATTCTCTAATAAAATGACATTTGATGTCAATGTGCTTTGACCGATCATGAAATATAGGATTCTCAGAGATTTTGACACAAGTCTGATTATCATAATAGATACTGGTCACTTACATCTTCCTTCTGAACAAATTCACTAACATTTTTCTAAGCCATATGGCCTCGCACGTAGCTTTCTTGCTGCCATATATTATGCCTCTGTTGAGCTTAGTGCTATGGATTTCTACTTCCTACTACACCAGGAGGTTATCCCTGATCCGATGTTGAATAAATACCCCGTGGTACTCTTCCAATCTACTAAACTTCCTGCCCAATATGCAACTATGAAACCGATCAATCTGACATCATCTTCGCGGATGTATTTCAACCCGTATCTAATTGTTCCTCACACATATCTAAGAATGTGCCTTGCTGCTTCCAAGTGTACCCTCTTCAGTTCTACCATGAATTGACTAAGGGTGTTCACGGCAAATCAGATGTATGGCCTGGTGTTGACTACATACATAAGAGACCCAATGAGATGTTTGTACAAGGTGGGGTCAACTTCCTTGTCTCTTGATGCATCTATCTTCTTCCAGTTGGTTATCATGGGCATTTCCATGGGCCTGCAATCCTGCATCCTAGATCTCTTCAAAATTTCTGAAGCATACCTTCCTTGTCCTAGAAATATTTCTCCATTCTTCTGCCATACCTCCAACCCTAGAAAGTAATGCATAAACCCCAAGTCCTTCATGTCGAATTCAACCTCTAATTCTTCTTGTAGTCCTTTATGAGCCTAAATGATATTGAAAGGAACAAATAATACACATGGAATACCAGAATAAGTGTCTCATTCTCTACCATTAAATAGTAGAGATTGGGATCTGCGTCACTCTTGACAAATCCCAACTACTGCAAGTATATGTCAATCTGACTATACCACGCTATGGGTGCCTGCTTGAGCCCATATAGAGATTTCTTCATTCTACATACATGATATTTATTCTCATGAGTCTCAAAGCATTCAGGTTGTTCAATGTACACCTCTTCTTTGATCAACCCATTCAAGAACGTTGTCTTGACATCCATTTAGTGAATTTCTCATCCCATCTGCGCTGCTAAGGACACTACATATCTAATGGAGGTGTATCTGGAAACAGGGGTGAAATTCTCCTCATAATTGATTCCTTCCTTGGCCATGAACCTAGCCTTGTATTTCTCTATGCTTCCATCTATAGCATACTTGATCTTATAGATCCATATCGAACCCACAACTGATATGTTGTCTGATCTATGTAAGACTTCCCAGACATCATTATTCATGATAGATTTATACTCCTCTACCATGGCATCCACCCAGACCTGATGTTGTATGACCTCCTAAAAGCTAGAGGGTTCTTCAACATGTGCTACCAAGGCTTGGTATCTATCAGATTGTCTACACTATCGTTTCTCAGTTCTAGGAGCTCCAATAAACTTCTCTGTGTCCCTCAACTTCTGGCGTACTTATCTGCTAATTCTGCCACTAGTTTTGGGTGGCTCAACCAGATCTTCTTCCTGTTGTCCCATATGCTGTGAACTATCGAGATTTTCCTCACCTGAGGAAATATTGGTCCTATTTAATGTGCTTGATCCATATGTCTGTCCACCTGCTGATTCTTCCCCTTGTTGCTGTTGAACAAGAGGAACATCCTCAGACTTCTCTTTAGGAGGCATATCTCGATATTTCCTGAAAGCTCTGTCTTCCATTAACTTTACATCCCTTCTGACTATAATATTTCTACTGCCTGGAATGTATATTTTTTATGCCTTTGAGGTCTTGTTGTATCCTACGAGATACCCCTTCTATGTTGTATGATCTATTTTGCTCTGTTTTTCATCTAGAATGTGACAATATGACACACTTCCAAATATCCTGAAATGACTCACTTCTGGCTTCTTCCTTGTGAATATACCCTCGGGCATTCTCTTTCTCAAAGCTCTATGAGGAGTCATATTCTGGATATATACAGTTTTGTTTCATGCTTCTACCCATAATAATATAGGTGGATCCTAGTCATAAAACATTGTTTTTGTTTCCCTACCAACGGTCACGTTCTCCCACTCTGCAACCCCATTCTGATACGGATTATATGGAGTTTTCCATTCTCCTTTGATGCACTCTCTTACAAATAAATCTCTGAATCCCTTGTCAATGTACTCTCCACCATTATCTGAGCGAAATACTTTTATCTTCTTCCCTGTCAGGTTTTCAACCAAAGATTTGAATTCTCTGAACCTATCAAAGACCTCATCCTTGGTCTTTAAGAAGTAGATTCAAGTTTTTCTGGAGTGATCAATAATAAAGGTGAAGAAATATTCACCACCACTAAGAGCTCTGGTAGACATTGGTCCAAAAATATCTGAGTGTATCAGCCCTAATACACTTGGAGCCCTCTTGTTGCTTTTGGAATATGCTACTTTAGCGTACTTCCCTAGTACTCGTCTTATGAATACCTCATCGTGCTTGGTACTCGAGACTGGAACTCCCGTAACAATTTCTCTGAGTATTCTCAGAGCTCCATGGTGTAGCTGCCCCATTTTACTGTGTCATATCTCATTCGAGTCATTTTCTCTATTGAGATCATTACCTACCAGTGCCATTGGAGACTCGAGTTGCAACATGTAAAGTTTGTTGCTTCAAGTTCCAATATGAGCCTTCTTCTTCCATCTTGGATGCTTAATGTACACTTTCCTTCCAATGAAGTACACAACTTATCCCTTGTCACACAGCTGGGACACTGAAAGTAAATTCATTCCTAATCTTGGCACATGTGGCACATTCGTGGCTCGGAGATTATCTCATGCTTTTGTCTGAAATGTTATGGTCCCTCTTCCTACTAGGATACACTTCACTTTGTTTCCAATATTAATCTGGAAGTTCATAAGTTCTTCTTGATAGCTCTAGAAATATTCTTGAACCCCAGTCATATGAGCTAAAGCCCCGCTATGAATGTACCAATCATTGGCTAATGTGAAAGTCGATAAACACATAAATTCCTCTTCCAATCTGGAAGACAACTCTGAGATGCCATGATCTTCCATCACGCTTTTTATTTTCTCTGGAAGCCCCTGCAGAAAATTGCATAATCCCTTTGGGGGTTGATTTTTTGTCAATGCAGCACCATGGCTTCCCTTCAATGCAGATTCTTCTATGTCTTTTCCCTGTCTGGCTCTAATTCCATGTGAAAGTTTCTAAAACGAAATCCTACTATAATATATAATATTATTTCTCCTACTTATTATTCATCAATAAGTTATTTACAGAAATTACTTCAGTAAATATTAAAATAAATTCTACTGTAGTATTCATAAATAAAATACCGAGAAAAATATAAATAAATACAAGAACAAGAGTTACAAAATTATTTTTGGACAATTGTCCCCAAAAAAATCCAATGTGGGAAAATCGATGCAGCAGATGAGGGTTTCTTCATTATTCTTCAACAAAATCTATTATGTAGAAAATAACCAGCATAATACAAGAAGAATATCTGTGATAAATTTACAAATAATTTCGTCGCATGCTTCTCAATGAATTTCTGACCCTGGAGAGCCCCTGAGCCTCTCCGCGTCTCACTGCGTCAGCCTCGGCGCAGTCCCAGTGTCACAGCCTCTGTGTTGTGTCTTCCACTATGTCACTGCCTTTTTTTTTTCCCTCCTCTCCACTACCTCTTCTGATCGAATTATGTACTCTCAGCTCTTGTTGATGCCCTCTCTCTCTCTCCAACCTACAAATCTCCCTTTGAATCAATTTCTCATGCCAAACTTCAACCAGTGAGAAAATCGATCTTTTTGGGTAACTGAGTATCTGCCCTAGTGTATTTTCCAAATGACCCTCAAGGTTTCTTAAATAATATTCTTGTTGACATTCAACGACCCAACTTAGAAGCTAATCAAAGGCTAATATCATTTTGACTTGATCCTCGTCTTCTTCTAGAAGTAACACCCATAGTTTAAATGAATACCCATTAATTATTTTAATTTCCTAAGTTTAGAATTGGGATCACAATAAAATAATTAATCTATAAAATATAATTGTCTCCGGGTATAATTTCACAAAACGATTTCTAGGTTATCTTGAATACATGTGTGTAAGCCTCTCCATAAAATTTGAGACTAAGAACACATTTGATGCTATGACAAATCAACAATATACATATACCAAAACTGCTTTGCCTCAACTGACAAATAATGAAGGATACCTAGCCCGAATCTAATCATCCATCTCCCATGTAGCTTCATCAGGCCCAAAGTACTTCCACTACACTTTAAATTGCTCAATTTCTCAATTCCAGAGCATGAGAATCTTTCTCTTCAAAATACAATGAGGTTCTGACTGGAATTCTCCTTTTGGTTCCACCTGCAATTTTTATGAAACCAGCTCCCAAAATAGAAGAAAAGAGAGATCAACTCCTTATAAATCATCCACTTTGAGGGGGAAACCTCCTTAACATTACATAAATGAAAAATTCTTAGATGATTCAAATGAAAAAACCTCCTTTCTATATATAGGATTCCATGGGGTCATAATATAATCCTAGCCGACCTAACAATAATAATGTAAGGCCACAAAAATAACAATAGTGGGGTTTTATGGGGCACAATAATAACAATATGGGGACTATAGGTGTATGAAAATAACAATAAGGGGGCTATACTAACAACAATAAGGGACTACAATAGTAATATAGGGACCTGACATGTGCCTCTCCTTCAAGCAAGTGATGTCCTCAACACTTGATTATTTCTTGATTCTTCTGTATAAAATTTGCATCCTCCCATGTGGAATCTTCAATGGGTGAGTTCTTCCACTTGGCTTTGATACCAAATGTTATGAAACCAACTCTCAAATTAAAATAAAAGAGATATCAATGCCTTATAAATCAGCCACTTTGAGGGGGCAACCTCCTTTAAGTTACATAAATGAACAATTCGTGGATTATTCAAATGAAAAAACCTCCTTTCTATATACAGGAGTCCATGGGGTCAAAATATAATCCTAGCCGACCTAACAATAATAATGTAAGGCCACAACAATAACAATAGTGGGGTTTTATGGGGCACAATAATGATAATATGGGGACTACAGGGGTACAATAATAACAATAAGGGACTACACTAGTAATATAGGGACCTAACAGCAATACAGACCAATCAATAACATGATCAACATCTTTTACATATATTTTAAGCAATGAAACATGGAAAAAACCATGGACTTTCACTGTCATAGGTAACGCAAGTCTGTAGGCCAATCGTCCAATCCTCTCAAGGATCTCGAAAGGCCCAAAATATCGAGGTTCCAACTTCACACATGACCCAATCCTCAAGGAGCTCTTCTTGGGATTGATGTACAAGTACACCTAATCCCCAACCTGAAACTCCTTAAATTCCCTGTGTTGATCTACGTAACTCTTATGTCTATCCTATGATTCCTTTAAATTCTTCTTGTTACACCCCTGACAACATATCGGGTCCAATCAAAACCCTATTCACTATATCATTGCAACTAATGGGAGTATTACAACTCCACCCATAGAGTACCTCAAACAGACTCATCCTCAGTGACTCCTCATACCCATTATTGTAAGAAAACTCAACCTGTGGAAGATACTCTTTCCACTTTTATTTTTGATGCATCACATGCATCCTCAACATGTCCTCCAAAATCTTGTTGACCCTGTCTATCTATCCATCTTCCTGCGGAAGATAATTTTTGTTGAAGGCCAACTCTGTACCCAAACCTACAAATAAAACTTTACAGAACCTAGAAGTGAACTTAGCATCTATGTATGACACAATATTCTTTGGTACATCATGCAACATCATTACATCTCTAATGAATATCTTTTCTACATCATTAGATGAATTAGTAGACTTCACCGGAATAAAATGTGCTACCTTTTTCAATCTTTCATCCACAACCATAATGGAATCATGTTTTTTAGATGTCCTCACCAAAACTGTGATGAAATCCATAGAAATTCCCTCCCATTTCCACTCTAGAATCGGGATCGGTTGTAGTAAACCACCTGGATGTTTACACTCTACTTTTACATGTTGAAAATCCAAAAATCTAGCCACAAACTCGGGCACTTCCTTTTCCATATTCGAACAATAGTATAACTTCTTCACTACTATCAATGTCTTTTAATATCCTGGGTGACCTAAATATGGCTTGACATGAAATTCCATCAAGATAAGCTTCTTGAGCTCATTGTTTTCCAACACATAGATCTTGTCCGTAAATCTAACCAAACCATTTGTTGTGAGATGATATTCAACATCCTGATCACATGTATCCGGTTGTAGCATGTGCCTAATATCCCTATACATGTCATCCTACTCACCTACCTACAAGTTCTGATCCTATAAATCTGTCCCATATGAACTCATATCTACTACATGATTCACCTACACTTTTTAGCTAAGAGCATCTACAACCTTGTTCTATTTACCCTTAATATACTTGATCTCGAAGTCAAATTCACTAATTGTGGCCAACCATATTGCTTGTCTAGAATTCAGATTCGGTTGATCAAATAAGTACCTCAATCCACTGTGGTCGCTCATTAATACAAACCTCTTTCCCAAAATATATTACCTCCACATCTTCAAAGCATGAATGATCGTTACCAACTCAAGGTCATGCATCACATAATTCTGCTTGTGCTCATTCAGTTTCCTTGATTTGTAACATACCACCTGTCCCTCCTACGTAAGGACTCCACCAACACCTCTCTTTCAAGCATCTGTGCACACCATAAACTCTTTACTTGGATCTACAATCTTTAAAAATGGAGCATTTGTCAAAAACTACTTCAACTTCTCAAAACTTGTTGCACTTTCTTCTTTCCATTCAAATTTATTATCTTTCCTTTACAATGGTGTGATAGGATAGGAAATTTGTGAGAAGATCCTGATGAACCTCCTATAGTAACCTACCAACCCCATAAATGTCCTTACCTCATCCACATTCCTAGGAGATGCCCACTCCATGATAGCCTTTATCTTTTTTGGATCCATTACTATTCCTTCCTTGGAGACAACATGCCCAAAGTAATTTACCTTTTCTTGAAATAAACTTCATTTTCTAAGCTTTGCATACAACTTATGCTCTCTTAATAACCTCAATATTTTTGTTGAATTTTCGGCATGTTATTCCTCATTCTTAGAATATATAAATATATCATCAATGAACACAATAAAAAAGTTGACCAAATAAGGACACAACACAGTATTCATCAAGCACATAAAATTAGTTGGAGCATTATTCAAACCAAATGGAACTACAACAAACTCATAAGTCCCTTACCTGGTCTGGAAAGTAGTCTTGTAAATTTTCTCTTCTTTGATGCATACCTGATGGTATCTTTATCTCATATCAATCCTTGAGAAAATTGTTGCTCCCTTCAACTTATCAAAAAATTTATCTATCCTCAACAACATATACTTGTTCTTTATTATTAACTTGTTCAAATTCAGGGAAAATTTTAAGGATGGAAGCTTATCTTAAAGTTTAGAAACCTTGGCGAATCTTATTGGTCCCTAATATCCAAAATTTATTTTTTTTAATGATAATTTTGTAAAATTGTTTAGATTTATAATTTTTTTATATTAGACAATATATAATATTGGCGATTTTTAAGGTAAAATAATTTTATACTATAAAATTTGGGCGAATTCATTTTTAGAAAAATAGAAATTGGCGATTTTTTTTTTTGGAAAAAGCATGGAATATTAGCCCCTAAAATTTTCCCTGTTCAAATTCCTTTAATCAATGAATATCCTAAGACTTCCATCCTTATTCTTTACAAACAATACCAGTGCACCATGCAGCGATGCAGTTGGCCTAATAGATCCCTTGTTAAGAATTTCCTTGAACTGAAACTTCAATTCCACTAACTCTAGTGTGCTCACCTTGTAATTTACCTTTGATGTTGGTGTTTCCCATGGTACAAACTCAATAAAAAATTCCACTTCTTTGTGAGGTGGAAACTCTGAAATCTATGTATAAAATACATCCTGAAACTACTACAAAATAGGGTACCTGCTCAAGACCTTTTCATCCTCAACATCCTTACCTTTAACACTGAAGATATGCATTATAAATAACACACATCCTTTCCTATGATTGTGCTTTTCCAACGTAGCTATGACCATTCTAACTAATGTTTCCTTATGCTTACATTTCAATATCCTTTGTTCTCCATTGTCATCCAAGCACTTGGTAACCTCCTCACAACAATCCACCTTAGTCTTGTGATGATACAAACAATCCAAACCTAGAAGCATACTATATGATTCCAATGGAAGCACATGCAAATTCATTGATGTAGGCATACCATTAAACTCAATTGCACAACCTCTTACCCAATGATGAAATATTTTCTTTGTACATGTAGCCAATTGAACTAACCAAGATTGTGCATGAAAATATTTATTCAAACCACACTTATCCACCAAGCCGTGGTTAACATAACTATAATTATATCGAGGGTCAATCAAAATTGAAACAACATGATCACAAAGATTACAGTCCAGCTCAATAATATATACTTGGTGATCTGCCTGCTTATTATCCAATGTTGCATAGATACGAGGAATTCTCTTCCCAACATACCCAACAGTCTGCGCTTCTTGTGCATTGTAGATCTGAGATCTTTCACCATGATTCTATGGACAATCCTTCTTGAGCTACTCCTTACCACATATCCAACACTGCAACTGTCTCCTACCATCAACTATGTTCTATTTTTCTCCAGGATGAGGTCCATTAAACTTCTTGTAGGGTGCAACATTATCTTTCTCACCTGCATCCTCGGGTCTTGTCCTTTTTTGCTATCATTTACCTTTAGCCTTGTCTTTCCCTTTCCAACCTTTTTGATACTCCATTTTTCACTTTTATTTCTCATAAAAGTGCTTCAACTTACCAATGACTTCTTCAAGAGACCGAGGCTCATGATACTCAATCCATTCTCTAAATAATAATGGTAATCCACTGACAAATCTATGAACTTTGGCCTTCTCATCCTTAATATAGGATACATACCTCAAAAATTCCAGGTACTTAGTCATGTACTCCTCATCTGTCATCGATCCCATATTTAGCTCATAGAACTCCTTTTCCTTACCGTCATAGTACCTCTCTAACAAATATTTTTTCCTAAAGCATCTATTGAATTCATGCCAAATCAACTCTTCTATTCTAATGTCTTTGAACCGATTCACATCTTCCCACCAGATGTCTACTTTCCCTTTGAGGCTAAATATAGTTATTATGGCCTTCATGTTCTTTATGTAATCATGCAACTCAAATAATTTCTTCATCCCAAGTAACCATGCCTCTGCTTCTTCTGGCTTCTTCAAATCTCTATCAAATATAGGTGGCTTGGATTTCTTGAACTCATCTAACAAATATCACTTGTCACTCCTCCTATAAGGATGATAGCAATGATCACCATGATACCTATCAGAACCAAAACTAGAATAGAACTTATGTCTCTCACCTCTCCTATCCAATGTGTCCAAGAACCTTCCATCCTTGATTGTTTCATCCCTATCCAACTTTTTCCCACTGTGATACCAACTTCCATATGCTCCATTAGTCTTGTCCTCATGTACATGATTGATCCTAAGTGGTCCCTGTCTCTACAGATATAACAAAATATGAAGGATGATTGCATTAACCTTTGCTCGTTTCTCTCGTTCCTGAATGATCTCTTCATTGTATGTCTTACAACTTATTATTTCTTCCTTCAAAATTATCAAAGTTTCTATTATATCATGAGAGTACCTATCACTATGTTACCCTTCGAATCTATAGGGAGAATCTCGTGAACTATATTCTACCATATTGCTAGTAATATTTGATTTTCTTCTTGCAAGTATACCATGTCAGCTAAACCAAAATTTAAACATAACCAACATGCCTCAATATAGTTTAGGGAAAGATATCTCATCTAAAAGATCAACCAGATTAGCATGATGCATGTATAATCATAATCATAACAATATATCAACATCATGAATAACAACACCAACTGCATACCACAACCTTATGCATGGCAGTCATAACCATAACATGGCATGCATATATCCACATAATCAATATTCGTGCACGAAAAATGCATATTCAACCATCATGCATTCACGACAAACACATCTCGACAACAACATCATCAACTTCTACAGCACAACACAATTGTAGCAATGACTACCCCCATTCATATATAACAAACACATAAACCACAAGCATAATGAACACATATGCAACTGACATGTATGCATGACAAAAACATTCCACACGTCTAGTCCAAGGGGTCAACCATGCTTTGATTCCACTCTATAACACCCTCCTCGCACATTTACCCAAGCTAATCGGTCCACCGGGGTAAACATGTGACGAAGAGTTACTATGATATGATTCAACTTCCCAAGTACAATTAAAGGAGAGGAATCAACAAACCAAAGCAAAATTGACCTTCCTCAGAAGCTACAAGACCCATAGGGGATAAACAACCACTCCAAGTGTTAAACCCCTGAGTTAACCTACTTTCTTATTGAACTAGACCCCCACTCGCACCCATGATAATCCATCCATGCGACTAAAATACCCCAATCGCATGCACAGCAAGGGAATACCCATATTCTTAGCCACTTTTTTAGGACCGAGACTCATGTGTCTTCCCATAGCTTGATGAAACTCTCAGAAATGGTAAATAACAATATGGCAAGGCCTCTAATGCAAAACTTGAACAAGGACATGACCTGATAATTCCTAGCCATGACATACATTCTGTCAAACAAATCATGAACATGTAATATACAAGGAATATAAACACATCTGAGCATAGATACTTCATACTTATCTCAGAATCATCAAAAAGGTTTGATGCCCTCTCATAATAGTTGCAATATCATCTATTATTTCATGCATTCATTACAAATTCATTTAATAAACAAAACGTGATGAGATCCATAACTCAAGTCTTCCATAAATCATGATTATAACCAGTATATAACCAACATATCAACAATGATAGAAAAACCATTATAACCACATAATAACAAACAAATTTACACATATACACAAGAGGAAAAGAGAGTCTTACTAACATATGCAAACTACAACCAGGTCAAGGAATTCCATGTACCACACGACCATAGATTCGAATGAACAAAATGTGTCTTTCATCCATTCACCCCCATGCCATATTCCAAGCACGAATGTGGGACTTACAAAAAAACAACCATGACCTCCTCAAGCTTTACCGCAATCCACCAAGGGATTCCTAATCCCAATCCCTCATCTATACAACCAAACTTTACTACAATCTCAGCAAGGGATTCCTAGGCCCAAATAAGAATCATACACTACCAATATTTACCACAATCCTACCACATACTGTGTTATAGAATCATAAAGGCAGAAATATTCTCTTATTCTTGATTATTTACTTGTCATATTCTGTAGTTCTTATTATTTTCTTCTTATCTTCTTTCTTCTTAGTTCATCAAGAAAATATCAAAGCAAAAGCACATAGATCAAGGACACCAAATGTAGGCCATCAGCCAAGGAAAAATCCCACTCTCAAGGAAAACCCAATTAGAAATTATTCCTTCAATAGTAATCCTTGAGACTCTATACCTTGACTTAGACTTCCTCCACACCAAGTCAACATTCCTTTTGATCCTTCCTAAATCTTGAAGCAGCAACAACACTATGTAGCAATTTCTTCGACTTTGGAACTTCAACCTTGCTTCTAGGACTTTTATCTTGAGGGAAATACTTCGATATTTCTTATAGGAGTTCTATTTTTACCCAATACAACTCTTCAAGGCATTAACATCCAACAAGATCAACTTCGACCTATTCTTTTCTTGGAAGCAGCAAATGGCAACAATTGAAGCAAAAAAATACTTAGATATTTCAATCTTCCAAACTATAGAATGTGAGAGAGAGAAAGTAGCACCAAAATTTAGATTGTATCCCAATCCTTTAGTTTTCCCAAAACGATACTCAAATTGACCCTTTTCTTCACTTCACACTTTTCCCTGATGCAAATGATATCAAATTTCTAAGTGTGTGAGAGATGTCTCCAAATGAATTTGATTTCCCTGTATTTATAGGCTTCAGATGGGTTTGAATTACTGGACTTGAGGCTGACTTGATCACTTGAAGGTGGACTTGATGTGGAGCCTCCATAAATCATATTTGACTCAATACTTTATCTAATTTCATGATTCAAAAGGCCATTATGAGTCAATTTAAATCTACAATGACACTATAAACTCAGAATAAATCCTAGAAGTCCACAATGGGTACTTTGACCTAAAATAATATGACGTAAGCATGAAACCCATGCTTTAATAATTCATTTAATAATAATATTAAATTATTTTCTTTATTATTTTGACAAGTACGATAAATATTGAATCAAATACAATTTATGAAGACCGAACCTAGTTACAATGTTCAACACTCCCTCTTAACTAGGGAGGTATTCATAATACAATAGTACAAGGAATATCTCAACTATGTGAACCGTGAAGAATTTTTAAGCATTTAAATGCCATGGACTAGATTTCTGACCAATGAAATCTATACAAGTGGGACTAAGATGGACTAAATATTTCAACCTCTGTAGGTACCATAAATCTTACTTACTAACCATCAACCCAAGGAATTAGGTGCACATCCACCCGATGCCACCCTCCCTACCAGACATCAACACAAAGTGATGACCCATTTTCTTTCCAGGAAATGCTTCCCTCACAAAGCCTCAACACCCCTTGATCTATTAGATCAAGGATAACCAATCTCTCCCAATCAAAGTGATTCGTAAAAAATATGCCATCAAATCCTTTGAGAGATTCACATGAACCAACACAACCCTAATCAATGATGCACTTAAATACACAATCAAAGCAAATCTTTGGGGTTTCGATGTTTCCCTTCAACTAATATCAATAGGACTATAAATATAATCTTTGAGAGAAGATTCCTCTTCCTACTTCACATGTAGCAACATATCTTCCAGAATTTATTCTCCAACCAAAAAATATGTTATGCCCTCCCTCTTAACCAGGGAGAGTTCTTCTATCCAGGATCCCTCTTAATGTAGGGAGATTAACTTCTTCCTTCAGTGTTGGAGAATCTTTCATGGCTTCAGTCATTCAACATATCGACTTTTCTTACAGACTTATTTACCAATATGATGTACCTGTACAACTTAAATAACAAGTACAACCAGTTATGTACAAACATGAACTTAGTCATAATAAAATTTAATAGTATCGGAAGCATTTAGACTCTACATAATCAAGAGACTATACTTCAATACTTCAACTTCCAACCCAGGTTTGATGCAAACATTAAATCTCATAACTCAATTTAAGATGAAAATTATTAGTTTTGTCATATAGCGAACCCTAAAAATAATTCAAAAGAAAAATAAACATATCTAATGACTTTCAGAAGCCATATGATAGACTATCCACTAGGGTTTTATGTAAACCCTATATTTTACTCAATCAAAACACAACATGAATACATTCTACTAGGGTTTGATATAAACCCAAGATTTTCCATCTATAAATTCTCAACAAACATTATATAGATCTTGATGAATACACATACTAGATAGTTTTAATCATTGATAGGACTTAGATGCAAAATCCTAGACTCTTCAATCATCTTATAACTTCAAACTTTGACTACGGCTTGTTTCCAAACCTTAGGAATTATGACCATTAGAAATTTGGTTAACTCATATATCTAGGAGATTACCATCATGCATAATAATATCATATGTTAGACAATATTAATACATTAGACATATATAGACCTAGACTAGGCTAGGGATTCAATCAAAGGAACATATACCTAGGGTTTCATTCCTAGAACCTTTCATAACAAGGATTTTGCTTATAGACCTAACCAAAGCCTATGGTTTCGGTTCATGTCAAAGAAAACCCTTATTATATCAAAAATTAAAAGGTTCGATATTTCAAACAACATCTTTTCAACCCTAACTAGTTAGATATTTCGTGATTGTCTCAAAATCCCAAAAATGACATCATCAATATATTAACCAATATAGAAATTTCTTCATTAATAACCCTAATTAGGTTTAGGGTTCCACACATCATTAACATACCCTTAGGTTAGGGTTTTCCAGAGAAACTTTCAGGGTTCTTTTCATGCAAATAATTAGAGATATATAAGGTGGGTAGATTCATCGAATCATGAATCATCCCAAACAAGAATATTTTAAGATTCAAGAGAGCTAGACACAACAACAGTTAGTAATGTATGATGCATATACTAAATAGAATAACAAGACTTTATAATCTAAGACATACCTTTGATACTTTGACAAAACTTTTTTATTATAATGCTTTGTCTAGTGCGACCTTTCTTAGCCCTTGAGGTATTCTCCATGATTCTTGAGCATCCAACAGGTTAATTCATAAACAAATAAATAGAGGAAGAGAGGTGATTAATATTTAATATAATCAAAACTTTAAATAAGTATATGAAACTAAATTGAGAGGGAATGAGATACTTATATTGAGGATTTGTTGTGGTCTCCCTCCAAATATTTTAGGGAAACCTAAAAAACTTATAAAATAAGAAAAATGTCTTTCCAAAATGATGTTAAACCTATAGCTAAATATAAAATATACAAATGAAATATTAAAGTTAGGAACAATGGGCTTAGTAATGTAATTCCCTTATGCCATTCTCCTCAGGCTTGGCTCTCTAGGGAGAGGATACCTCTTCAGCCACATTTTCACGATCTCTATCTCTTTTCTTGCTTCTAGGATTGTCGGGACACTCACTTCTATAGTGCCCCATTTTGTGATAATGATAACATTAAATCTTGGACATATAAACCTTATTACTTGGCCCTTTATTATTGAATTTTCCCTTATGATGAGAAACATAAGCATTTGATACTTCTTCATTGTTGGCTACTATTGATATTCTTAACTCTTCTTGACTGTAGGTTGTCCATAGTTCCTCAAAGGTGTGAATTTCTTTCCAACTGTTGAGACTTGAAGAAAATGCACCCCAAGTTGGTGGTAGCCCTAGTATGGTTGTGATCACAATCTCTTTATCTGCTTAATGTAAAGAAGGTCATCTCTTATTCTTTCTATCTTCACAAAGAAATTGGATACAGTATCCTCCTTGGTCAACCTAGTAGTCCTTAGTTCATTTTTTAGCCTTGCCACTTTTCTAATATTCTTAATGGTAAATAGTTTTGACAAGGCTTCATACATTTCCTAGGCATGATCAATGCTGGCTATGAAGGGGACAAGGTTTTATTTTATGCCTTCAACCATCAAATTCATAGCCATTAATTCCAATTCTATGAATTTTACCTTATCATAATCACTTGATTCTTCTATGGGCTTCTTCACTTTTCCCTTTACCAAGTGTAAGACGTTGTTCTTTTCAAGGAGGAGGTCAATCCCCTTTTCCAAGATCTATAGTTTGAAGCTCCTTCAAGCTTGTTCTCTCCCTTGATAGTGCTAGACATCTTCCTTGATAGTGCTATACTTATTTCCTTAAATATATTCCTTTAATGAACTTCTTATGTCTCTGTGATCAAATCCTTGAGACTTCCTTTTCCTTCTTCTTTCACCAAAGCTTTGATACCATGTTAGAGAATCAGAAAGGCAGAATAATTCTCTTATTTTTAATTATTTACTTGTGATGTTCTTTAGTTCTTATTATGTTCTTCTTATCTTCTTTATTCTTAGTTCATCAAGAAAATATCAAATAAAAAGCACATATATCAAGGACACCAAATGTAGGCTAGCAGCCAGGGAAAAATGCCACTCTTTGGGAAAAACCAGCTAGTAATTCTTCCTTCAATAGTAATTATTGAGACTCTAGACCTTGACTCGTACTTCATCCACACCAATTCAACCTTCCTTTTGATCCTTCCTCAATCTGGCAGCAAAAACAACAACAACAAAATTATGTAGCAGTTTCTTCGAGTTTGGAACTTCGACCTTGTTTATGGAACTTCAATCTTGAGGGAAATACTTTGATCTTGCTTCTAGGAGTTCTATTTTGACCCAATACAACTCTTCAAGGCAGAAACATCCAACAAAATCAACTTCTACCTATTCTTCTCTTGGCAACAACAACTGATGCAACAATTGAAGCAGCAAAATACTTAAAGACTTCGATCTTCCAAACTATATCACGTGAGAGAGAGAGTAGCACCAAAATTTTGATTTTCTTCCAATCTTTTAGCTTCCCCAAAACCATACTCAAATTGACCCTTTCCTTCACTTCCCACTTTTCCCTAATGCAACAAATGATATTGAATTTATGAGTGTGTGAGAGATGTCTCCAAATGAATTTGATTTCCATCTATTTATAGGCTTCTGATGGGTTCAAATTATTAGACTTGAGGCCGACTTGAAGTGGAGGCTCCATAAATCATGTTTGACTCAATAATTTACCTAATTGCATGATTCAAAAGCCTAGTATGAGTCAATTTAAATATGAAATGACTCTATAAAATCAAAATAAAGCGTAGAAGTCCATAATGAGGATTTTGAGCTAAAATAATATGACCCAAGCATGAAAGCCATGCTTTAATAAGTAATTTAATAATAATATAATTTTTTTTTATTTATTCTTTTGACAAGTACAATAAATATTGAATCAAATAAAATTTATGAAGATTGAACCTAGTTACAATCTTTAACATACTGGTCTAGGGATCACTAGGCCTAAACAAGCATGTATGCCTCTAGATCTCTCCACTTAAACCGTGAGAAATGCGTTTGTATCCACCCTCTAGGATTTATTGTGCATCCTGTCATTCATCAGTTGAGGGTTCCTAGGGCCAACTAGGGTATACACAATTAGGCTTTACCGCAATCCCACCTTCACCGACCCATGGATTCCTATGCTTTATGTTTCTTCTTGAGACCACCCCACTCAGTTTCAAAACCATCTGAAAATATAGCTCAGCCAGGTAAAATAAAAACCCCATCACACCATTGCTTTCCAGAAATGTAAAGGAAAGGCTGAAAGCCACTATCACACCTGGAAAAACCCATGCCAATGATAGAAAGAGAACCAAATACACACATGCATATACCATGCATGCCAAAAATGGCAAGGAAATAATACATGCAACTCGATACCTGTAAGTAATCTCAGTGTAGCTGCTTGATCCAAATCTTCCTTTATTGATATTTGATTCCTTTTCTCTTCTTTGTACTTACTTTTCTTTCCTTGATCCAATTCTGCTCCAAGAATACTCTAAGTGTGTAAGAGTATGAGATAGGGAGAATAAAGAGATAGCTCCAAGCTAAAACTAACAAAAGCTTTTGAATTGATCCTCATAAGACTTTTTATCATTGAGGACTCTATTTTCTTTATTTTCCATTATTTTCCTTCATTTTCCTCCTCACATGCAACCTGTCACCTTTTTCCTTCCTTTTATCCTAATTTCCTTTATTTTCATAAATAAAATTTCAATTAATTCATTTTTCCTTTCCAAAGACTTTTCCATTGTCTTTTCCTATTTCCCTTAGTCATAATAAACCAAATGAACACCCACACTAGGATGTTTTTCCCAATGTTCAACTTGAAATATGTGTCCCTTGGCCTTGGTCTTATTTTTCCTTTATTAGCTTTATTACATGAAATTTTAATTCAGGGTTATTCCACAACCACGACTAAAACAAAAACATCTGAATAGTCAAAAAAAAAATTTCCTTCTGGCTATGACTTAATTTTGAAGACAAGCATCTTTCCCTTTTTGGGTTGTTCTTACACCATATATGTGATACTATGTTGATTTTTCAAAGAGTCTTCTAAGTTGATAATTACTTCTAATGATTTTATTATTTTCATATTCTTATCCATCATTAATAAATTGCACAAAATACACCAACAATATACCATATATGAAATTAGGGTCATGAAGAGAGAAATAAACAAGAAACACAAGAGTTTACCATAAGAAAACCCACATGAGGGAAAAACCCATAAACCCTTTCTTAGAGAAATCATTAGGTGCAATAGAGATACATCAAGTCAAAATAAAGTCAAACAAAACCCTAGTGACACCTTGTCAAACTACCCTTTAGATAAATTTCATATCTCTCTCTTATGCGTAAGAAAAAAATTGCCTACCTCTACCTCTACCTCATAGAAATTCTTCTACCTCTGTATCAGAGAAATTTGTCTTCCTCTGCCCAACACAAAATTTTCTACCTCTGCCTGAGATGATTTGAAATTGCCTTAGACAGATGACGAACGAAATTCCTTTTGGAGGAGTTTGAAGCCTATATTTATACCTGTATAGGAGGTTTAGTGGATGTGACCAAAGGGGAAAGTTGACCTGACTTCTTGGAGGGACGACTTTACATTTTGGATTCAAATTCAATATAATTTCAAAATTAAAATTTTTATCTTTGAGGTCAACATGAAGAACATGTCGTATAATAATTATTCAAGGGATAATAAATAAAATGAAATGAAGGACATGTATTAGATTTTCACTATATATTTTAAGGGCTATAATATTAATTATGAAGACCGACCATAGCTACAAAATTTAAAACTATAATGGTTGTGTGTGTGGTTGTATTCATTGTTTAAACTGAAGCTTTGAATGCATAAATGCATTCGATGCCTTGAAAATGTCCTTAGGAAATTGGATTGTGTAGACTACATATTTTTAATTAACAAATCCAACAAATATTTGTTGTATTTTGCACAATCGACTAAAACTATACTTTAAAAAAGCCAAAGTGTAAAATAGTGAGACTACTTGAATTGTTTTCACCATAATAATTTATTTTTTTCAATCATAATAAAATATTCTATTTATAAGCCACATCTTCCATAATAAAACATTTTTTTGTTTATTGATATATTTTTATAAGTGTGTCAATATTACTTAACACACATATTGAAATATTTTGTTTATGACTTACATTCAATTTCATTATTGTTAAATTATTTTTTTAAATGTCACATATTGATTGTTTCACCTAGAGGCTCTCTCCAACCCAGTATGGTAGAGATGTTGTGATATTTAACACTTTGACTTAGTTAAAATAAAATTGTATTAAAAATAAATAAATAAAGTAACATTTTTCACTCCAACCCAAAAATTTTCCCACGGTATTCTTAATCCAAGTTTTTCCATGGTATTTTTCTCTAATGTGGCTTGTTTAAATATTAATAACTAGACTAGCCTAGATCTATCATAACTCTAAATCTACCAACCATCCAGAAGGATCAAATATATTTTCACTCTAAAATAGATTTGCACCTCAACCAGAAGATTTGATCCCCTTGGTGCTTGGTAAATGTCACATATTAATTGTATGTTACAAATTAAATCAATTATATACCTCTTTCTCCTAGATGTTGTGATTTGTGATGGTACCATGGTGACGGGCTGCGGGGTTGGCAAGTGGCATGGCCACATCGCCACCCACAGGCCCCAACGGTGAGCATTAAATTGCTCTAGCCGTCACCCCACTCACCATTATTTTCTCTGTAGACATCGAGGTTGTTTCCATTGTTTCAAAATGGAGTCCCTTCCTCCCCTGCCTGGTTATGGTTTTCGTCTGCTTGGTTGTGAACCTCCCCTATCTCAACCTCTGAGCAGCTACTACCCCCCTAGATTTGCGGCGCCAAGCTCCCACACGCCAACAGGGAGATGCTATAGCCTGCGTTGTTGTATTGAGATACTCCCCGACCACCATTACTCGTAGAGCATCCTCTGTCTTTTGAATTTTTCCGCAGCTAATTGCTTCACCTCCACCACTGTGCCTCTAGCTCTGTGGCGCCTCCACCCTGCTTCTTCTTCAGCCCACAGCTCCCACCACCCTCACTGTGCCACCATGCCTCGCCTCTGGCATCACATGCGCTGTAGGCGTGGCAGCAACAGAGGGTGGGCTGCTTGTTCGTCACACTCTACCCATTCCGACACCTCGTCTTCCTCCCTGGAGCACTCCCCTGGCCGATATCCCACTACCCACAGTGGCCGTGGCCGCTTGGTTGGTCAATCTCGTTTTTTTGTTCAGCCTTCTGACATCGCGACCATTCCTTCGCCTCTGCCCCGTCTGGACTCAACAACCTCCCCGCAGACCTTCCACTCCGCTCAATTTCACTTCCACTGCTCCATGGACCGCCCCCGTGTCATCGCCACCTTTTCTGTTTCCTTCAAGGAGGAGCCCGTCGAGGCTTCTAGCTTCCGGCCACCCAAACTGCAGAAGCTCCCCCACCCTGATGCCTCCTCTGCAGAATTCAAGGGTGGCCCTGGTTCTGGTGACCATAGCACGCGCTCGGATAGTAGCAGTAGTTCTGGAAGCAGCATGGATGATAATAAGCATGGAAAACAGGCCAAGGGAAAAGCTATCGAGACCAAGGATTCCCAGCACGCTACACACGCCATCCAGGACATGCAGGCCACCGACACCGACGAATAAAAGTGTCTCATTGTAGAAGAGACTCCTCCTACTCCTCATGACACCTAGGCTCTCAAGTTTTTTCTGGTTTACTGTTTTTAGTGTTAAGGTCCTTGGTCACAAGGTTTTGTTAATTTCTGGTATCTATTTATGGCACAATATGCAAACAATTAATAGTTTTATTTGTATTACATTGGTTTCCTCTCGCGAGGCAGCAAAACAAACTCTTATTGGACTGGTTTCCCCTGCGTGGGCAGTCCCATTTTTTATGTTTTCGGTGAATTATGCCTTTGAATCAAGCTAGAGCTATAGATGCCTATGCCTCCATGTACACTATGTTACACTAATAGAAATTAATCAATCTTAGAAAAAAAAAATTATATACCTCTTTCATTTTTTTATGAAAAATTAATTATTTTTTTTCCTTTCAATTATATATTTTATTTAAGCATTGAAATATTTTATTATAATCAACATTAAAATAATTTCATTTCTTTTAACTCTTAAAATAAAGAACATATTGATTGTTATTTCATTGATTCACAAAAACATTGTAGATAACATATGGATATGGATCAGCGTTGTATGAACAAAAATTGTCAAACGGGGTGATGACGAAGTATCTGGGTTTGGAAGACTTAGAGTCATCCCTCACTTCGAGATCTTTGAGATCTTTGAGTGCTCGAAAGGGGGAAGTGATGAAGTATCTGTGTTTGGTGGACTTGGATCCCTCTATTGCTTCCATATCTCTGAGTGTTCTCTGCCTCAAGCACGCGTAGTGGATGCATGTTAGGAATTTCAAATCTGAAACATTGTCTTGTTTCAATAATTTTAACATGAAATATTGGGAATTAAACCAATATGACATGCTTAATAGGAATAAATACTCACCAATGGATTGAAACAATTTGAGACCTATTATTGGAATCTAGGTGATTTTCTTTGTATCTTACTCTCCATTGAAATTAAAATTTATATCTTTAATCTACTGTGCTTTCCAAACCAATCGCAAACGAAAAGAAAAATACATAATTGCACCAGTCAAATCAAAATTGATTCCATATTGTGGAAGGGTACTATTCTAGTACTATACCACCAATGCGAATTCACATAAGATAAGCACAGTCTAGTTGTGAGACTTTTCCGAAAATATAACCGACCTATTTTTCACTTTTCCAACTGGGGTGACAACTCGACGACCTCCGACTCTCATCTTTTCCATCAACCGAAAATGCCTCTAACTCATGTCTGGTCATCGACCATTGTTTCCCCTCACTCCTATCCATCCATATTGTCTGCACAGGCGATTTGCATTATTGGTGCACCACCACCCTCTAGCTCCAACATCCAGCAAAAATCAAAATTTTACCTCTTTCAATCACACCAGGATTTCAAACTCATCTAGTTGAGTGGGAAATTTTAAAAATAAAATGAATGTGGTTGGGAGGGACCTGGTGAATGAGCAATGATGTCTCTCATGGCGGCTTATTCCACTGACATCAAAAACTTGAGTCTGAAAGTCACAACCCCCATATTCACCATCTATTGCGCTCCCAGATTTATTCTACAAGGAAATTCCATAGGAGCAATTGGTATGGCTATATTGAGCAAGGATATCTTCGCTTTGCCTACTCAGTTATTCTGTGCCTTTGCCTCTAACTAAAAATTCACCTTTTTCCTTCCAAGCATGGGCATCAATACTGTGGGAGCCCTCTTCTTTGGCAATTATTGGAAATTGTAATTACACATGCGTGCAGGTGATGTATGAAGTGTGCCTTGGAGTTAAGTTGAGTCCAATATTAAAATTTCAAGTTCATTTTACATTTGGAAATGTTAATTTTAGTCATGGTTTGCATGTTGAAGTTAACATTATTTGATTTATGAGTTAAAAAATATAAATTCCTCATATTGGGTTCATTGTAATCAATTCAAGTTTGTGTGATCAATAGAAACGGTGTATCTCATATTGTTTTGAGTGTGTGAAATTGGTATCTTTTGTTTTCTTCCTTTCCATCAAATTGGTATCAAAGTCACAAGATCTAAAGAGCCAAAGAGTGTCAGAGAGTTGCAAGCCGCAACTTGCAGGCCACACTATGTGAGTGATAAGTCACCGAGAGAGTTGAATGTTGGATTTTTTATGTAACACATAACAGAAATTCAACAGTTGTGTATGTGTACGCAACCTTTTTCATATAACCAGAGTCATTTTTTTTTCTAAAATAGAAGGCAGCATCTTTAAGGTCACAAACCATCATTTCATGTAGTCATATAAGCCATTTGTTGAAGTCCCAAAGATATGGTCCAATAGTTAAATTAAATGGTTAAATTTTGTTTTACAAATTTTGTGGTCCAACCCTCAACATAACTATATATATGCCTCTGAACTATTCCGGTGACTATTACCCTCGAAAAAACTATATATTCCTGTGAACTATTCCAGTGACTATTTTTTAAATTGAAAAAAATAGGCCACTTGTTGCAGTCGCTAGCCTGAAGTATTAAAGAATTAGTCGCTGGTTAAAATCTTAGTTTAGAAGTTAGTTTTAGATAGTTAGTTAACAGTTAGTTAATAGTTCAGTTAGTTATCACCATCAAATAATTATATATCAAGACATCTTCTCAATGAAACAAAAAACGTTGTGGTGGTTGCTCTCAGAAATTCGACCTCTATTTGCTATAATTTGATTGTTGTTGTAATTTGTCATGATATCAAAGAATTGTTTTTTTCTTGGGCGAATTGTTGCAGCATTAGTAGATGTTAGTTGTGTGGGTGCCCAGTCTTTGTTTGCTATTGCTGGAAACAATTGTAGTTGAGCCGCAACCAAAGGAGTTTAAGGAATTCTTGTTGAAGAATTTTTATCCACAGCCAAAGGAGTTTAAGGAATTCTTGTTGAAGAATTTTCTTTCACCAAATTTTGATATGCTGAAGTTATTATTTCTGTCGTTGCGTGGGTGAAGAGGATCCGTTGAATTTTTTGTTGCTGCCTAAGTGAAGAGAATTTTTTACTACTGTTGCATGGGTCAAGAGGATTCACCGAAATTTTTTCTCAGTTCGAAGTGTGCAGACCTGGTTTTGTTGTTGCATAGAAGTTTGATGCCCGAGATTTGTTTACTGCGTTCGAGAAAAGGAGTCTGTTGTTTCTAGGTTCGAGAAAAGGATTCTTGGCCACGATTTCTAAAATTTGGTAATTTGTTAAATATATAATCCCCGATGTTTGATTTCCTGGAAAAAGATTCAAATTTTTTTGGTTAAGGTGTTTGGTTTTCTGTGTTCTTCAAAGAAGCTTTCTTTGTAATAATCAAGCCAGAAAATATTAATTTAAGATATAATATTTGCAGAAAAAGTGTAGATGCTTTCTTTAGCAGTGTAGATGCTCTTTTTTTCTGCTTCTAGTAGAGGGGAAAAGAGAGTACAAATTTTTTAAAGGTTTCATATTTCTTATTTTTTCAAACATGGCTTCGACAAGTCAGTTTTCCATTACTACGCCATTGTTTAGTGGGAAAAATTACGATTTTTGGAGTCTTAAAATGAAAGCATGCTTACAAGGTTTAGGTTATTAGGAATCAGTAGAATTGGGGTTCATAGAACCTGATGCAAATACAATTGTTGGAATGAGTGCTAATCAAAGAAAACAATTTGATGAACTTAAATAGAAAGAAGGTAGAGAGAAAACATGCATTTTAAATTCCTTAGATGACTCTATTTTTCCTAAAATCACTTCTGCTAAGACTGCTAAATCAATATGGGATATACTTCAGGTTGTTTATCAAGGAAATGATAAAGTAAAAATGGTAAAATTACAGACTCTCAGAACACAATTTGAAACACTTAAAATGACTAAATCAAAAACAGTTAATCAGTTCATGACGAAAGTTATGGGTGTTGTTAATCAGCTTCGAATTAATGGTGAAGAACTTGATGACCAAAGAATTGTTGAAAAAATTCTTAGATGTTTACCTAAAAAATTTGACATGATAGTTATTGTTTTTGAGTTGAGAGAATTAACAAAATTTTCTGTGGAAGGATTAACTGGTTCTTTGCTGGCACATGAAGCAAGAATTAATTTAGATTTCAGTAATTTAGAGCATGCTTTAATATCTAAATCTTCTATGGATAGAGGTAGAGGCAGAGGTTTTCGTGGAAGGAGAGGAATAGGTAGAGGACAATCTCAGTCTTATGATAGATCACAAGTAACTCAAGCACATTCAGAGCAGTCTCAAAATGATCATGGTCATAGGTGGATAGATAAATGAAAAAAATCAATGTCACTACTGCAAAAAATATGGCCATTATAAGTTTTAATGTCGAAAATTACAGTATGTATTAAGTAAAAACAAAGCCAATGTAACAAACATTGAATGTGAAACATCAGATGCTTTATTTTTGGCATGCCTAGTCACTATGAAAGTACCTAATAAAGATGTTTGTTTGGTAGACAACGGATGTAGTAATCATATGACTGGTCATAGTGATTTGTTTTCACATCTTGATACATCTTTCAGTTCTTCTATTGGTTTAAGTGATGATCGCCAGGTTAAAGCTTCAGGAAAGGGTGTTGTACCTATCTTAACCAAATAAAATGTTGTGAAGAATATCTATGATGTTTATTATGTACCCAATTTCAAGCATAATTTGTTGAGTGTTGGTCAGTTAGATGCATATGGTTATGATGTTAGCTTTCACAACACTACTTGCATGATTGTTGATAAACATAAGTCTCTTTTTGCAAAGATTCCAATGATAAAGAACAGGTTGTATCAATTATAGTTGAAAAGTGAGAAGTTGTATGCACATAATGTTTCAATGCCAACTAACTCTGATCTGTGGAATTTGCGATATGGTCATTTACCTATCCAAAGTATGAGTTTGTTGCAAAGATAGTATATGGTGAAAGGTTTGCCTTCTTTTTCTGATCATATCTCTTCCTGTACAAGTTGTATAATGGGTAAACATAAGCGAGATAGTTTTTCTTCAGCATCTAATAGAGCCAAAGAACAACTAGAGTTAGTGCATACAGATTTGTGCAGTCTAATGCAAGAAAAATCAATTGTTGGCAGTCTCTATTTTTTTACTTTCATTGATGATTTTAGCAGGAAAATTTGGGTGCATTTCATCAAATATAAGTCGGAAACATTTTCGAAGTTTAAGGAGTTCAAAGCCGAAGCTGAAAAACAGAGTGGCATGTTTATTAAAGTTTTGAGGTACGATAAAGGAGGTGAGTATGAATCTAACGAATTCATTGATTTTTGCAAACAACATGGTATTAAAAAACAAACGACAACCAGTTATACCCCATAGCAGAATGGAGTCGCAGAAATAAAGAATCAAACAATTATGAATATGGCTCGAAGTTTGCTTAAAACACGAAATTTTTCTAAAGATTTATGGGCTAAAGCAGTTGCATGTTCGGTATATATCTTGAATAGATCGCCAACTTCCAGTGTTCAAAGTTTTGTACCTAAAGAAGCATGGAGTGGACAAAAGGTAACGGTTTCACACTTTCACGTATTTGGTTGTATTGCTTTCGCTTATGTTCCAGAAAAATTGAGAAAAAAACTTGATGATAGGAGCGAAAAGTATATTTTTATAGGGTATAGTGATCAATCTAAGGCATACAGATTGTTTAATCCTATAAATAAGAAGTTTGTCGTAAGTCGAGATGTGAAATTTCTGGAAGACAATTCTTGGAATGAAATGGAGAACAATACTTGTCCTAATCCTTTTATTATGTTAGACGAACATCAAGCACCTACAACAAGCACTCCAAGATTACAAGTTCAAGACAAAACTAGTAGTAGTTCATCTAGTAGTAGCAGTTCATCATCTTTTGAATCTGATTCTAATAATCCTAAAATGAGAAACTTAAGTGATATTTATGCACAAGATGATGTTGATGATATTGTAAATTTTGCATTTCTTTCATTTCAGCCTACTTGTTTTAAGAGGCTATAAAGGACAAAGAATGGGTAGATGCGATGAATAATGAAATCAATGCTATTGAAAGAAATAAAACTTGGGATTTGGTTGATCTACCTAATGATAAAAACTCTGTAGGTGTCAAATGGGTTTTTAAAACAAAGTTAAATGAGAGAGGTGAAGTTGATAAGCATAAAGCAATATTAGTTGCCAAAGGTTTTTCTCAACAACCTGGCATAGATTATAATGAAACATTTGCACCCATAGCAAGAATTAATACTGTTCGATTTGTATTAGCTATTGCAGCACAAAACAAATGGTCGATTTACCAAATGGATGTAAAGTATGTTTTTTTGAATGGTGTTTTGAATGAAGAAATATATGTTGATCAGCCACCTGGTTTCGAAATCAAAATTCAATAACATAAGGTGTACAGGTTGAAGAAAGCATTGTATGGCTTGAAGCAAGCTCCAAGAGCTTGGTACAGCCGAATAGACCATTACTTACTCAATAATGGTTTCAGAAAGAGCGACCATGAGCCCATTTTGTATATCAAGAATGATCATCAAGGTATGATACTGTGTCTTTATGTTGATGACATAATTTATACAGGTAACATGCAGTTAGATGAATTTAAAGCTGCATTGAAAAATAAATTTGAAATGACAGATCTTGGATTAATGAGATACTTCTTAGGTATCGAAGTGAAACAAACACATGAAGGTATGTTTATGAGTCAACAGAAGTATACTACTAACATTTTGAAAAAGTTTAAGATGGACAGGTGTAAACCTGTGGATAATCCTATTGAAGTTGGTACAAAGTTAAGTAAAGATGATGTGGGTACTATTGTTAATGCGACTTTGTATAAGCAACTTGCTAGTACTATTATGTATCTTACTGCTACTAGACCTGATATGGCATTTGCAGCTAGTTATATTTCCAAGTTTATAGAATCTCCTAAAGATTGTCATTGGAACGCTGGAAAAAGGGTGTTAAGATACATTACAGATACATCTACTTATGGTTTATCGTATGCAGCCTCTGCAGACAGTAAGCTTGTTGATTATACAGATAATGATTATGCAAGATGTATTGACGATCAGAAAAGCACTTCTGGCTACGCTTTTCTATTTGGCAGAAACTTGATCTCGTGGTCATCCAAAAAGCATACCATAGTTGCGCTATCTTCAACAGAGGCCGAGTACGTTGCAGCAAATTCAACATCATGTCAAGCAGTGTGGCTAAAGATACTTCTCTCTGACTTCGGTTATAAAGAAAATGGACCTGTATCAATCCTTTGTGACAAAACTTCCGTTATTTCCTTGTCGAAGAACAATGTCTTTCATCAAAAGAGCAAACATATTGACACTCGTTTTCACTTCATTCGTGAACTCGTCAAAAATGGTGATATTGTTCTCAAATTTTGTGAATCCAAGGAACAGTTAGCAGATATCTTCACAAAATCACTAGAAAAAGTTAATTTTGAATTTCAATGTCAAAAGTTACGAATAAAACAATGTAACCCTCAAAATTAAGAGAGAGTGTTAAAGAATTAATCGTTGATTAAAATCTTAGTTTAGAACTTAGTTTTAGATAGTTAGTTAACAATTCAATTAATTATAACCATCAAATAATTGTATATCAAGACATCTTCTCAATGAAACGACAAACGTTGTGGTGGTTGCTCTCAGAAATTTGACCTCTATTCGTTGTAATATGTTTGCTATAATTTAATTGTTGTTGTAATTTGTCATGAAGAACTATCAAGCTTGAGCAAGCTTTTAGGTATCAAGCCACGTCCACAAAGAATCAACATGCAACGAGTCAACGATTTGAGAATGACCATATTAGAAAGGTTTAAAGGTTTTAAAAAAGTATTCGGAAGTTTTTATTTGAAGGGTTGAAATATATATTAGAAAGTTTTGTTTGAAAATGGTTGTTAAACCAGATTTTTAAAAGGAGTACATTCGAAGTGTATTTTTTAAGTCGTATTAAAAAGAGCTTCGATGGTGAAAGGTTTTACGTAATTTTTAAAAGGGCCTCATTCACAATTGATTGTGAGATTTTTTTTAAAAGTTTATTATAAAGGGATTTTAAAAGATTTTAAAAGTTTTTTTTTTTTTTTAAGGATTTTTGTAAGGTGTAGAATTTAAAAAATGTGTTATTATTGGAAAAAGAGAATAAAAAAAAAAATAGAAAGTGCATTTAGGGCTTTGCAAAAGTCATGGCGTCTATAATTTTATTTTATTTTTTTGTCAAAACATAAAAGTATTTTGGATGAATATTGTGTCTTACAGGAGTGCATATTAAAAACCATATATTTTTTTAGGAGTGATATGAAATGAAAATAAGACTAGTTGGTAAGATTGAAGTTGATGATGGCCTCTTTGCATCAAAGGTTGGGACTTTTAAGTTTGAGAATGAAAAAAAGAAATTTTCATATGAATTAATGGTTTGCGGATATGAGAGTGCATCTCTCGTGAATCCAACATCAACTGATGAATTTGATAAAAGTTGTAAATATTAATGAGCACATGCATGCTCATATATCCCACAATAGAGTGGATGAAAAATATGTTGATGTTAACTTTAATGAGGAACAATTAACTAGTGATGAGTGGTTACACATGATGCAACAAAAAAATCTTATTGCTATGTTGTTATTTGGTGAGAGAATTCCATTTGTTTCTAGAAGCCAAGTGGAAGACAACATGTTAGCAACAGCTATCAATTTCAAAGAAGATGAAAATGAAGTGATTCAACATTTTTTTATGAGAATGTCCATTGACTACATAATAGTGGAAGATAGCCTCAATGCAGTTGAAGAGGCAGAGAAGGAAGAGGAAGATGAGAAATCTCCCATTGAATATCATAAGGAAGATGTGTTTAACATTCATTTTGAGTGTGCAGGTAAACAGGATAATAATCCAACTGAAAGAGAAAATGAAGAAAAAGATGTAGGAAATGACATGAAAATTTCTGAAGATGAAGAAGAAAGTGTTGAAATTGACTTTCAGTAATGGGTAATGGGGTGAAGAATAAATCAAATTATGCTATCAAGAAATATGGCAGAAAGAAGATGAGTAATATGAAGTGCCAAAAGCATAGTGAAGATCACAGTTTGACGATGAAGAGTTGTGGCTCATAGTTTGAAGATGAAGAGTTGTGGCAGCAGTCCATGAGTGAAAGAATTGTTGAAGAAGAAGTTGTAGAAGATAGATTTAGAACAAATACAAGATAATTCAAAGAAAAATTATAGAAACAACAAGTGAAGAAATATGGAGCCTACAGTAAGAAATCATAACATAGAATGAAGAAATTTTGATTGTATAGAATCTGGAAAAAAAAAATATGTAAATGCTTGGAGTTATTATAAGCCTACCTGAGACTTCGACCAGTAGGCATGTTTAAGTGATGATTGAGTAAATTTTTATTGTAAGCCTAGCAGACATATTGAGTAATGTTTGAGTTATGTTGAGTCATATGGTTTAAATTAAGGAAGAGTGTTAGAAATTGTAATTACTCTCGTATCCATGTGATGCTTGAAGTGAGTGGTTGAGTTGAGTTAAATCCAATATTAGAATTTCAATTTCATTCTATATTTTGAAAGGTTAAATTTAGTGAGTGTTTGCATGTTGAAGTTCACATCAGTTGAGTCACCAGTTAAAATGTATAAATACTCCATATTGGGTTCACTGTAACTAATTCAATTTTGTGTCTATCAATAGAAGAGAAACAACTCATATTATTTTGTGTGTATGAAATTGGTGTATTTCCTCCTTTGCCTTCCTTTCCATCAAATAAGGTCTTCATTTTTCTTTGCCTAAACACCTTCGAGGATTTCTCCTACATTTCTCTACTCAACCATACCATTATAAAAACCATTATTACATCGATGTAACAACCATCCAGATCGATGGAAAAAGTATCACATCGATACCTCCAGATTGAAGTTTGACAACGGAGGCAAAGGCAGCATCAAGAGTCAACTTTGTGGTGCCCTACACGACTGTTGCCACACCTCTTTACACTATTATCTGTGATTCTTTTATAAAAGTATATAAGACAAGGAACATCATGCGTGTCACCTCTGTCAAGCCTTTCAGTGCTTGCTTCGATGCCAAAATTGTGTTGTCCATGAGAGTTGGACCCGCAGTCAATCAGTCTGGTTTTGCAAAACAATATCACACGGAGCATTTTTGGCATGAATTCCATCATTCGGGTGAGCAAAGAATTGATATATCTTAGATTCGTTGAGGGTGAAACGAATCCCATTACTTACATTGTCATAGGGACTCAGTAAATGCAAGATAACCTTATTCAGTTCGATCTCGTAGCCTCCCAATTGGGTTTCTCCTCCACATTGTTGGGCTTGCAGACCACTTTCTCAAACTTCAACTTGACCTCCACCGCTTAATAATGGTTGGCATCTGAACAATATTTTATCGATATTTTACTGCAAACTACGAAAATAAACGAACTTCCTATTGTTTTTGTTTTCATATTGACTTGGAAGGATCTGCATGTGAATACATATTGTATGCTTATGAATGGATTTAGTTCGGAAGGATCCTGGTATCTTCTTTTTTTATCCTTTCGTTAATAAAGATATCCTCACAAATTTGTTTGTTTTAACAATACGCAGTTTCATTTGAGTTCGCAAGTTCATTTCCATTTTTTTCAGCAGGACAAAAGTGTCTTCTTTTAAAAATGGAAAAAGAAAGTACAATTTCATAGACCTTTCCCAGTATAGATCAACCAGTCCCTTCAAAAAGTAGACAAAACAAAAATACTACAAAATGTGTATAATATCAACGACTATTATCCTATCATCCTATAATCCTTCATATATTTGTTCACCATTCAGAAAAATCCGAAAAAAACCAACTGCATTCATTACAATATATCATGAAGACTAGAAATCTAAGAAGTAGGAATGATGCTAGTAGCAGTTTTGGTGTCGTGATTAAATTTGGTGAAATGAATGAACCTAGGAGATGAAGTAACTCCTATTTTTGAGAGTAAGTCAACAATGGTGTTCTGCTCCTTATAGATGTGATTGAAGTCGATGTGCTGAAACGATCCAATCAAAATTCGGGTGCGCTTTATGCAATATGTCGAGGAGGTTAAAAGTGAATAATCCCTTGATCCAGTTAATGGAGCCTTTAAAATCTCCGTATACCTGAAGATCATGAATGTTAAGCCAGCCAACAATGAATAATAAACCCCATAATGTGACGATTTCTGCCCTGTTATTAGTGCCTCTACTCACTTCCCACTAGAAATGATGATAAATACCATGTGCCATGATTATAGAGACACCACATCCACATTGAGTATTGGAACATGCCCCATCAAAAAAAATCTACCAATATTTTATGGCAGCTTATAAGGTAGTCTTTTCCTGGTTTATATGTTGTTTCATGTTTCAATAGACCTGTTTAAGAAAAATAAGACACAATCCCCATAACATTGTGTCTTATATCAACTTACTTATAACATTGATGGCGGGGAGTCTAAACCTACGCGATGCTTTAATTGCAGAAAACGAGTTTGATTAACAGGTTTTAAATGTCGTTGCGGGAACACTTACTGCGGTGTCCACCGATATCCGGAAGAACATGGATGCGAATTCGACTATAAAATACATGGACGCGAGGCCCTGGCGAAGGCCAATCCGCTCGTCAAAGCCACCAAAATTGACAAGATACCGGAATTAAAATAATAGTCGATTTGTAAATGGAGTAAATGTTAATCAAAATATAATTAGGCCGTCAATAAAAAATGGTCTTACAAATATTCTTCGAAATATAATATAAAATCTAAAAACAAAGCTATGCGTATACAAGTCGGAAATGTGTACGTACGTTTGGTATTACGTAATCTTATTGATGGTTCTTTAGATAAAGGGAAGTTGTATTTTGAAAATCCAATCTCTGGGTTTTTTCTTTATTTTGGGACTATTGCTGGTTTTTAAGAAATCTTTGAGAGCTAAGAGTGTATTATAAGCATTTATTTTTAAAAAATTAAGAAAATGAAATTTCTCATTTATTTCAAAAACTTTAAGATGGTGACTTTCATCTTAAACCGTAAAATCCTAGGTAATCAATGTAAGATATAGTGCAAAGTGTGAGCCTTCTTCTGAAAGAGCCAGTGAGAAAAATAGCCACCATCCTTCTTGGATATAACATTTTTCTTTTGTAATCATCTTTATGTAAAGTAAAAACCACCCCACCATTGTAAGCTTTAAGAATAACAATGTCATGGCTTTTATTCAATATTTTGAGGGCTTCGAATTTACACTTGTTGATGTGGCTCTTGGGGGTCTTATATTTCCTAAGAACAACCACATAATTCTTCCTACAAGCAAGGAGAAAGGTAGGTTTATAAGCTAAGGGGGAACCATTATAGGAGCACACAGCTAAGACCAATCACCAAATACGTAAGATTGATCAGAGAGGTTATAGAAATTTTGAGAAGATCTAGTTAGGTGTTATTTGATCCCTGCCCTATCCTCCTAATGGTATTCTTCTGTGCCTTCCCTTACTATTTTGGTTTTTGTTTTTAACTTATATATAGATCATTTTTATCACTCTTGTGCTATCTATTATAAAGCTTTGAATTGATTTGTTCTCTCTTGTTTTTTTTTTTAATTATTTATATGTTAACTTTTATTATTGCTTTTTCTTTCTTTTTGTTTGTATATATTTGATATATAAAAATATTTAATCATTTATGATTAAATATTTAATTATGCATAATTAAATATTTATTTATAAATGATTAGAAATATTTTGTCATTTATAAAAAAAATTATTATATATAATTAAATATAGTTATTTATTATAAATTTCTAATAAATATAATTATTTATTTTATTTCTAGTATGAGTGTGTAATGTGACAGGAACGTAGGAGGCTAATGAACATGAGGTATGAAGCTTGGTCTCAAGTGACTACAACACGTGGGAATTATGCGTGGGGATGGAAAAGGAGGTGACCACCCCAAGTGGAACAGGACTAGTCGAAGCATCAAAAAGGCAAGTAAGGTTTATAAAAACTACAAATTCATGGTCTTGTGTTGCATTTAGATATTGGGTATGGGAGTTTTGTTGAAATGGATTGTGACAACTAACTGTGCAGTATAGGCCTTTCACTTGTGCATTCCTATTGGTCTGGGTTTAATTTTGTTGAGAGGAATTGGTGTTGGTCGGAATGTTGTTCTTGTGTACCTCGACCTTGCGAAGGTAAGAACAATTTAGGATCTTGAGAACTCTGAATGTGACTATGTTCGAGAGGGTGCTATTGTTGAATTGTGCATACAAGTAATTATGTTTTTCTCAGGAGGTAATTTTGTTTTGGTGTTAGCATTTTGGTACACCGTTTCAATTTCCCCTCCTCTTCTTGATGGTTTTTCTAGCTATTTTGAAGTACAATACCCCCTCGAAAAACCTTCCTTTTCGATTTGTTGTCACTTTGAAGTGGAAAGGAGGAGCATCGAAAAGTTGGGTTTGAAGAGTTGGGTGGATTTTGGGTTCGTTTCCTCCATTTGAATGCGTTCTCTTGGTTAATTGGGGTGAAGGGACTACAAATTTGTGGGAAAGACCTATTAGTTCTTAGTGTGTCTGCTAGGCGGGAGTGGCTCCTCTCTTGGGAAAGCCAAGAGGGTGGAGTTGGCCGACTCCACAGAACTCGAAACAGACTACCATCATGTTGAGATGGTGAGGGAGGGATCGGTGTGGAGTTGGTCATCGCAGGCATCCTATGGATTGGGCCAAGAGGGCGGAGGAGCGAGAAGATGAGGGTGTAGTAGCAAAGGGGGGAGGTAGACCAGGACCACGCCCCGTGGCCAGGGAGTGTGGTGCAGCCTCCAACATTAGAAAACACCTTTTAAATAATAATAAAAAAACAAATATCAAATTTAATAATAGCAACAACTGGATAGGGATTTGTAGCTCTTGAGGCGGCCGATCCGTGGCCTGATTCTTTCTCTTTTGTCTAGTTTTCAGAATGGGGATTAGGGTTAATTTCCGTTACATCCTACAACGATGGAGTTCCTATATTAGGGTTTGTGGAGCGACGTGGATTTTTCAATTTTTTCGTGTCGGGATAAGAGGCAGTGATTATCACAATTATGGGTTTTGACCATGAGCTCGTAGACGTGGAGCCGACGCCAGAAGACCTATTAACCTGCTGGGGGCATGAAGTTTCTGAGAAAAAATTGGAGTTATACTTCTCGAACAGTCCTGAGACTTCCCAAGATTTTGGTGATGCGACGGAGTTGGAGGTTATGCAAATGGAGCAACATTGCTAGAAGAAACGCTCCAGAGTACGCGGAGTGGCTGCTGGAGGAGTGGGATTCCCTCAGGCGGAGGGGTTCGGGGAGAAATTCCTAGGTTCAAGAACCCTGTTTTGAGTCAAGGCTATCTCTCTTCTTGACTGCTGTTACATTATGTTCCTCAAGAGCTAGAGTATTTTCAAGGGTTAGAAGAGCTCTTGTCTAGAAATATTAAGGCGGAAGCACTTGTTCACAGCAAATCAAGTGTGTCTTCTAATGAAGCTGTAGATGGGAAGTCGAGAGGGTTTGAAAAAGGTAATCAAGAGTTAGGGCCGAGACAAAAGGTTGTGCTTGTAACTGCGGGGGAGGAGCTGGTGGTGAAGAAAGGCATTAAGGATCCTGCTGAAAGGTGACCTGGGTCACCTGAGGCTGCAAGGACTAATGCTCCTGTTATTCAGGATCTTGGTGAGGGTGAAGGAAAGAAGGAAGTTGGGGGTGGAAAAAGGAAGAAAAACAAGCCTATCAGAAAGAAAGAAGATCGTCCTCGTTGCGTTCTTGGTGTGGATATTCGCATAGACAAGGCGATGGAAGCCTCTGAAACAATGTTAGTTGGTAGAGTCCATGGGAGAAAATTCTCGGCGAACTACATTACAAACTGGGTTCAATCAGAGTGGACAGAAGCCCCTGGGCAGCCGAATGAGATCAAAATACTGGACAGAGGCTAGTTTAGTATCCATTTTGACCAAAAGGAACATGCAGATTGGGTAATGGATAGGAACTGGAGTTTTGGGAAGCGACCGATCATGTTCCGAAGATGGACTCCCTTGTTTGATGCTCAGAAAGAGAAGATGGCAGAATCACCTGTGTGGGTTAAGCTGCCAGGTCTTCCTATCCCATTCTGGACTGATTCGGCTTTCATATCTATAGGAAATACTCTGGGAAAATGTTTAGATGTTGACAGGTCCTATATTCAAACTAGAGACTAGAGTGTGGCCCGTATTTTCGTCAGCCTCGATCCTAGAGAAGGTTTGGCGGATGTTATGACCTTGACTTATAGGGAGCTGGAGTTTCTGTAGACTCTAGACTATGAAAATCTTCCTTTCAGATGCCACAAATGCCACAAATATGGACATTTTGCATGGGACTGTCCTCTGGGTCACCGTCGTCGTCGAAGGCAAAGGAGGAATTTCATTTTTCAGGAGGAACCTTGTCATGAGGAAAAGGATAAGGATAAGGAGCCAGAGCAGATGAATGACAATTTGGGGGCTGAAATAAAGAAGAAGATGACAACAGAGCAAGACCGGGTTGAGAAGGCCTCTTCTGAGAAATTGACCACTTCTGTGTCCTCCCTGGTACCCCCTTCTGTTTCTGAGATTGTCGAGGCGTCTCAGGAGGGTATGCCTCCTACTCCTCTTTCCTCTCTTTGTACATCTTTTTGTTTGTCTCAGTCAGATAGTGATGAGCCTGGTCCTTCCAGGCATCTCTCGCATGATCTTTTTGACTTAAATATGTTTCAAGCTTCAGTTGATAGTATCATCTTGTCAGTCCCGCCTCCATCTGTGTCCTGTGTTTCTATAAATGCCCCTTCTCGGGTTTCTGTTCCTTACGCCCCTCCTTATAACCTTAGACCCTTTGCTAATAGATTGGGGAAAGGGGTTGTTGTAGGGGTCTAGAGATGGATTCGGTGTTGGTTGGTCCAAGGAAGTTAAGGGGCAGAAAATCAAACCTGTCAAAGGCCCAACTGAAAGTTGTTATTGACATAGCTGATGGGAAGCAGCGGTCTATTCCTAGGGTGCTTAGAGCAGAGCGGCCACCCCCTCAGGGTCTTCGATGATTGTTATGTCCTACAATTGTAGGAGTGTTGCTAGCCAAGCCAAAAAGATAGCCTTAAGGGATTTGGTGTTTTCTCTAAAGCCGAATGTAATTCTGCTACAAGAAACGTTAGGGAATGGGGAAGCAGTGAAAGAGAGTCTATCAAAATTGTTCCTGGAATGGAAGTTTCATGCTCTTTATGAGAACGGTCACTCAAGGAGGGTGGTTACGGGCTATAACATAAGAAAACTTAGAGAGATTTCCTCTTAGGCATCTGAAAGTGCCTTGGTGGTGGAAATCTACTCTAATGAAATCTGTTCATTTTACCCTTCCTCCTTCTGAATGTTTATGGGCCGTGTTTGGAGTGAGAGAGATTCTGGAATCTCATTTTCTCAAAATCGTTCCTCTCTCATCCAAATCTCATAATTGGAGGAGACCTCAATTTCGAAAAATTTTAAGGATGGAAAATTATCTTGAATTTTAAAAAATTAGGCGAATCTCACTAGTCCTAATATGAAAAATATAAAATGCTTATTGGTGTATTTGTAAAAGAATTATTATATATACTCTCTATATAATGTTGGCGATTTTTAACGTAAAATAATTTTATATTGTAAAATTTGGGCGAATCATTTTTATAAAAAATGGAAATTGGCGAATCTTTTTTGGAAAAATCATGGAAAATTAGCCCACTTGCGAATATTAGCCCCTAAAATTTTCCTGCTCAATTTCTCAATGGGTGAGTCAGAATCTTGGGGAGCCTCAGCAAGAGCGGACCCTCTCTCTGATTTTTTTATGAAAAATTTGGTTGTTTCTCATCTGGTGGATGCTTCCCTACACAAGATAAGGCCTACCTGGAGAAATTTAAGAGTGGGAGAAGACTGGGTGGGGAAAAAAATAGACCGTTTTCTGCTGAATGAAGACTTGGTGGAGAAGATTTTAGTTTTCAGACATTGGGTCGGGGAGGGGAGTCACTCAGACCACTTTCCTGTCCTTTTGGAAGTAAAAGGTGAATACAAGAAACCTAGAACCCCTTTTAAGTTCAATTCCTTATGGCTAAGTGACGAATCCTTCACTGCTCTGTTTCATGACACATGGAGGAAGGATTGCTTCAGGGAAGATGAAAGAAAAAGTCGTCTTTTTATGGAAAAACCTAAAGAGAATGAAGCAAGCAACAAAAGAGTGGGCTCTACAAAAGAAATTGAAGGATGAGGAGGCTCTTAAAAATGTAAATTCAGAATTAGATTTCCTTGAAAGCCCAGAGGGAAACGACTATGCATATTTGGACTCCCGATATCGATTCAAAGAACTCGAATCCATTCGAAGAAATATTCTCTAGCTCAGAGAGGAAATCTGGCGTTTAAAAGGCCACACAATCTGGCTGCAGGGAGGGGATGAAAACACCAAGTTCTTTCAGAACTCTTCCAAAGGTAGGAAAAACTCTAATACTATCTGGGAGATCCAGAAAGAGAATGGGGAAATGGCTCGATCCTTTGAAGACCTGGAATCTTTAGGGGTAAATCATTTTAAAAGCCTCTTTAGAGCACCTGAGGAAGCCTCCATTGCTGAGGTAATCAGAGTGGCCCAATTGTTTCCTAGATATATTAAGGAGGAAGGGAACGCTTCCATCATGAATCATGTTTCTAGAGAGAAGGTCGAAGACATTCTCAAATCAATGCAGAAGGATAAAAGTCCAGGGCCAGATGGCTGGACGGTGGAATTTTTTCAACATTTCTTTGATTCATTGGGAGATGAGCTGGTCGCAGTGGTGGAAGAATCCAGGTGCACAGGAACCATCTTCCAACCTTTCAATGCTACCTTTTTGCCCTCATTCCTAAGTCTAATCAGCCGGGTACTTTTGATGATTTCAGGCCTATTTCCATGTGTACCTGCACCTATAAAGCTATTGCAAAAGTCATCACTTCTAGGCTAAAACCGTTTCTATCCAAGAATATTTTGGCTGAGCAACTTGGATTTTTATATGGCAGACAAATCCATGAGGCGGTTGGAGTAGCTCAAGAAACCCTCCACAGTTTAAAATTAAGAGGGAAGAAAGGTGCTATAGTTAAAATTGATCTATCGAAGGTCTATGACAGACTTAGTTGGATGTATCTTAGACTCTTATTAACTCATCTTGGGTTCAGATTTGAATTTGCGAGGTGGATAATGGGTTGCATCACTTCGTCCTCCATTGCAATTCTGGTTAATGGGGTTTCTTCCACTTTTTTCATCCCTGAGAGAGGGCTCCATCAAGGCTGTCCTCTCTCCCCCTTACTCTTTTTGTTGGCAACTGAAGGCATCAGTCTAATGATTCATGAGGCTAAGAGACAAGGAAACCTAAAAGGAATTGAAGTGGAGGTAAACCTCTGGGTCACCCATTTACTCTTTGTGGATGATATTTTATTGTTTAGTAATGGAAGTTTCGAGGACTGCAGGGCCCTAAAAAATATCCTGGATCTCTTCCTGAAAGCTACAGGCCTCTGTATTAATGAGCAAAAATTGACTCTAACGATCGTGGGTCTGACCAGGGAGGAAGTGGTAAGGGTAGAAGGTTACTTACAATTTGAGGTCAAGTCTTTGTAGGACAAGTTAAAATACTTAGGCTTCTTCTTCAAACCAGATAAGTACCGAATTCAGGACTGGAAATGGCTCCATGAAAAAATTGAAACAAAACTAAAACACTGGAGCTTTAAATGGCTGTCTAGAGCAAGGATGTTGGTCCTTATAAAATCTGTGCTGATGGCAATCCTTATGTACTGGGCTAGCCTTACCTGGGTACCCAAAGGTATACTAGCCTCCATTTAAAAACTTTGTAGCAGATTCCTGTGGGCAGGATCTAAGGCTGATCATGTGACCCCCTAGATAGCCTGGGATAAAATTGCTAGGCCTAAAGAATGGGGAGGGTGGGGTATTAAAAATCTCTTCCCTTTCTCCCAGTCACTTGCTGCTAAGCTCGCCTGGAGACTCATCTCAGAAGAGAACCTCTGGACTTCAGTTACTAAAAGAAAATATATTGATCCAGTTCCAATGCTTGAATGGATAAGACTACCTCAGAAATCTTCCAAAAATTCTTTTGTGGTTTGGAAGGCAGTGGTAGCCTCTGTTATAATTCTTGAACACGGACTAGCATGGAATGTGGGGGATGGAACTCTGGTTAGGCTGGGGTGTGATCCTTGGGTAGGTTGCACACAGAGGTTTTCTCTTTCTCAGGACCTGGTTTTTTTCTTAAGTAATAGGGGTGTTTTCAGTCTAAACCATGTGATCGATCAAAGGAACACGTCCATCTGGAGTCAAGGATGGTTGTCTAGAAGGGACCTCCAATTGGAAGACCGGTGGCTGGAAGAGTGGGAAAAATTTAGAATGGATCTCCAAAACTCTTCAATTCAGATCACTGACTCTAGTGATGAACTCAGATGGGTACACGCACAAAATGGGGTTTATTCACCAAAGCTAGGATCATATAAGTGGTTGATGGCCCAAAATGGGTGGGAAGACCCGGCTTGGTGGGCCAAACCACTTTGGAAACTAAAAGGACCACCCAAGGCCAGACTTTTTTTATGGTGTATCCTTCAGAAGAGAGTTCCAACTTGGGATTTCTTACAAAGGAGAGGGAATATTGGTCCTGGATGGTGCTCTCTCTGCAAAGCTAGCAAGGAATCTGTGCAGAATCTTTTCCTCTCCTGCCCTTTCAATGTAAGCCTATGGGCTGAATCGTTAAGGATCCTCAAATTTCCTTATAAATGGGAAGGTCAGGAGGAGCAAGAAGCTTGGTATAGGTGGTGGCAGGAAGCTCCCAATGATAGAGTGAGATATTTTCCTCTTATGATAGCCTGGGGGACTTGGATTTCCAGGAATCAGGTGATTTTCGAAGACTTGGAATTCTCTATCGGAAGATTGGCAGCGGAAGGGGTTGAAATCTATGATAACATTCCTATCCCAGCAGACCCCCCTTCAAACTGAACTGTTCAGCAAGAATTTATCAGAGAAGGTGTTCCGTGGGCTTAGTTTGACAGAGCTTCAGACCTAAATGGGAGGTTTGGTGCAGGATTGGTTATACATATTTCACCTGAAAAAGTCATCAAAGCTTCTATTGGTCTTGGTCAAGGGACTAACAATTTGCTGAACTGAAAGCTCTTCACCTTCTCCTCTGTTGGTTAACTTTTAGGAATGAGAGATTGGTCCAGATTTTTGGGGATTCTATGAATATTTTCAAATGGTTCAATGGGACTCAACTATGTAGAAACTATCTTTTGCTTCCTTTATTTAATGAAATTTCTCACCTAAAATGTCACTTCAACGAGAACCGCGGTACCATTTACGAGAGACGAACCCGCAGCTGCCGGTAATTTTGTCCCCAAGGGAGTGTCCATGAGCAAGTTTTGGGGACCTGGTTAGTTGTTGAAGAGGAAAATGGCCTTGTTCCTCCTATGGAATAGCCTGTTTTCGCATAACGCCTATGAGTAAGCTTCAAAAGCGGACCTCTTTATGTACATAATCTGCTGATTTTATTTCTTTCAACTTGTAAAAACTTTATATGGTCTCCAAAGCTGTTTTCCTTTTTAAGGAGGCCCTGGATGTCCATTAAAACTCTGTTTCTTTTGTATGGATAGGAACCGGGATAGTGCTTACTGCTGGTTTCTAGATGGACTTTATAGTCTTTTTTTCTCTCATAGATACAAAATTCTGTTTCTTGTACACCTCTGTTTCGGATTGTCTTCCTTAAAGGAACCCGGGAGGTGTGCTAGATCAGAATTGTTTTTGAACAAGGACAATTTTTGGATTGGGCTATTAAAGCAAATACCTGTGTGTATTTCAAAATATTTGAGACTGCTTCTCTTCCTCTTTTGAAGGAGAAAAGGAGTTCATCATAAATTCTCTGCATATGCTATGTAACTTTCTATAATTAATAGATGGTTCGATTTTTTCTATGGAAAAAAAATAGAGTAATGCATACTTCCATAATAAATTCCCCTTTTGAAATTTGTCTTATATATTTCCCACCTTTCACCCGTAGATATTGTTTAGAAATAACACAGAGAAAATAAGGTTCATTCCATAGGAGAAGCATTAAAGGTTGAAATATTGATTGACAAGAGCATGAATATCAATTATAGGTACATAAAACATTAATGAAATAGTAGGAGCACACAAGGATAGGAATGACCAACAAATAATTTAGAACAAATTAAAGGTAAGAGAAGTAAACTAGTTTCACTTGAACAAAGCAAGTTCGTAGGGATTTAGTTAGAAGAGTCAGCCTCTCTAATATGGACTTTTCAAAGTTTTGTAATAGGTGGGAAATAATGCCTAGAGACTTAGTCTCCCTCCATACATGTGCATTTACTTAGTAATGAACACAAATTTTTTGGAACTCTATGAGATATCCATGCCCAATGAATAAAATGAGGTGAAATTATTATCTATCACAGAGGACTTAGCACTGGAAGCTCAAGTAGACTTGTCATAAGATACAAAGTTTCTCCATGTGAAATCTAGAATCACTAGATATGGGTAGAAATAAATTTGGTAGGTTATGCTAAAAGGAAAACTTCTAGGAAGGAAAAGCGGTATTTCTTGAAGTTAATTGAGGAAATGTTTACACTTGTGCTTGGGTAAAAATATTTTGGGACCAAAAACCTCCCAAAACGAGAAGGTACGATCTAAAATGGGTCATTATATAGTTTTCACTCATTCTATTACATTTTTCATTGTAAAATCATATCCATGGAATTTTCATACCCATCTTAGAGTCAAATACTGTTTTGGTGAGTTGAAATCTTTGGAGCATGTTTCTAGTTTTGAACAACCATTTTTGCGACCAAGAAATTGTGAAATTTTTATTTATATCACCTCAATGATTTTTTACTTAGTGATATATTTCAACAATTCATTGAGCACATCTATTAAATCTTGTATGTGAGATTTATGTGTTTAACAATTTGAGTTATGCTTTGACCACCATAGTACTGTTGAATGCAACTTGAACTCTCATTAATTTTACATGTGAATATAATCACACATGGAATTCTAAGAATCCTCTAGAGGGTCCAAAAACCTTACTAGCATTAGGAGTTAGGGCATGTAGAAACCCTAATATTTTATTGTTGTCAAGACATGTTAAAAATTGATATGAAAGGAAAGGAATTAGATTCATTGTTACTGTAATGATTTATTATTCCACATATAAGAAAATAAAATGAGTAGGGTATTTGAGTAAAATAGGAAGATATATTATAGTAGTTAATCACATGCCACAATGTTTATAGTACTCCATAAAGAGACAATATTTATTTTTATATTGCATTTTAATCTAGTAAATCAGTAACTATATAATATAATGCAATCTCACAACATTCATAATATAATTTAAGATTTTTTTTTTTATGAATAGTCCAATGGACTACCCATGGTATTTTAGAGATCAATCTTTTTGCTCCTATTTAATATATAGATTCTCTCTCTCTCTCTCTCTCTCTCTCTCTCTCTCTCTCTCTCTCTCTCTCTCTCTCTCTCTCTCTCTCTCTCTCAGTTTTCAAAGATTTCACAATACTTGAATCGCCAATTGAAGGGGCTTCATTCATATTGTAATGATTACTATTCCATAGCTAAGTGGAGAAAATGAGTACAGTATCTAAGTAAAATCCATGAAGAAGACTTGTAGTAGCTATCACATGCCACAATATCTATTTTACTCCATAAAGATACACTATATATTTATGTGTTTTGGTAAATGTCGATAAGCATCAATCCATAATACACATCAAAAAAATTATAAACCATTAAACTTACTATATTATAGCTTTTTTAAAATGATTCTTACTATATTATAGCTTTGTTTTACACCTACTTTACCTTGGAGATTCTTAATTTGTATATTCTAAGATCTTCACTCCAGGTAAAATCCCTACCATCCACCTAATAATTATTTATAATTGAATTAAAATTGGTCAATATTTGTGGTCAATGGTTTTAGAATTAGCAACATCCACAAAAGAATGTGCAAAAATTGTAAACTAGGGTATCCATATAAATTAAATGGTTAATAAACATCAGTAGACATTAATCCAAAATAAGGATCAAAGCACTTACTTAATTATACATTTCACATTGTTAACATAAAATCAAAACATAAAAGTAACTAAATTATAACTTTATTTTAAATTATTATTATTATTATTATTATGAAAAAATTAATATATAAGTTAAACATATATACATTAAAAAGAATATGGAACAGGATTCTTAAACATGGAGATTTACCCCCACTTTATCATGGAAATTATTAATCTATAACTGATCTGAAAGGAGTGTATTAGTTTGATGCACTAAGTGTCCTTTCAGTATTAAAAACATGTATAATTTTTCTCCATTTGTTTGCTTAAGGAATAAGTGTTTTAACCATGAAACATAGATGAATTTGTGAACTTTAAACATGAAAATAAGCCTAAATAACACTATAAAACAGTGTATAACAGAGAATAAACATCACATATAAGTTTTACACAGCAAACATGATGAAGTAGTTCACTCCTCCTGGGCTACATCTGCTGGTCCTGCTCCCAATGGCATGTCCTTCTTTGTCATTATGCTCAAAATTGCAAAATACATGTGTTTACAAGCCTCTAATGGTTGTTTTCTCTACACCAGTGGCTCCAAAATTCTCAAATTATTCTAGGTAGACTCTTGTTTCACCCCAAATTGGTTGAAAATTGACCTCCCAATGCAATTTTCCGAATATCAGCTAGAAAAGCTCCACCAAAAGTGGATACTGCACTTAACTATTGCTAAAAATAGAAAAACCCCTAAATTTTAAGGTGCCTCCATAGTTCTGCCGGATAATATTGTTTGCATTAATATCAAATGGTTTGGGTGGGGTGCTTACATGCTGACCCCCCCACCTTTAATTCTGTGGTTTAACTGTTTTAACTCCATAGCAGTGGTATGGAACTTAGAGTCAGATTTTCAATTGGCATTAGTTTCCATTTGAACCCACATGTGACAGCTTTTCGAAGGTTATGGTTAGATAACCCTTAAACCCGCAATCGTCACATGTGAACGCAGTGTTTTCCACCAAAGATTACATTATCTACAACTGTCATATTTAATGTTTTATGTCGCGGGGTGACATGTGACCACCGGCGAATCCGCCAGAATTTATGTTTGTAATAACCACCGGTTGACATTTTAATGTTATGGTTATAGAATGTAACATGTGACCATGAACCCACAACCGCTAGATTTGAGGTTTGTTGTAGTCGCCGCTTGGAGGTTTGATGCTGCGATTTTCATGTGACCACTTCAATTGGGGACTCCAGTGGGTTGGGACCGTTGGCGGTTCCCTCTCCGAATTGCAAACATATACAACATAAAATCATGGGGAAAACATATATGGTAAGAACCAATAGATAGCAGATACGGTTGGAGGTCTTTGTGCATGCCTAGAGGTCACGGGGTTGATTTCACCCCCCCCCCGACTCCACCAAAATTTTAATAAAATATCCTAGGGACGTGTGGCAGTCTCTGGTCTTGTCATGTGCCGCCCATCTAATGGTGCCAGCTAAAACTTGTACTTCTCCATCTAACGGTCCCAATTGAAAATTCATACAACCAAAATCAATGGCCCATAAATAGCCACGTGGCACAATCTGATTAGCTGTGAGAAAAGGGAATATTCCCCATAATATGCCACCTACTAACTGTACCTGTATGCTGACTGGGCATCCCAGTCAGAGAAATTTTAGCTTTTTGGGAAAACGAGTAGAACGCAATATATTCCTCATACGACATCGGTTTTTCGAACTATTCGCGATGTCAGAATTTCAACAACAAGACCTTTTTGGTCGCTCAGGTTCGTATAGTTTCGAGCACTTTCAATTTTGAGCATAACACATAATCTCCTGATCACACCTCCCCATTTGGAAGCTTTTGGACCCCAAAAGACTTTTAATTACCTATTCAGAAGATGGGGGTACAACTCCTTCACCTTTTCCACTTCCATCCACCTTGCCTTACTTGGTATGCTTCCCTTGAGCCCAATTCGAAGATAATCGATACTTCCTCTCTTAGAAGTATGTGTACTCCTATCAAGGATTGAATCCTCCTTGAGCTTGTCCAGAAATTCTAGCGAGAAATCTTCTATAGATGGCATATGAATATCACTCCCTTGATCATCAATCAAAGGAGGCTCATACAAACGTAACTTCTCCACATTGACAACGGAATACATTTGCATAAATGAAGGAAAGTCAAGTTGAAATGCATTATTACCAACTTGTTTAATGATCTTTAATGGACCATAACGAATGGGCTTGAGCTTTTTACCTTCTCCTTGCATCCTTTCTTTGCTTATGTGCAACCATACTTCAACTCCTTCTTGAAACTTGTGATCAACTCTATGTTTGTCATGCCTCTCCTTGTATTTTCTTTGACTCTTATCAAGATGTTCTTGAACTTGTTGATGAATAATCTGAAATTTCTCAATGAAATTTCGAGCCTTGTCAATATCACTATGCCCATAAATTGCAAAATCCTTATGAAATATGAAGTCTAATGGCGATTTCGGCAAATACCCAAAGCAGGCTTCAAAAGGTGAAGTATTTGTAGAATAGTTCTTTTCCCGATTGTAAGTGTGTTGAATGTAATGCAGTTTCTCATCCCACAACTTGGGATGTTTGTTACAATATCCTCTCAATAGATGCACAGTGGTTCTATTCACCACCTCGGTTTGTCCATCAGTTTGCGAATGAAAAGAAATACTCTTTTTCATCTTTTTGTCCATCATCTTCCAAAGATTGGACCAAAAATTGCCAACGAACCTGGAATCCCTGTCACTAACAATAGAAGTTGTCACTAACAATAGAAGTTGGAAAACCATAATGAACCCATACATGTTAAAAATAAAGTTCAACAGTTTGGTCAGCAGTAATGGTTTTCTTACATGGCATAAGTATACACATTTTACTGAATCTATCCACAACTACATAAAGGTAATCATGTTGTTTTCTTGACATAGGTAGACCTCCAACAAAGTCCATGGAGACACTCTCTCATGGCCTTGATGGTACCGGTAGTGGCGTGTGCAACCCAAGCTTCCTATTACAAGGCTTGCTTGTTGCACACATAGAACATGCTCTTATAAAACGTGACACACTATCTATCATGTGAGACCAATAGCAATACCTCTGTAGATGCGCCATTGTTTTTCTTACCCCAAAGTGTCAAACAATAAGAGACTAATGAGCCACTCTCATGACACTAAGTCTCTCTCCTTGTGGTATACACAGCTTTCCCAAATGAAACAACAAATTATTATGCATGTGATAATCATTTTCCTCAACTTGATTCCCTTCACTCAAACTAGCATACACATCTTGAAAATCATCATCAAATGCATACTCTTCTATGTAACTCTCATGTACAATAGAATCATTTTTAAGTAAAGTAGAAGAACTTATAATTGGCCTTGAAAGCATATCAGCAAATTTATTGAAAATACATTTCTTGTACCTTATAACCAAGTGAAGTTGTTGAATAAATCCCATCAACCTGAAATGTCGTGATTTCTGCAATTTTGTTTGTGACTGCAAGTACTATAATGGTTGGTGATCGGTATGTATAATCGTCTCTTTACCCATAATGGAGTGTTTCCACTTCTTGACTATTTGTACCAACACATACAACTCTTTTCCACATGTAGGATAATTAATTACAGCACCATTGAATGTTTCAGAATGAAAAGCGATAGACTTACCATGCTGCAAAAGTACTGCGCCCATGGCATAATCACTAGCATCGGTTTGTATCTCGAATGGTTGTCTCAAATTCTGTAATGCAAGGACCAGAGATGAACCGGTCTTCTCTTTGAAAGCTTCAAAAGCTTGCTACTGTTTGCCTCCCCATTGGAAGCCTTTCTTCACACTTGTCACTGCATGCATAGGAGCTCCTATGGCAGAAAAGTTAGCAGTAAACTTTCTCCAATACTGAGTTGCGCCTAAGAAACTTCTTACCTCGGTTACTGTTTTGGGAGTGGGCCAATTCAAAATGGCTTCCACTTTATAAGGATTAATTATCAACTCACCTCCTCCTACAATGTGTCCCAAATAAACCAGAGAAGTCTTTCCAAATTCGCACTTTGACATCTTAAGAAATAATTGCTCTTTCTTCAAAACATCAAGTACCCTTTTTACATGCAAGAAATGTTCTTCCCTTGTTTTTTTCTGAAAATGAGTATATCATCTAAATACACAATCACAAATTCATCAAAAAATGGACGCAAAACATTATCCATAACATGCATGAAAGTCGCCAGTGCATTACACAAACCAAACGACATAACCAACCACTCAAAGAGTCGTTGTTTGGTTTTGAATGCAGTCTTCCATATATCACTTTCTACAATTCTTAATTGATGATATCCACTTCGTAAATCTAACTGAGTGAAAAAAAAATCTTATTTTAGCTGATCTAGCAAATCATCTATCCTTGGGAGTGGGTATCGATTCTTTATTGTTATTTTGTTCAAAGCTCTGAAGTCGACACACATGTGCCAAGTCCTATTTTTCTTCGGAATCTAGACTATGGGTGAACCACATGGCAAATTTCTTGGCCTTATGAGTCCCTTGTCCAACATGTCCTTGATTTTCCTCTTTATTTCATCATTGTCCATTATCGACATGCGATACATGTCGATGTTTGGAGGAGGACAATATTTTTGTAACTGAATCTCATGTTGAATCTCCCTTTTAGGAGGCAATCCTATTGGTTCCTGAAACATCTCATGATGCGCATCAAATAAATCATATAAATCTGATTTCAAATTAGGATCACAATCTTCAAATTACTCATGATTAACATTAGCTTTAGGCTTAATCATTAGAAGAACAAATTCTTACTTGAATTCACCAGCCTCTTTACATTTCCAGCATTTACCATTGCGATATTTGTCTTCTTGCAATGTTCTCTAACAATGTACTCCTTTCCATATTTGAATAAATGGTATTTGTTCTCATGGTGATAGAAGATCACTTTCCTATCATACAAGTAAGGACTGCCCAAAACAACACCTGTAATATCAAGCAGAACCACATCTAATTCAATTATGTCAAAAAAATGTGCAATTATTGCAAAGCGCAATATGCACTTCTTTAAAACCTGTAAATTTTCATCCTTACAAATCCACCCAAGTGGATATGGTTTTGGATGTGGAATGGTATCAATATTAATTTTCTTTACCAAGTCTTCAGAGATTAAGTTTGCTTGTGACCCACTTTCAAACAGTGTCTCAATATTGGTATGTTTGGAGATGACCCTCACTTGAAACAGTTCAATTCTCTCTTATTCATTTGGAGCTTGTATGTGACAGTTTGATGTACTAGTACTAGGTTTTGTTTCAATTTCTTTCCCCTCCATGTTCTTCAAACCCATGGTTGTAATTTTAGTTTCATCACCTGAATCCTCTCCTAAGTCATGTTGAGTTTTAGCTGCACTTTTCTGCTTCCCTTTGTTATTTTTATACTTAGGTCTCTTTTTAGGATGTAATTTTCAACTATTTTTCTCTTCATGGCCTTCTCTTGAACAATGTTTACAAACAAATTTCTCTCCCTCTTTCTTGACAGATGCATTCTTTTTTCCTTTTCCTTTTGAGGCCTTCTCTCTTTTTTTCCCCTAAAAATGTTTCTCCCTACTCTCATCAGTAATGTTTTCCCCTCTTGCTTCTAGATGTGTGGCTTGAACACAAACCTCATCTAAGATTGTAGGGTTAAAAATGAGAATAGTATGTTTTAGGTAGCTATGTAAGCCTCCTATGTACTTGAGAAAAGTATCTTGACTCTGAAAATCTACCCCTAATAAGAGAGCTCTTCTCCTAAATTCTTGGGTGTAGTCTTGTACATTTTTTCCTTTCAATTGTTTAAAATTTTGCCAATTCATTATGGATTTTTGCATGTGAGCTAATGGATAAAATTTTTGTTTTATTGCAGTAATGAAATTAGTCCATGATAGGATAATCTTACCATGCTTCTTGATATCCTCCTTTGTCTTGGCTTCCCACCAAACAAGAGTTGCACCTTACATCCTCAATGAAGCTAGTTGGATTTTGGTATCATCATCATGAAGGTTCTAAATTCTAAAATAAACCTCCAATTTAGGATCAATTTTATCAGAATTTTCTGCATTGACTTCACCATTAAACATTGGCAATTCAAACTTAACATCAAGTTTTAGAAAAGGAATTTTACCGGTGTTCTTTGACTTATATGCGCTAATGTCTGAAGATGAAGTAGACGATGATGAGGATGAATATGAGGGTGATGATGGCGACTTTCTTGCTGTCTCCATTTCCTCCATTACCCTTCTTTGATTTGCCTTCATATTTTTGACCTCTGATCACAGCGGCCTTCCTTGTGAAGTTTGGATCCTTATCATATATTATTCATTCCTTTCTTGATAAAGGACTCTCACCATTTCAATCATGTCAAGGAATGCTTTCCTAAACACTCTTTCTTCTTCTTTTGGATCCACCTCTTCATGGATTTCTTCTTCTCTTGGAGGCATGCTTATAGCTTCTTTTGCTTCTTTTGGAGGTGAACTAGGTGGTGGATAATGTGGCAATATTGCCCTCCTTTGTTGTGGCTCACTTTGAGAACCTCTTGCTTCCACCAATTTTCCTTCTCCTCTCTTAATCTTGAGCCTAGTAAGCATGAAAACCCTTTCAAACAGTTAAAAAAATCTTTTCACACAAAAACACCAAAGATTAAACTCTAGCTTTGATACCAACCTGCTCTGAAAGGAGTGTATTAGTTTATTGTGCTAAGTGTCCTTTCAGTATTAAAAACATGTACAATTTGTCTCCATTTTTTTTCTTAAGGAATGAGTGTTTTAACCATGAAACATAGATGAATTTGTGAACTTTAAGCATGAAAATAAGCCTAAATAACACTATACAACAGTGTATAACAGAGAATAAACATCACACATAAGTTTTACACAGTAGGAATGATGAAGTATTTCACCACTTCTGGGCTACATCTGCTGGTCCAGCTCCCAATAGCATGTCCCTCTTTTTCATTATGCTCAAAATTGAAAAATACACATGTTTGTAGGCCTCTAATGGTTTTTTTCTCTGTACCAGTGGCTCCATAATGCTCAAATTAGTCTAGGTAGACTCTTTTTTTACCCCAAATCGGTCGAAAATTAACCTCCCAATGCATTTTTCCCAATATCAGCTAGAAAAGCTCCACCAAAAGTGGAGACTGCACTTAATTGTTGCTAAAAATAGCAAAAACCCTAAATTTTAGGGCGCCTCCATAGTTCTGCCGGATAAGACCGTTTGCATTAATATCATATGGTTTGGGCGGGGTGGTCACATGCTGACCCCCCCACCTTTAATTATGTAGTTTAACTATTTGAACTTTGCAGCAGTGATATGGAACCTGAAGTCGGAGTTTCGAAAGTTGTGGCATTAGTTTCCATTTGAACATGCGTATGACAGCTTTCCAGAGGTTACGGTTAGATAACCCTTAAACCCACAACCGTCGCATGTGAATGCAGTGTTTGTCACCAGAGGTTACATTATCTACAAACATCATATTTAATGTTTTATGTCATGGGGTGACATGTGACCACCGTTGAATCCGCCAGGTTTTATGTTTGTAATAACCGTCGATTGACATTTTAATGTTACAGTTATAGAATGTAACATGTGACCATGACCCCGTAGTCACTGGATTTGAGGTTTGTTGTAGCCACCGCCTAGAGGTTTTATGCTGTGGTTTGCATGTGACTACTTCAATTGGGGCCGCCAACGAGTTGGGGCTGCTGCCGATCCCCCCTCCAAATTGCAAACATATACAACGTAAAATCACAGGGAAAACATATATGGTAAGAACCAATAGATAGCGGAGACGGTTGGAGCTCTTTGTGCATGCCTGAAGGTGGCAAGGTCGACGCCCCCGCCCCCCGACTCCACCAAAATTTTAATAAAACCTCTTGGGGACACATGGCAGCCTACGGGCTTGCCACGTGTCACCCATCTAATGGTGCTAGCTAGAACTTGTACTTTTCCATCCAATGGTCCCAAATGAAAATTCATACAACCAAAATCAATGGCCCAAAAACAGCCATGTGGCACAATCCGATTGGCTGTGAGAAAAGGGAACATTCCCCAAAATATGCCACCTGTTGGTTGTACTTGTATGCTGACTGGGCATCCCAGTGACAAAAATTTTAGCTATTTGGGAAAATGAATAGAACGCGATATCTTCCTCATATGACATCGGTTTTTCGAACCGTTCACGGCGCCTGAATCACAACGACAAGACATTTCCGGTCACTCAGGTTCAATACAGTTTTGAGCACATTCAATTTTGAGCATAACACATGATCTCCTGATCAATAACTAAACTTTGTTACAATACCATGACTTATCAATACTACATGCTAAAACTATAAATCACTTCGTATGGCACTTGTTCATAAGACATTATTTTTAATTAATGAATTAAATTAAAAGGGGAAAAAGAGCATAACTCTTTGGAGATGAGTCTCAACCTTTGATTTGTCTATATCACTATGAATATTCTTGAATATTTTGTGGTGATTAAATCCATAACATTTACTTAATAATTATTAATAATTAAATTAAAATTCTGAAAAACTTATTCTCAAATAAATACACTTATTAACACAATGAAACTCATTGTAATAAGTTTTACATTAAAAATTTATCAAAACTTAAAAAAATATATGAAATTACATGTGTTTATATGTAGGGAAAATTAATTATGAATTATCCTTAAATTTTGGTCAAAGTTAATTATATATATGTGTGCACGTGTGTGTGTGTGTGTGTGAATTTTATGAAGTATTAATATATTTTCCTTTAAATCAAAGATTAATCATAGTAAATATGGACATGCTTTACTCTTGACAGT
>CM076581.1:875503040-875836461 GCA_034641835.2 Pinus albicaulis | reverse complement strand
CTCCTTTGCCATCAATGACAATATTTCCAAAAAACCATTCTAAGTACACTTAATTTATACTTAGTCTTTTTTCAATTTGAAAAATGTATACCTTGGTTTAAGTGTGAATGTTGTTATTCAGAGAGTTTGATTGGCTATGTAATGTAACAATTTTGCTAGAAGATGTTTCACTGTGTTCTTGTTCAGAGAGTTGTTGCAACACAACTGCAGGTATTCGTTGTGAAACCACTTTGTGGCTATTCCCTATTGTAGTGGTGGAAATTATCTTGTACTTTCCTCGTTGTTGAAACTATGTTGCGGCTACTTCCTATTGTTGTGGCGACAACTCTCTTCTACTTTACGGAAACTTCGTTGTTCAAACTACATTGTGGCTACTTAGTAGTGACAACTCTCTTGTACTTTGTGGAAACCCCTTTATAATTTGTTTAGCCTTATTGTTAAAACAGAATATTTATAGACACAAACTATCTAATATATATTAATTAATATAAATAAATAAAAAAATTATACATTACCATTATAATGCATGATAATTACTTAAAATTTCCCTTATAACATAATGATAACTATACAATTAAAAACTGAAACACTTTAAATTACAAAACAAAAATGTGAAAACCAAAGTTTAAAAAAGGTAATTTGAATGCAATAAACTTAATATCAAAAGTGTTAAATATTCAAATACTTGTGGCATTCACATCTATAATATAAATTTGTTGGAAATTTTTTTATCAATAAAAATATATAATATAATTTTATATGTATCAATGTATTGATTTTAGTATATATGATTTAGAAGTATATTTCACATGATACATAAGTTAAATAGAAATAAAGTAATATTGTTGAATAAATAATCATGTGTTAATTTTTAATCTTTGTTGTTAAAACATAATATTTATATACACAATCTTGTTATTGTGTATAAATTGATATAAATAAAAAATTTATACATTACCATCATAATGCATGACAATTAAGTAAAATCACCCTTATAATGTAATGATAATTATACAATTAATAACCTAAATATCTTAAATTTCATAACAAAAACTTGAAAACTAAATTTCAAATAATGTAATTTGAATGCATTAAACTTAATATCAAAGTGTTAAATATTCAAATATTGGTGGCATGCACATGTAAAATATGTAGTATAATTTTATATGTATTAATGTATTGAATTTAGTATATATGATTTAGGAGTATATTTCATAAGTTGAATAGAAATAAATTAATATTGTTGAATAAATGTATGTATATTAAAATTAATGCAATATTTTAATTTGTATTTCAATATCTAACATAGAAATCACAATATATAAGACATGTATATTAAAATTGATATTTTGATTTAAATATAATTTATTGAAATAAATAACGATGTATTTTAATATCATGAATCACCTTATTAACCATTGAAAATAAAACAATGCAAATTTATAATCAAATGGTTAAGAGAGAAGAAATTGAGAATAGTTTACACTTCTTAAAATATAATATTTTGAAATGTAATATCTGTTATCATTTAAAAAACATAATTAATATAAAAAATTATAATAAATGTATAATGATTAAAACTCATTATAGACTTGAATATTTTATCAACGAGGGGATGCAAGAATATATGTAGAACCAACTAGTCTATATGAGAACTCTTATGCCATTGCTGAGATTGTGAAGTGACAATCCATAAATATCCATATCAAAACTCTTATCCATAAATATTGATTCCATTGTGTTTTTTAAGCTATCCATAAATATGGATTCCATTGAGTTGTTTAAGCTTGAATATGAATAAAAGGTCTCTCGACCAAATAATTCTACGGCATTGCTATCATTTTCAAAGTGGTTCAACTCTTCAAGAAGTTCAAGAAAATACAAGAAGGTAAGCAAAGGAATTGGTTCCACATCTAATTAATTAAACAGTAAATTATTAGCATAAATAATAATCGTGAAAATAAGAAAAATTGTGAAGAGAATGCCATTTTACCTCTATTATCTGGAATATCTCTAAAAAATTTCTCTAAGGATGAAGTCTCGACGCTACCCACACTCTGTGACAGGATTGTGGAGACTACAATAGCCCAGGTGCATAGAGACTTAGAGGGAGCCCTTTGAATTCCAAATTTACTTCCTTGAAGATGTGTCCGCTCGCTCCAAGACCTACAACTCCAACACAAAATTTGGTGATGGGAGCCCTTATTTTCCGCTTTATTTCAAAATTTCATTTTCCGCTTAATTTGAAATTTGAAAATGGAGTGAGAGAATCATCATGCATGGTGTGTACCATCGTTTACAACTACACCATAATGAAACTACACACCAGGAAGAGGTTGGTGAAACAGAGGAGACAACGTTGCTGGAGAAGACAGAGTGGGCCCATGGGAGTAGCTGGAGAATGACCGTTGGTGAGGAAGGGAATTAAAAAAAAGGGTAAAACATTGAAGTTAGCTTACTCCTATGCTATTTGTTGGATATTGTATTTGCTTAAATCCAAAGGGTGGAATATACTGCCCGATCCATTAATAGATTTATAGTATTGTATATATTGATATCCATTTAAGTATTTAGGTTTAGCAGACTTGGAGTTCTCCCTCACTTCTGATAAGCAAGTGGTCTCTCCGTTTGGGAATGCCAGGGCTCTCGCCAATGGACTTGAGGTCAACCTAGCTTAGCTTTGTTGTGGGAATTAGATTAGTATTTTTTGGGGGGGGATGGGGGGAAATTGATCTATTGGAATTTACTCCCAACTGCAACCTGAACAGCAGGACACAAAACATAAGTTTTGATGTGAAATGGAAGGACAAAAACAACAATTTCTTGTTTTATTTTTTTCACTCCACCGTGCATTGAATTTCTGGGTTTAAAATCCCTGCAGTAGTCGATTTTGTTTACAAGGTCGTAGCCCTTTTTTTTCTGATATGCAAATTGTCGTATGCACCACGTTACCTCCTGCCTTAAACCATTCCCCAACTGTAGTAACTATCGCGCCTTTGTTTTGAATTTAAAACCTCCACGTCACCTGTCTGCCAACTAATCAAACCCTATCACATCGCTCCCTGCTTACATAATCCCATTTGCAACCATGCGATGAGTGGACCCTGCCAGTCCACGTCACACCAACCGACAACCAATCAAATATGTATCACACGCCTGCTTGCCGACGTCACCACGCCCTCTGCGATCGCGCGATAGTGTGACCCCACCACGTCCATGTCACAAGATCTCGACCAATGGTGCATCGTTGCAAAGATTTGAGGCCCAGTAGGCACTCTAATCAATGTGATAAACCATCGAAGTCCATTTCACATTCATTTATTACACATTTTGGAGCTTACGTCACCAGGCACACTTTCCCATACGAATACATAATGCAATGTAATTTGTAATGTTTTTGGTTTAATGTTTTTTATTCTATGGTTTTATGTACCACCGCATGATATAGTTTAGTTTTATAAAGTTTTTAAGACTTAGGTTAAAATTTCATATATGCATTGTAAACATATATATATATATATATAGATATAGATATATATATATATATATATATATATATATATACACACACAATACATATGATAGACAGAGAGTAAGCAATATATGCTAAGAGCGGAGTGCTCATGTAAGACCGTGTAAGTCCAAAACAGAGTAAAGAAGCAGCATTCCCTTTTGTAAATCCAAAACAACAGTTATGATGACTTTGCAACAGCAGAAAAGATTGAATGAAAAACAGAGTTTTTTTTTTTTGTTTCTCTCTCTCTGTGTTTAGAAGAGGAATTCTTGTTTCCTATGTTGTTAAGGAATCATCAGACATTACAACATGGTATCAGAGCTAGTCCAGGCTCTCAGCAGTTGCTGAAGAAGCTAAGGGAAGTAGATTGTTGAAGAAATTCTCCAGCAGAGTGAATGTTCAGCAAGTCAGAGGATAACTCTCCAACGGTGAGAAAGTTTTATTTAAATACACAGTCAAAGCTTTATAGCTCTACAAGTCAGAATGGCAGGAACTAGCACAAGCACAAGTACGGGAAATACTCAACTCCCACAGGTCAATGGGAAGAAATATGACTATTGGGAAATCACAATGAGAGCCCTGTTTGCATCTCAAGATTTATGGGAGCTAGTTGAAGATGGATTTGAAGAAACAGTAGATAAACAATCATTTAATGCCTTAACACAGGCAGAGAAATATTTTCTAAAGAGTAATAGAAAGAAGGACTCAAAATCCCTCTTCTATCTCTATCAAGCAGTGCATGAAAGCATATTTCCAAGAATTGTAGCAGCAAAGAAGTCCAAGGATGCATGGGATACCCTCCAGAAAACCTATCAAGGTATGGATAAAGTAAAGACAACAAAGCTTCAATTAATGAGGAGATTTTGAAGTCATTTTCATGAAAGAGTATGATAAAATAGATTCATTCTTCACACTGTTGATTAGGTTGGTTAGCCAAATGAGATCTCATGGAGAGACAATAGAAGAAAGAAGAATAGTGGAGAAAGTATTGAGGAGCTTACCCTCAAGATTTGATGTGATAGTAACAACCATTGAAGAGACAAAGGGTCTCTCAATGTTTACTCTTGATGAGTTTCATGCATCATTGATGACACATGAACAAATATTGAGCAGAATAGTAAACTCATCTTTATAGCATGCCTTCAAGACCCAAATTTCCTTTGGAAGAGGAAGAGTTAAAGGAAGATCAAACTGCATAGGAAAAGGTAGAGGCAGAAGCCAGAATAGAGGAGGAAGAAATAGCCCTACAAGTACAAGTGTAAGGGATAGCAATCAAAATCAGAATCAAAGCCAAGGCAGTAGCCAACAAGGTGGAAAAAATCAAGCACATGGACAAAGGTATGATAAATCCCAAGTCCAATGTCATTTCTGTAAGAAGTATGGGCACTATGCTAATGAATGTAGAAAGAAACATAGTGACATGGGTAATAGACGCAGTGCTAACTTTACTAAAGAAACTCTGAGTCAAGAAAATTTGTTTTTAGCATGTAATATGGCTGAAGAGAAGAATGAAGATATATGGTTTCTAGATTCAGGATGTAGCAACCATATGACTGGAAACATTTCTATGTTTTCCATATTTGATGAAAATGTGAAGTCTCAAGTAACATTGGGGACAGATAGTAAAGTCTTTGTCATGGGGAAGGGAGAGTAAGTGTTTTGACAAAGAAAGGAGAAAGAAAATCCATATCAGATGTATACTATGTACCTGGTATGAAGTGTAACCTTTTCAGCATTGGACAACTCATTCAAAAAGGTTACAATGTATTCTTTGAAGATGATGTATGTACCATCATTGATAAACCACCAAGCAAGCAATGCATTGCACAAGTGAAGATGACAGGAAACAGAATATTTCCTCTCAAGATGAGAGCAAACTTGAAGAAAGGAGTTGCAATGGCAATTGTAACTCAAGAGACTTACCAAAGAAAAGCAAAAGATGAAAATTTGTTATGGCATTTGAGATTTGGACATCTCAACTTTGGAGGTCTGAATTTATTGCACATAAAAGGTATGGTAAAAGGATTACCATTGATTGAGAAACCAAACAACCTATGTGAAGGTTGTATCTTGGGAAAACAACACAGAGAAAGCTTTCCATCAAGAAATAGCATAAGGGAAAAATCACCCTTAGAAATAGTCCATTCATATTTGTGTGGACCAATGCAAACACCATCATTAGCAGGCAGCCACTATACGTTGAACTTTATTGATGATTACACAAGAAAAACATGGGTATACTTCTTGAAGTTGAAGAGTGAATTATTTGAGAAGTTCTGCCACTTTAAAGCTCTTGTTGAGAATCAAAGTGGGCATCATATAAAAGTTTTAAGAACTGATAGAGGAGGATAATATATCTCCAAATATTTTCTGCATTTTTGCAGATAAAATGGGGTTCATAAGAAATTTACAGCAAGGTATACACCACAACAAAACGGTGTTGTTGAAAGGAAAAACAAAACCATCATGGATATGGTAAGAAGTATGATGAAGGCAAAACATTTTCCAAATGAATATTGGGTTGAAGCTGTACATTGTGCAGCATATGTTTTGAATAGATGCCCAACAAAGAGTGTTATGAATATAGTTCTATAAGAATCATGGAGTGGCATAAAACAATTTTTCACTCACATGAGAGTATTTGGATGTGTGGCTTATGCACATATTCCCAGCTGAGAAAGAAGATGGATAGTAAGGGGGAGAAGTGCATATTTTTTTGTTACAGTGATTAATCAAAGGCATACATATTGTATAACCCATCCAAAAATAATTTTATGATAAGAAGATATTTTCAGTTCATTGAGGAAGAATCTTGGGATGGAAGCATTAAAAAAACAGTGAATGTAAAGACATGTATGTCTCAAGAAGATTATGAGGAAGAAATGGTTGAAAGAAATCCCTCATTAGCAGCACCACCTTCACCAACACAAGGACAACAAGGGACACCACAAGCTGGTATGAGAACACCCTTGAGAAGTGATGACAGTGCTTCTCCAAGCACATCACAAGGAGTAGATTTGATTGCTTCTACAAGCACAAGTTCAACACGTGAAAGAAGAACCAGATTCAGAAGTCTGAATGAAATCTATGAGCAAGAGGTAAATAATTAAGGTATGAACTCTTTGTTTTCATTATATTTTCATGTAGAAGATCCTATTCATTTTGAAAAAGCAGTGAAAGATAAGAAATGGATAGATGCTATGGATGAAGAAATAAATGCAATAGAGAAGAAAAATACATGGGAATTATTTTATCTCCCAAAAGGTAAGGAAGTGATTGGAGTAAAATGGGTGTATAAAACCAAAAGCAATGCTGAAGGTAAGATTGAAAGGCACAAGACCAGACTTGTTGTCAAAGGCTACAAGAAGCAACAAGGAAGAAATTATGAGGAAAATTTTGCACCAGTTGCAAGAATGGAAATAGTAAGAGCAATGTTTTCTATAGCAGCACAACATAAGTGGAAAGATTACCAAATGGATGTGAAATCAACATTCGTAAATGGAGTATTGATGGAAGAGGTTTATGTTGAACAACCTCTGGGCTATGAGAAATAAGGCCAAGATCACAAGGTATGCAAATTGAAGAAGGCTCTGTATGGGCTGAAACAAGCACCAAGAGCATGGTACAGTAGGATAGATGCCTATCTACTGGAAAATGGGTTTAAAAAATGTGAAGGAGAGAACCCACACTATACATCAAAGAAAAGGATGGTAAGATGCTCATTTTTTTTTATATGTTGATGATGTGATATTCACAGGTAATGATACTTACCTCATTGAAAATTTTAAAACAGTCATGAAAGAAGAATTTGAGATGACTGATATGGGATTGTTGAGATACTTCTTAGGAATAGAAGTAGAGCAAAATGAAAATTAAATTTTTATTTCTCAAGCAAAGTATGTGAAGGAAGTTTTGGAAGGATTTGACATGCAGAATTTCAAGGCAACAATAACTCCTAGGATTGAAGTTAAGCAAAGAAGATAGCAGCAAGGATTTTGATCCAAGTTTGTACAAAAACATAGTTGGCAGCCTCATGCATTTGACTGCAACTAGGCCAGATATTATGCATGCTGTGAGTTTAATTTCCGGATTTATGGAAAGGCAAAAGGAGGCACATTAGCAAGCAGCAAAGAGAATTCTAAGGTATGTGAAAGGAACAAAGAGGTATGGTATTTTATACACCTCTTCAGAAAATTTTGAATTAATTGGATATACTGACAGTGATTGGGCTGGAAGTATAGATGACAGGAAAAGCACCTATGGATATGTTTTTCATATGGAATCAGGAGCCATTCCATGGGCTTCTAAGAAACATCCAATTGTGGCTTTATCAACAGCAGAGGCAGAGTATGTGGCAGCTACAGTAGCATCATGTCAAGCAATATGGATGAGGATAATGTTAAGAGATTTGTGTCATGAACAGGTAAAAGGCACAACAGTTTATTGTGATAATAGCTCAGAAATATCTTTATCCAATAATTCAGTGTTTCATAAGAGGACAAAACACATTGATGCAAAGTATCACTACATCAGATAATCGGTGAAAAATGGAGAAGTTGTTTTGAAGCATTGTAGAACATAAGAACAATTTGCAGATATATTAACAAAACCATTGGGGCAGAAAAGTTTTAGTTATCTCAGAGAATGTCTGGGAATGCATGATAAAAGTAGTTGTGATTAAGGGGGAGTGTTGAAATTTACTCCCAACTGCAACCTGAACAGTAGGACACAAAACATAAGTTTTGATGTGAAATGGAAGGACAACAGTAAAAAATTCTTGTTTTAATTTTTTCACTCCACCGTGCATTGAATTTCTGGGTTTAAAATCCCTACAGTAGCCGATTTTGTTTACAAGGTCGTAGCCCTTTTTTTCTGATATGAAAATCATGTTCTGCACCACGTTACCTCCCGGCTTAAACCATTCACCAACTGCAGTAACTCCCGCACCTTTTTTTGAATTTAAAACCTCCACATCACATGTCTACCAACCAATCAAACCCTATCGCATCGCTCCCTACTTACGTAATCCCATTCGAAACCATGTGATGAGTAAACTCTGCCAGTCGACGTCACACCAACCAATAGCCAATCAAATTTGTATCGTACGCTTGCTTTCCGACGTCACCACGCCCTTCGCGATCACGCGATATCGCGACCCCACCACGGCCACGTCACAAGCTCTCGACCAATGGCACATCGTTGCAAATATTTGAGGCTCAGTCAGCAGGCACTCTAATCGATGCGTTAAAACATCGGAGTCCATTTCGCATTCATTTATCGCACAGTTTGGAGCTTACGTCACTGAGCGCGCTTTCCCATGCAAAAACATAATGCAATGTAGTTTGTAATATTTTTGGTTTAATGTTTTTTATTCTATGGTTTCATGTACCACCGCATGATATAGTTTAGTGTTATAAAGTTTTTAATACTTAGGTTAAAATTTCATATATGTATTGTAAACATATATATATATATATATATAGATATATATATATATATATATATATATATATATATATATATATATATATATATATATATATATATATATATATATATATATATATATATATATATATATATATGATAGACAGAGAGTAAGTAGTATATGCCAAGATCAGAGTGCTCATGTAACACTGTGTAAGTCCAAAACAGAGTAAAGAAGCAACATTCCTTTTTGTAAATCTAGAACAACAGTTTTGATGACTTTGTAACAGCAAAAAATATTGAATGAAAAACAATTTTTTTTTTTGTTGCTCTCTCTCTCTCTGTTTCGAAGAGGAATTCTTGTTTCCTCTATTGTTAAGGAATCATCATAAATTCCAACATGATCTCGTCTAAACTCAACACTTCAAGAACTCAATCAGGATGTTGACAAAAGGGAAGAAAATGGTCTCCCATGGCATCAGAGGATTGTGGACATAATTTTTATGTTGGTCGATAGGCAGCTTGTGGAGACTTTCAAGCCCAATAATTTGTCTTACGCTAATCATCCCACGACTCCCAGGTTCCAAATTTAGTTAATCATTTTTATTATTTAAAATCTATCAAAGGAAATATTGAGATAAAATTATTATATATAACAGTGAAAGGAAATATTAAGAGAAAATGAAATATACATTTGTGGGGGTATTTTTTTTTTTAAATAAGGGAGGTTTTATTTGTAAATCGGTTTGTAAATATTTTTATCCAATTATATTAATATATAATTTTTTAGTTATTTTTTATATATTTTAATATTTATTAATATTTTACAAAACATTTAAAGGTAAATAGTAGTTTTTTGACTTAGAAATAACACTTACATTAATAAATATGTAAGATTTGGTTTGTTGATTGGTTTGGTTATTGAGATATTTTCTCAACAATCAATATCTTAGTTTAAAAATTGTTGTATCTCATAAGCACTTTATATACTTGATGTAATTGTGTGATTTGGTGAACAATATACAAATTTTTTTGGTGAGAAATTTGGCACCATGTTTGCTTCTCAAAATTCCTTTTTGGTATCAGAGCCTGTATAGGATTGACTCCCTCAAGGGAGGGCCTATGGAGATGGAATAGATCTGAGGTTATGTTCTTTGTACATAGTGTAGTTAGCGTGTGATAATAGATAGTTCTGCATGTGAAAGGTTGTTTTCAATCTTTGATGTAAATGTTGGAGATAATTCGTCGACGAAGAGATCGTGTGGATACTACTTTGCTAAGCCTATGTGGAGCTTGTTTATGTGGTGTTAACTATAGAGTGTGGCTTTGTGAAGCGAATTGAGAATGGGAAGCTGAATTCCTTATGTTGCCATTTTTTTATGTTGGAATGTGTCATCTCATCCCTTCTTCCAAGTTATCCAAGTGCCTCAATTCACACAAAATTGATCCTCAACCCGTGGATAAAAGTGACAGAGAACTCTAGCAAAAACCCCTTACGAATTTTAGGCATCCAATCTCTCTTTTTTATCATCTTGTTGGTTCTTATAGTATCCTTGTCATCCTCCGAAAGACTGGATAAGATGATTAAATTTTCTCAACGAATTCCCAAACCCTCATATCCAATTGGTTCAGATCTTAAGGCAATGATGTAATATTATTGATGAAGTCATCCATGAACATCATGGCCAAGTGCTCGATCTAAAGGATTCAACTTGATCTTTGTTAATCAGTTCAACGTGATCTTTCTCACACATTATATGTGTTTGTATCGATGAACATGGTCTCTGTCACGTTGTGCTCTAAAGGTATGTGTTTTTATAGTGGTGTTTTGTAGGACTTATGGATAAATTGTAGAAAATCCACATATATTCAACCGATTTTGTAATATGCTAAAAAAATATTGAATAAATTCTACAAATTTGTGGAAACCAAGTACCACCGCACAATCACATGAACAAGAAAGAGAAATAATTTCAATCACACAAGACAAAGATGTATCTGGGGAAAGCCTCCGATAAAAACCTTGCTATATTTATATTGCATTAAGTCAAGAATATGAAACAATACAATGTTATTTCCCTTCTTGAGAAACCTCTACACTATCTCTGACTCTCTCACACTAATCCTCGTAATTTTCGTCCAATCATTTAACCAATTCCTTGCACCTGACTGAACAGACTTTATCATGCATTCCTGAGGGAATTGAGCCCCTATTAAATAGAAAATTCCCACTAATTGATTTCATAATACATCCAAGGTGTCATGATGACCCCATGCATGACTTGTACAAATTTCTAATTATACAACTAATAGTCTACTTCCCTTTAAGTCCAATCTCAACTGGGCCACTCTTATAAATAACATGCAACAACTATTTATAGCGAATTATCTATTATATCATTGATAACTTGATGTGAATTAAATAAAATTTAATTCACTTGACCTATCACTAGCTCATCTCTTAGTGAGAACTAGTTAAACTAATTTTAACTCAAACAATTGAGTTAACTAATTACAACTCAAAATAAACTCTAACTGGACCCCATAAAACTTAGGGAGAACTCTACATGCCTATATTTTGACCCTCAACTGGAATTTACTGAGATAAATAAGTCTCCCTGACTCAGTTAACTTGTAAAAGTTGGCATGTGATGTGGAATTACAATTTACTTCTAATTTAATTAAGGGAAAATTAAATCAGAATCCCCTTTGATTCCATTTTCAATATTTCTTGTTGCCAATTTCAACACTCCCTATCAACAAGAAAGGAATCCAACTCTATCTTGATCTGGTACATTTGGAATGTTCTACATGCAACACTTCTCTCTAGTGTTGTTGCTAATGCAACTTCTGAAACTAAAAGCCATACATCCTGAATCAATATGATGCATCTATCACCAGAGTCTATGACTGTTGCTAGCTACTGCATTGTCCACTAAAAACTCTACATTGTTTCTAACTCTGCATCTATTCCATCTACACTGCTTCCAACTCTGCTCTGTGCTCTCATATCTTATTAATGCTAGTCTTTGCATCTATCACTCTTACATATGATTGCATCAACCGCCATTGATTCACCCTCCTACTATGTACTGTTGGCCCCCGTATCTAGGTAATGATCCATGAGAAAATACATCTCAATGGAAGCTGCTCAAATTTTTTCACTCTTGGGACTATTGCCTCACATCGCCCCACCTCTCTCCTGGAGTTATGGCTGCATGTGCTCCCTCTACCCACTTGGCTAGAAATGTTTCCCTATTGGAGGTCTCTACTTGGGTGGATCCCTCCACTCGATCTCCTCTCCGCTTCTCTAATTGTGGCCTCTCCACAAATTTCTGAGGCTACTTTTGAGGCTGCATGTTGAGAGGTAATTCATGCTCCCTCTCAACCACCAAGTCTCTAACCTTTTCCTTTCTCCTCAAAACTTTTCATGCATCTGGTACCTCAAGTTCATACAGGTTCTTGACTCTCACATTGATATGTTTCACACATCTCGCGGCAATGTGTCTAAGGAAAACCTTTCCTTTTATAAATATCACATCATCTCGGCACTCTGGAAACTCAGATACGTGTTGTAATTGTCCTGTCATTACAAAACTTTCTGAAAAAAGAGTTGATTTTAAATCGGAGATATCTCCCTCATCCGAACTCTGATTCGGCCGATATTTTTTTGAATTGGGGTATTTTTTTCACAAGGAACCTAGATCTTCTATTTTTTTTTGAAAATTTTGCACAAAAATTTCCATATCTTCTCTGCAAACTCGCCTCCCAAAAAATTCATGCTCTAATACCATGTATAAAATCCAAGTAGATTCAATTGATCTTGTAATATTCTAAAACAAAATAGTGAATCAATTCTACAAATTTGAGGAAACCAAATATGATCACATAATCACATGAACAAGAAAGAGAAAGAATTTCAATCGCACAACACAAATATGTATCTAGGGAAAGCCTCGGCTAAAAACCCCGCTATCTGTATATTGCATTAAGTCAAGAATATGAAACAATATGATGTTATTTCCCTTATAGAGAAACCTTTTTACTATCTCTGACTGTCTCACACTAATCTTGACAATTTTGGTCAATACTTAACCAATTCCCTACACGTGACTGACCATTCTTGCTCACACAATCCTGAGGGAATAGAGCCCCTATTGAATAAGAAATTCTCACTAATTGATTGCGCAATACATCCAAGGTGTCCTAATAACCTCATGCATGACCTGTACACTTTTCTAATTATATGACTAATAGTCTACTTTCCTTTAACTCCAATATCAACTAGGTCACTCTTAGAACTAATAAGCAACAATTATTTATAGAAAATTATCAGTTATTTGATTGATCGCTGCATATGAATTAAATCGATTTAATTCACTGGACCTATCATTAGCTCATCTCTCAATGAGAACTATTTAAACTGATTTTAACTCAAATAATTGAGTTAACTAATTACAACTCAAAATAAATTGCAACTAGACCCCCTAAAACTTAGGGAGAACTTTGCATGCCTCTAGTTTGACCCTCAACTCAAATTGACTGAGCTAACTAAGTATTCCTTACTTAAATAACTCATACAAGCTGTCATGTGATGTGGAATTACAATTTATTTCTAATTTAATTAAGGGAAAATTAAATCAGAATCCCTTTTGATGCCATTTTCAATATTTCTTCTTGTCAATTTCGACATAAATGGATGTGTGAATTGGACCGCCACGATTGGATTAAGTTGCAGAGATATAATGCATATTTATTTATGAATTAATGATCATACTCTTCAATCGTTATTTTTGAATTAAATGGACACCAATGAATTATATTTAAAAACAATATTGTCACACTATTTACTTTACCCATATAGGGGGTATAAAAGGGGGTATAAAAGTCGATCACATGATCAATTGAGAATTTATCTAAGTCTAGTGGCACCTTCACTGCAGAGGAAACACACTTGACATTTGTTTATGAAATATTTCTTAGACCAGTTGCTTCTGGAGGTTTTTCTATTTGATGATTTTGATGTACTGTGCATTGGGTTAAAATATTTGCAGAAGATTCGTTTTGTTATGGGATTTTCTTTGTTCAGTTCTTTATTTTTATTTTTTTTGTTCTTGAATTATTAAGAAAAAAAAAAGGAATAGATATTAATAGGCATATGCAGTGAGATTCCAGCAATGAGTGCCACAAAGGGACGATGAGGCTTGTTTATGCTCCGATTACAATAGATAGTTTCATGATTATTGAGTTTTTTGTTGTGAGATTTATTTGTTTCTTTGATTTTATTTTTAAAGGCATGGAACCAATTAATGAACAGAGGAATATAATCAAACCAGTCATTTTTGGCATTCTTCGGTGCCAAGAGAATATATTTCTAATTTAATTATGTAATTTTGTTATATGCTGATGGGTTTTGTTGTGCTTCGGGCTTCAAGAGAATCAATTATGATTTATTTTTATGAGATCCATGTGTGTGAAACGAGATAAGTAGTTTGATCAACTTTTGAACACATTCAGTATCCAAACCACCCTCCTAACAACTGATGGATAATCGAAAGAAAAATATCTAACAGATGGTGGTTGGTCGATATGATGGTTCATTATTTGAAAAAAAAATATAGTGGAAGCCTTGATGATTCTAGATGTTAATATTGTTGATCTTACAAAGATCGTCAACAATGGTCAAAGGTAATTATGTTTTAAATGGAGATCAAGTGACAACTCTTATATGTGGTGGAGAAGAAAGAGAAATGTTTGTGAGATTCCAAAGTGGATGTAAGTGCTAATGAAGACCAGTCAAATAGAGATAAATTATGTTGGTGTAATATATGTTCTCTGTATTGTATTTTTTTTATTTATGTAATAGTGTAAGTGTTAAGAGGGAAACTTGGAAATAACACTTACATTAGTAAATAGGTAAGATTTGGTTTGGTGATTGGTTTGGTTGTTGAGATATTTTCTCAACAATCAATATCTTCGTTTAGAAATTATTTGATCTCATAATCACTTTATATACTTGATGTAATTGTGTGATTTGGTGAACAATATATGAATTGTTTTGTGAGAAATGAGTGCACCATCATTAGAGAAATATTGAGGTCTAAAATGGGCCTCCTAAGAAAAACGTACAACCAAAATAAATTTTATAGGAATGAATAGGATTCAAGATGATGATGTCAACCACGGGGGATGATTCTCCATTTTTGGAGTAAAAAAAGTAAAAATAATAAAACTTCTTTTTCAACTCATATTTTCAACTTATCTCCTTAAGGTTTTACTCAAATTTCAAGTGGGATAATTCATTGGGTGAAAAATTTAATTCTTCATCCAAGGAATACCCTTGTTGCATACTTTCGATGGAACATGCTACACGAAAAATGAGAAATACATGAAAAACGTGATTTCAATAATGTTTTTCATGTATTTCTCATTTTTCGTGTAGCAAGGTCCATCGAAAGTATGCAACATGGGTATGGGTCTTGGATGAGGAATCAAATTCTTCATCCAACAAGTGTTCTCACTTGAAATTTAAGTAAATCCATGAGGAGATAAGTTTAAAATATGAGTTGAAAAAATAGTTTTTTTTTCCCTCTAAACTTTAATGATGTAATATAATCTTATTTTATTATTTGCACTATTATTTTATAATTTCATTAGGATGCTAATTTTAGACATAAAAATTCCTCTAATGGCCTGCTTCTCAAAATTCCTTTTTGTTTGTCAATAGCATGACATATAAAACAAAGTATTCAATTATCAATAATATATAATTTTGGAATTGAAATGAAATTTAATAGACCACATTGTTTAAGAGTTGTCCCTTGACATAGTAACCAAAATATATTACCAAACATAGTTCTAGAGTTCACGAAAGACTACAATACTAAAATAAATAGGAAAGTGAGGTTTTCACCTCGATTTGTTGGGTTGCATCATTGACATTTGTTCCTTGGGATGAACCTGGAAACAAATCAACATGTGAGGGGACTTTCAATATCCAGCAATTGTATATTCATCTCATCTAGTTTAGTGTTAGGTCCCTGTATTAATAGTATAGTCCCTTATTATTGTTAGAGTAATCCCCCTATTGTTATTTTTATACCCCTGTAACCCCAATATTGTTATTATTGTGCCCTTACATTATTATTGTTAGGTCGGCTAGGATTATATTTTTACCCCATGGACTCCTATATATAGAAGGAGGTTTTGTCATTTGTATCATCCAAGAATTTTTCATTTATGTAATGTATTGGAGGTTTCCCCCTCAAAGTGGTTGATTTTTAAGGTGTTGATCTCTCTTTTCTTCTACTTTTGGATCTGGTTTCCTAACAATTGGTATCAGAGGTTTGGATTCTAGGGTTTCCCTGCTCCAAACAGGTCATCGTGGAATTTTCGCTATAAATTTTGTTCTATGAAGTTTCAAAAGATGAAATTTTTACAGAGCAAAGCCGCAATCCTGAGGAACGTCATGTAAAAATTTCAGATCTTGGTTCGCAACATTTCTGGAGATATGATCTCGGAAGTTAGGGTCTTTTTCAGGCTCCCGAATTTACCCTAAATAGTTCATTATGAAATTTTCGCTATAACCTTTTTTCTATGAAGGTTCAGAAGCTGAAAATTTTACAGAGTGAAGCCGAAATCCTAAGGAACATTGTGCAAAACTTTCAGATCTTGGTTCACAGTATTTTCGGAGATATGATCTTTGGAAATTAGGGTTTTTTCAGGCTCCTGAATTTCATCTCAAAAAGGTGACTGTGGGAAAATCATCATAACTCTCTCTTTCAGCATCAGATTTGAATTCTCTAAAAAGTGGCCGCAAGAAAACGTAATGTAGTTTCCTGTATATCAATTTTAGAACTGAAGGAGGAAACAATGACACGTGGCATGTCGTACAAGTTCTCTCTACTGAACCAATCTATAATTAGGTCATTCTGGGAGATTGGGCATAACTTTGTCTTGAAGAATCCAAATCAAGTCAGACCTGTGGAATTTTAAAGAATATTGAGAGGGCTACTACAAGGCTGAATTTCATATATTTAAGATTTGAAATCATAGAGATAATTTAGTTTCAATATAGAGCTCCTCAAAAGAAAGAAAAAGGTGTGTATTTTTTTTCAAACTGCATAAGTCTTGTGTGAAAAATCAGTTTGAATTGATTCCAAGGGCATATTGTAGAATAGATATTAGTATTGGGTTCTAAAATGCCCCCTAAAAAGAATTCAACACCCATTAAGCCTTTAGAAGGCTCTACTATGACTCATGAAGACGAAGAATGACAACATGACATATCAAAATTACAAGAGCAAGTGCAACAAATTTCACTCTCGCAAAGAGCAAAGAAAAATGAAATGAAAGTTTTGAAGAAAGGTGTGGAAGCTAAGATGGATGGTTTGAAGAAAGACGTGGAATCTAAGATGGATGGTTTGAAGAATGGAATGGAAGCTAAGATGGATGGCATGGAAGCTGGCATGGAATCTAAGATGGATGACATGGAAGCTAAGATCAAGGAAAAAATGGAAAACATCAAGAATGATCTAAAAGAAAACATGGAAGGTTTGACAAAGTTGATACAAGAAAGGTTTCCTAATGGTGAAAAGATAGTAGAGGAAACTCATGATGAGAAAAAAATAAATGTTAATCGTGAATTCATAAACTCTAATTTTGGATGGAAGAACCACCATATCCCAAAGATGGATATGAGGAATTTTGATGGCAAGGATCTTGTAACATGGATACTACAGATGGAGCAATATTTCGATCTCAATAATGTGAAGAACACACAAAAGGTACACATTGCAACTTTACATTTAGAACAAAATACATTTTTATAGTATCGATGGCTTTGCTCCCGTAAAAAAATTATCACTTGGTCAATTTTTACGAAGGAAATGATAGCACATTATGAGGATACAAAGAGCAACACCTTCTTTAGCGAATTGATAAATCTCAAACAAAAGTGTTCAGCGGTGGAGCACATTGAGGACTTCCAAAAATTTAATATAAGGGTAACTGATATTCCAGAGGAACACAGGATTGATGTCTTCATAGAGAATTTAAAGGATAACATCCAACATGAAGTTCGCGTTTGGGAACCTAATTCATTGGAGAAGGCATTCAGATTGGCAAGAAAAATTTAATGTAAAATTATGGCGACAAGGAAGCCTATCACTCACATATATAAAGATGTAAGTGTTGCTACTCCTAGACTTCCACAACCTACAAGTTTGACACCACAACAATTGGAAGAAAAAAGGAACAAAAGGGCTTTGCTACAATTGTGATAGAAAATACACTAAAGGACATAAGTGTGCTGAGAAGAAATTATTTTACATAGATTGTGAAGAGGAGGAATAAATTGAATAGGAAACTTCAAAGGAAGAAGATATACACCAGGAACCAACCCTAGAAGAAGAATAAATGAGTCTGACCATATCATGTAATATCATGTAATGCATTGGAAAGAATTACCACTCTTCAAACTCTCAAGATAGAAGGATATATAAAGAAGAAAAAGGTAGTAGTGTTGATTGATTCGGGTAGTACCCATAATTTTATTCATTTTAAGGTAGCCAAGGAATTGAATTGTTTCCTATACCCAGCACCATAATTTCAAGTGATGGTTGCAAATGGGGTAACTATATATTTCTCTGGAAAATGCCATAATATCAAGCTAACCATGGGGGAATATGTATTGAATATTCCAATTATTTCCATTCCAATGGGAGGTGTTGATGTTGTACTACGAGTACAATGGTTACAATCTTTGGGGACGATAGCTTTTAATTTTCAAGAACTTTTCATGAATTTTTTTTGGAAGGAAAGGAAGTTGAATTATGGGGTATCACAGGGAAGCCGAGAAATATAATAAGCTCTAATGTCGTGACAAAGCTTCTGAAGAAAGAATAATGAGTCATAATTTCACAATTATGCTCATTAGAAGTTCCAACATCAAAATCATCTATTTCTCTAGATCTCCAAAAAGTCTTGGAAAATCATTCCAAGGTGTTTGAAACTCCCAAAGGACTCCCACCTATTCGTGATCATGTTCATGCTATTCATTTGATTCCAGGAAATGTTCCTCCAAACATCAGGCCTTACAGATATCCTTATGTCCAAAAGAGCGCAATTGAATGTATGATTGTAAAAATGTTAGAGGCTGGTATAATTCAACCTAGTCAAATTTATTTCTCTGCTCGAGTAGTATTAGTGCACAAGAAGGATGGATCATGGTGCATGTGTCTGGATTATAGGGAGCTCAACAAGCTCACTATTAAAGATAAATTTCCCATACCTGTGATTGATGAATTATTTGATGAATTAAATGGAGAAATTTATTTCACCAAGTTGGATCTTCATTTAGGATATCATCAAATTACAATGAAGCCTTGAAGATACTCTGAAAACAACATTTCAAACTCATGAGGGTCATTATGAATTTTTGGTCATGCCTTTTGGCCTTACCAATGCACCTTCTACATTTCAAGGGTTGATGAATTCTATTTTCAAACCCTTCCTTAGAAAAATTGTGCCAGTATTTTTTGATGATATACTAATCTACAGCAAGTCTTGGAAGGATCATGTTCAACATGTTGACAGGGTGCTCAAACTATTAGCGGAGAAAAAATTATATGCAAAAACATCCAAATGTTTCTTTGGAGTACAAGAGGTGGAATATTGGGTCATATTGTATCTCATGAGGGTGTTAAGGTAGACCATAACAAAATTAAAGCCATTAAGTAATGGAAAGTCCCCAAAACCATAAAGCAGTTGCGAGGATTTCTCAGGTTAACGGGGTATTATCGCAAGTTTGTTAAGAATTATGGGAGAATAGTAGCACCTCTAACAATATTATTAAAGAAAGATGCATTTTCATGGACTCCTAAAGCAACTAAGGCCTTTGAACATCTTAAAGAGACAATCTACCTAGAACCGGTCTTAGCTACGCCAGACTTTGCAAAAACCTTTATTATGGAATGTGATGCCTCAAGAAATGGAATTGGTGTTGTTTTAATGCAAGAAGGAAGACCCATTTCTTTTGAAAGTTGTCCAATCAAAGGAAAGTATTTACAGAAAGCTATTTATGAGAAGGAAATGTTGGCAATACTACATGCACTAAAGAAATGGCGACCTTACCTAATGGGAAGACACTTCAAGGTAAAAATTGATCATGATAGTCTTAAATACTTTTTTGGAACAAAGACTATCTTTAGAAGAGCAACAAAAATGGGTCACAAAGATGTTGGGTTATGACTTTGAAATCATCTACAAAAAAGGGAAGCTAAATGTTGTTGCAGATGCACTCCCAAGAAAGGATGAAGAGGTGGAAGCATTGCTTTGTGTCATTTTTATTATCCAACCAGATTGGATAGCCAAAGCAAGGGATGAATGAAGAAGGACGAAGAAGTGTGGACACTCATTCAAAATTTGTTGCAATATCCTAGTACATCTGATACATTTAGTTGGAAAAATGATTCCTTATGGTACAAATATCATATTTGTAATAATTCCCAACTAAAAAAAAAAATTCTTTTGGAATTGCACACTTCTCCTTTCAGAGGACACTCAGGAATTTTAAAAACTTACCTTAAATCTGATATTCAAAATTTTGTGGTGGAATGTTTGGTTTTCCAGAAAAATAAATTTGATTCAATTAAAACCCCAGGTCTTCTAAAACCTTTATCCATTCGAAGTCAACGTTGGGAGAAGATTTCACACTACAAGGAAAAGACCCTCTAGAAGATGTTTTTAAGGAACCCCTTATAAAAATACCCCAGACATTTGTTTCTAGCGGAGGTTACTAGAGGAGGTTGGTGGGTGGAGGTTTTTGCGGATGTTTTTCATCCGGTGCACTTATCATCCTAAACCGCACTGGTATGTTCAACAAGAGAAAGCACCAGTGCACACAAAAAATTGGCATACCGGACACCGTGCGCTCCGTACACACCCACCCGGTGCGTGTTATTACTGTAGCGCACCGGTGCTTTACAAATATTCCGCACCGGTGCGCCTATAAAACCCCGCGCACCTGAACAAGGTTAAATAAAAAAAAAAATTACGGCCAAAAAACCGCATTTTTCACTTTTCTTAGTGCTCTAGAGCTCTCAAGCACTGGTGCAATTTATCCTTGTCTGAGTCGCCCTAACATTGGTGCTCCCATTACACCCATTACACGCAATGTTGTTGTGCATTTCCCACTAATCTACAACTTGAATTTTTCAAAACGGTGGGAAATTTTTCTTTTGCAAACTCTACAGCCAATATGCCTCCTCGATGGCCAAATGTACAGGTATTTTTCTTGTTTTTCCACAATTAAGCCTTTCAGAGAATTAGAATTTCAAATTACCTTAAAATTAACCATTTAAAATAAAAAATAATAATTTGTCCCACGGTGCGCTCAAGCCGCTCAGCTCACACCAGTTCGCGGTTCTGCCTGTAAATTTATAGGCCGCACTACAACCAGTGTGAACGGTATCCACACCAGTTCCACAGCAGTACCGAAGGCGCAATGTGTTATTTTAAAATTTAAAAAAAAAGTGCGATGCAGTCGGTTACCCTGCCGCACTATTGACCATGTGGAATAGCGGCAATGTGGTGCATTGACTTAAATATCCACCACGAGGCAGGTATTTTTGTCAGCGCACCGCATTCCGCATTTCAACAGGATCAACGGTGTGTCCTGGTAAAAGACCGCATCGTTGACTATGTAATGATTTCAAGAGGTCGGTGTGCAGACCGAACTATAGATCCCGGTGCATAGATTTTACTCAGCGCACTGCACTCCATACATCGTCCATAGTCAATGGTGCACTGAACATTTTCAGGTGCACTACCGCCAGTGCGCTGAACATTTTCTAGTGCACCGCCACCGGTGTGTGACAAAAAAAGACGCACCGGTACCGGTGCATGCCTGTTTTTCTGGCGCACCGGTTTTTTTTTCTTTTCCTAAAAAAATTATCTATGTATATTCCTAAATACATGTCTCATTTAATAAAAAAAATGTATTTAATAATTCAATCATTCAGAGACGTGAAAGGAGAGAAGAGAGGGAACAACAACAACAACAGGCGGACTAGTATAACATGGTTCGCATGTGGGAGGCATGAGAGAGGGAGAGAGATGCATACCCTCACCCTATTACATCAGCTACCCAGGGGCTCCTGAGGCAGGTAGGCCTCCTCAAGTTCTATGAGGAGGCTACTTCCCTAAAGGGCCATGATCTGTTTTTGAGACATCTTATCCGCAGGGTGGAATGCCCACCTACAGGCTTTCTAGGTTGGTCCTAACCAGTGGTATACGCCCATTAAGGAGGACATTTATTTCATTACAGGGCTATTGAGGAGAGGGGTGGATTTTCCCTCATTCCCAAAGGTTCCAGTTGGCTATGTAGCAGGGATTCAGTTGGTGTACTCCTAGAGATGCATTAGCGCAGATATATTGTCTCCTTCAAATTTCCAGGTCTATGGAGGTCAGTTACGTATTAGTGCATTTGGTAGTGAGGAGGTGAGGTGCCTCTCACTTCTGATTTCGACCATTTCACACAACACCAGTAACGGGTAACACATTAGTTCCTCGCTTCTATATTATGTTGATTCTTTAGTACAGGAGCCACGAATTGTCAGGTGGTCTACCATTTTTTTGCGGCAGTTATGTACAACCTTAGATAGATGTCGTGCTCATGCACAAGGGAGGGTCAACTTCCCTTTTGCTTCAGAGCTTTTTTGTTTATTTTTTGAGAGGTTTCCAGAGACGAGGCCTAATTTTTTTCGGCAACCTCGTAGGCCAATGTTCGAGGCACAGATGCACATGTGGGGACAGATGATGCCCAAGAGGAGCGAGGTTATGTTTCCAGTGAGGATATCACACGATGCACTAGAGTTGCTAGCCAGTGTTGACGAGCATCCCTTCATTATGGTCCAGTTTCCTTATGCTGGTTTGGATTGGCGAGGGTGTGCCAACATCCTCTTCACAGATGATGAGTCGTCATATGATAGAGGTAATATTATTGTTTTATTTAAATTTATTCTAACATGTTCTTTAACTTGTTTTTATTAAATTGTGTAATGAAATTGTCTAATTATTGTTGTGTACTTGTATATATTTTGCATACATTGGTTCTTTTGATTTATATCACGTCACACCACCCAGCCATGATCTAGGTGTGATCCCCGATGAGACTGCATGCCGTATGTCGAGGATCACAGAGGTCGGTGCGTAGAGACTCGCTTCGTTGGTGTGCCTGCATCATTTTTCTAGGTGCAGTAGGCTTGATAGCAGATACAAGATGGAGTTTGGCGACCAACTCGCTGCATTGATTGTTGAGGCGGGGATTAGGCCTGCTACTGTGAGAGACATACAGGTCGATGGTAGGTTTTTTCATATGTGGAGAGGCATGTCGTGTGACATGTACAGCCTGATGTGGCATGTCGTAGGAGCTACGACCTTAGTTACGCAGTTGAGGAGGACCATTGCATGTTATTGAGACGCGACACGTGATCGATAGTCCGCGAGCAATGACGCGTCATCTGATGATCATTCATCTCGCGCTGTGCCAGATGAGAAGCCTCCACTAGCATCGAGCAACAGTCATCATGGAGAGCAGGCTGGACCATCGGCCACGTCTAGTCAGCAGCCTGAAGCATCCAACAGTACTCATGATCATGAGAAGGTTGGACCATCGACGATGTCGAGTCATCACGTTGAGAAACCGACAGTTGATCCAAATCAGCAGGCATGTGATGATCAGCATGTATCTGAGCTTGTCGAGGCTGCACCATTGACTGAGCAGACCTCGACTAGTACTGTTATTGATGATGTACCACCAGCTGATCCATGAAATTTATATTACAGTTGTACATTTTTGACATTATTCAGTTATATATATATATATATGTGTGTGTGTGTGTGTGTGTGTGGTCCATGTATTTTATGTTCATGTTGCAGTTGTACTTAATTTACATGTTGGTGATCATGATGATGTGTATATTGTTAGGTCATGTTAGATATGTTCATTTAATGTGCAGTTTGCAGATAGATGTGTATGTGATAGCAGTTATTTCACATGGGATATATATTTTTTGTTTGTGTTGTTATGATGTTATATAATGTTAATTGTGTTTTGTTAGATGATCATGATCACGATGATTTTAGCAAATTTGAATGTGTTTTTTAGTCAAATATGATGTTCGTACGATGGTTATCATGAACATGATGTTTATTAATTAATTTAATATTAAATGATCATGATATTATAAAATTGTAATATTTGTAATTATAATTGTATGTAAAATTCTAAAATTGTAATTGTATTTGTATTAATTGTAATTTTATTGTGAAATTATTGTAATTGTAATTTTAATTGTAATTGTATATAGGTAAAATTGTAAAATTCTAATTGTAATTCTAGTTGTATGTAAAATTCTAAAATTGTAATTGTATGTAAAATTCTAAAATTGTAATTATAATGGTATATATGTAAATTTGTAAAATTGTAATTGTATATATGTAAAATTCTAAAATTGTAATTGTAATTGTAATTGTACGTGAAATTGTAAAATTGTGATTGTAATTCTAATTCTAATTCTATGTAAAATATTTGTAAAATTTTAATTGTATTATTGTGAATTGATTGTAATTGTAATTGTATGTAAAATTCTAAAATTTTAATTTTAATTTTAATTCTAATTGTATGTGAAATTGAAAAATTTTAATTTTAATTCTAATTCTAATAGTAATTTTAATTGTAATTGTATGTAAAATATTTTTAAAATTTTAATTGTATTAATGTGAAAATTTTAATTGTATTAATGTGAAATGATTTTATTAGAATTTTTAAATTTGTAAATTTGTAAAATTTTAAATAATTGTAAAATAATAAATCTAGAATAATATGAATTATTGTAACATAATAAAGTTTAGAAAATAATGAAAATAAATTCATGTACTTTAGAATTATTCATTATTTTATTATGATCTTACATACAAAAAAAAAGAACTTTATACATTACGCCATTATTTTTGAAATCAACATAATTGCAAATTATCAAGTGAAATATTGATTTTAACATTAACACAATGCAAATTACTAATTAATTCAAAATACATATTATAATGTTTCGAAAAAACCCATCTTAAAAAGTATAAATATTGATGAAATAACACATGTACCATATCACTCTCGGTTCTCATGATCACCCTAATTATCTTCCATCTTGCATGGCATGATAACACTATTGTTCTCAAAAATATGTTTTGATCTAGGGTCATGTCTCAATACGAACCACCAATCCCTATCCAACACATCTGGGTAAAAAAACACCTGGTTGCACTGTTTGGGGAAAAAATAGGGCTCCTTAGCTTCATCCCACATCTTTCTAGAGTTGATACATATCAGCCTACTATCGCGATCTTCCTTTACATTATTCCAATCAAAGGTGTCCCACCACTTGCACCTAAAAAGAACACATTGGAAAGAAGAGAAATCCACTTCAATGATCTCTTGTATCTTTCCAACATAACCTAACTTCCCTCGTACTAGGTTTTGATCACGATGGCTAGATCGACTAGATTGATCGAACTCGACTTCCACTCCACAGTCTTGTGTGATGTTTCCAGGATCAGCATTTTCTGTGCGAAAATGGTGTCCATATGCCCACATAGATGGGAACAAATGCACCTATTATAAAAAAGTTAAAAAAAATCATAGTGTCACGTGTCTTATAATAACCCAAAAATTAAAATATTGAATATAGATGTCTTATAAGTTTCAAATTTACATTATTATTACCGAGTTGCTGCACCCAATCCCTATTTTTAGTGCATCCTCTTCAGCACACGGGTAACGACCGGTTGCACCGTATTTATCTCTGACTTGGTCAGCAAACCAAATATTGGGGCATATTTTGGCATATTTTCTTTTAAATGATCAGGATAAGGCACAATTCTACCATTCAACCATCTGAATTCTTTCCTGTCACTATCCCATTTCACCCTCTTTTGTTCGTACAATGCGACCCACAGTTGTATCGCTTCAGAATTGTAAAGAAAAAATTTATTGATTGCTTCAATTTCTGCATTCGCTGATAAAACCAAACCGACATTATATAGCACTTAGAGATCAAAATATACATTATATCGAAGTTCAACATGAATATTTAATTTGTGTAAATTTGAAAAACTATAAGTCGCTTACTCTTTATCAAGCATTTTTTTCCACTCATTTGGAGCAACTCCCCTTCTCTTTTGTTTTCATCCCTTTCATCATCCAAAATCACCGCACCTGGTCTATTGTTGATCTACTTGATGTACTCATTGGAATAATAGAAAGACTCATACGATATGTACACCTCTACCATAGACCCCCTGGGTTTTTCCCTTTGTCAAACAAACCCTTTCAATTTCTTCATGTACCTCTCTAAGAAGAACATCCAACGACAAGAAACCACCCCAACTAATTCAACCTCATCTACTAGGTGGATTAGAAGATGAACCTGTAAGTCCATGAAACTCTTCGGCAATTCATCTCTTGACACCACCGTGGAATTCTAGCCACATGAATCTCCTTTGACGTGATCCAACATAACACGTCCTAGGTCTTGAGGGAATTCATGTTTCACACACCCACGCATGAACAAATGATAATGAGACTGGAAAGTTATAAACACGTGCAATAATATACAAAATTAGTTATGTTTTATGATCCCCACATGGGATAAAATTTATTAATATAAAAAATAATAAAATCATGATTTTCACATTATACGTACTCTTAGAAGATTCAAATGGTCATGCGATTTCAACCCCGACAAATGGTCATCCACGGTGAAGCAGCGTCGTAGTGAAGACCCATATGAAGTTGGCACCCTCACACCCATTATAACTTCCTTTTCCAAAGAAATATATCATCTTTTTTTTAAATCCATGGGACATCACCTTCTTTGAAAAACCATGAATTAGAGCGACCAACACCTACCTCTAATCCCGTACTTTCTAATCATCTTGGCCAATGTTTCTTTTTAGTTTTTGAAGTAATAAGATATTTCCTAACATCCAATGTGTCACTTTGTTTCGATGATATGTGCCTCCATAAAGAAGATGAAAATTTTTTAAATATATGCATGGGATCTAATAAGTGGGTAATCTTAAGATGCTTCCAATATGGGAGGTTATAAAAGGTAGATTTCATTTTCATCCCAATGGGAAATTTCTCAACATAAGTGTCGAAGAATTCTGGATCATCGAACACAGGCTCCCCATTTGAATCGAACATTTCTATGAACTCCTTCTCCTCATCTCTCTTATATGCTCTAAGTCATTCAACTGGTGTCGTTATTGGAGGCCTTTGGGTTCTCTCTCGTTTACCATTGAAATCATTTGCTACTCTTCTGTAAGGGTGTTCTTCTAGGAGGAATACCCTGGAGAAATCATACACTGGATTTCGTAGGTCCTTGGACCATCTAGCATTTAGAGAAGGTCCACAACATTTACATCCAAAATACCCTTTTTTTACAAGATCTGCGATATTATTGTATACAATTAATATGCATGGCACATTAAAGAATATCATCAAGATCATAACAATTACAACGAATTAAATAACTAATATGTGAAAGAATATTGTTACGTATATAAACAAATCAATAAATTAAACATGTAATTTACCAGAGAAAACTCCTAATCCTGGATAATCATGTGTCATGTAAGCACATATGCCATACAATGTAAAACTCCTCTCTACTGCGATGGGTCTTAATACATCGTATACATTTATCCCATCCCATAATTCCTTCAATTCATCTATCAGTGGTTGTAAGTAGACATCTATATCATTCACTTATCTTCTACCACAGACTATGAGAGCCAACATAAGATGTTCATTCTTCACGGACAACCATGGGGGGATATTGTTATTGATCACTACTACAGGCCAAACAGAATAGTTGGTGTTCTGGAAGGAATATGGGTTGATGTCATCCATGGCTATGCTGAGTCGTAGACTTCGTACTTCATCCTTGAATTTTCGGGCCATCTATCCTCTATATGCTTCATGACTATTGAATTAGTTGGGATTCGCATAACTCCCAACTCACTTTTGTGTGAAGCATGCCATCCCTACAACATAGCTAATTCTTTGCAATGAAAGAGCCTTTGAATCCTTGGGATTATAGGCATGTGCCTCAATATCTTAAAAGGAGGACCAATACGTGATTTACCCTTCATTTTTTATTTATCATACCTATCATGCCCACATTTCGGACATATATCTTTGTCTACATATCCTCCTCTATATAGAATATAATCATTTGGACATGCATGATATGATATGTACTCAACACCCAACATTTTCAACAATTTCTTTGCCTCTTCGCAGCAACCGGGCAAGACATTATCACTCAGAATAACCTTATCTTTGAATAACCTGTAGTTGGTGATCATGGAAAAATATATTAATAAATGTACATTAATGCCGATATAACTATTAAAATTCATAAAATTTACCATTTGTAATGTTCATTGTACTGTACTGATTATATTTCTCAAATTTATATAAGGGAGGACTTTATGGTAACTTAACTCAAAATTTCCGAGAAACATGCATTCGACAAGCCAAACTTTTCTTTCAAGTTGTACAGTAGCATCGTTGTCCCCAATTAGGTAGAATTTGACTGACCGCCAGGTCCAAAGAGAGGGGTGGTGGAAGCAAATTTAAGGCTTTCGAAAAAGGTGTCAGCGATATGAGCATCATCCCCTAGCAGATCATCATTTTGGAATGCATCTAACAACATTGTCTCCATGGCAGTCATATCCCTTAAGTAATCATCCGTGCCAACCTCTATTTGATTGCTTCCATTGCCATCTTGTGAAGAAATAATATTGCTATAGTCATTCCTAATTGGTGAATCTGGACATAGCAGGAATTGAATCGGTGGTTGATTCAACCATTCTTGGTATCATTCCTCTCTAATTTTTTCTCTTAATTCCGTCTTCTCTCGATTTGGCATTGACGTGGGGTGCAACGAAAGATGGTAGGTAGGTCGCTCATCATCACTAGAATCCTAATAATTTAAAGAAAAATATTTGAACATGATTAGTAAAAAATATATGATATCAATTAGTAACCACGTTGACAATATTGCATGATTAATTTGTTTGACGTTGAAATAATTACATTAATCAATATACTAAACAATTATAATTATTACCATCATTAATTTCCCAAGATTGTGGCTATAAGATGCAATATTGTTACAATTTCCAGGGTGAAGTAGTTGTCCATTTTCATCTACCAAATGCGCCTTGCGGTATGTTGCTCCTGATAAGAGCTTCCGACGTTTTGGAGCCAACGTTTGAATATTTTGTGCATCTGAACTCGATTTTGAATCTGTGTGAACCTGCAAATTTGTATACATTATAAATTTAATTAAGTTATGCATGATTGACATGGATAAAAAAATAAATTCAATTAAATAATGAAAATATAAATAAAATCTGAAGTAAATATTACATCTCGAGATGGATAGGGAGAACTCCGCAATGGACTTTGAGAAATATTATGGAACGAGCTGGATTTTGAAGAATTATCCATCCGATATAATTATGATATTTTCTCCCTGCATTGAGAAAAATCAACAATAAATTTTGGTGCACACAGCTAAAATTATTTTCGGTGAATTAAAAATGGACTTCTTGTTATCGGTGCTAATATACAGATCACTGCACCGGTGCGTTTTCGTTAATGTGCACCAGTGTCATGATATAAACGGACGCACCAGTGCGGTGATATTAAGTGATGCACTGGTGGCAAATAACCGCAAATAAAAAAAGCGCAACTCTATTTTCTTTAAGTGAAAAAAAAAAAGTGGTAAATTGAAAAATAGGCGGAAAAATATTTTCGAAAATATAATTTCATAAAACAATTCTTTAAATACTAAACACTTTTCATTATTTCACTATTTTTCCAAAAAAAAATCAGCCAGAGATTTTTAGGAGACATACCTAGAGCAAAAGAGCATGAGAGCACTGTAGAGTAGTGAAATACATTCGAACAAAAGTATTCAGACAATTAGAATTCCAAACCTCTGGTGATTGAAACCCTGTAGCATAGAATTTCAAACGATCTCGTGATTAAAGTTTATTGTTTTTTTTACGCAGTAAGAAAAAAATTTCAATTTATTTTTCATTTTCAGAAACAAAATAAAATTTTAAAAATCCATTTTTACCCTAAACCCTACATTCTTTTTGTTTCTTCCCTTTCTTCTCCTTGTTTCTGTGATTTCCAAATTAGGGCTTTTCATTTTAGATTTATAGGGGTTTTGTATTGCTATATATAGGCCTAAGACATCCAACCCACGGGACGACTTGCATAGTCAGATCCCAATCCATGTCGGCCCTTGCGTGAATTTTTGAAAAAAAAAAAAATTTATCGATGCACCCTTCATAACCTAGCACACGCGAAAGTACTGCGATAAAAAATTTAAAAACAATTTTTTTTTATTCAATGCACCATATGTAAAATAGGGCATTGGTGTGCTATTTCATTATGGCGCACCACGAACGTGTGTTTTGCAAAAAAATGTTTTATTGTGTTAATCGGTGCACCATGTAACATATAACGCACTGCACCGAGTCTCCTAGTTGACAGAGAGCATCGTATGGTGGTCCCTTGTTCGCGTAAGGTGTTTATGCTACAAAAACTAACACTTGACGATTTTTATTATTTTCTCTATGTTAATCGGTGCGGTGGTTAACATGTAATGCATCGGTGCTCCTTGTTGACATAAAGCACCGTACAGTCTATTACACTATTTTTGTGGTGCGTTTATAAGACATCCACTCACCAACATCGGTGCATACACCATGAATGGCGCACCAGTTTCCTGAGATTTTTTTTTTTACTTGAAAATTTGACAATTTATTTATAAAATATATTAATTAATGATATGGTACAGGTTTCATATTGATAAAGAAATGGCTGACAAGAGATAAAGTAACAAAAATACTGATAACACATCAAGAAAAGCAAAAAAGGCAAGTTCTTTGTAAATTCTTTACAAAAAAAATTATTTTTGAACTATATGTAAGTTTAATATGTATTGTTTACTGTGTATCATGTAGAGCCACAAAATGACGAAACTCAATAATATTATTTATGATCTAGGACCATAAGAGTGTAAAATATTGATGGAAAAATTGCAAAAGGATGAATCAGGTGAATGAAAAAATACTATCGATCCAATATGAGTTTCTTTTTTTAATTCTCATTAATAATATAGTTAAAATTATTAGATAACATGTGTCAAACAATATATTAATTCACATATGTTTAATGTTCTATAGGGACCAACAACTCAGAAAATGAATGTTGTTCTAAGAAGAGAAAAAAAAATAGAAAATGCAAATGAAAATTAATTTCTCCTTAGCTCATCTGGAGTGGTGCTGGAAGATAACGAAAGGGGGAAAAATTTTTACAAAAGTTTGAGGGATCTAATGGAACGAATGTATAGACGTTATTTCCACTTACAATACAAAAATCAATCCAATGATTCCAAGAACCAAATTTTATATAAACTACAGGAAGAGTTTCCAGAGAATTGGTCAATGAGACATGTCAGACTTTTAATAGCAAAAATGTACAACAACAAAAAAGAAGGAATGAAAAAGTAATATTCCTTTAAATGCTTTTCTAGAATTATTTATAAATATCACTTTTTTTATATTTACTTTTCATATATCAATATAAAAATTAAATAATTTATTGTCATGTTACATTTTCAGGAAGATTATGAAAATTTCAAAAAATGAACGAGCCGATATCATAAATATGCCAGTAGGAATGTCCAAAAAGGAGTACAAGGAGATGGTCAAAGAAATGGACAAAATTGCATCGCGGGAGGAGCCATCTCAACAACAATGTGCTTCAAATGTAATATGTAATCATTTAATTATTCAATCATTCGGTACAATAAATAAACAATTTAGCATTAAATATTAATTTTCAAGTATTTTCTTGCAGAAAAGAAAAGAAAATGCAACCCATTCAGCGCATAAAACAGGGCGGAAAGGAAGAAAAGGGTTGATATCTAAGTTTGTGAGTAATTGTTACTTCCTTATAACAACTTAACTAGATTTCATTTTTGTATTTTTTAAGTTGTTTTACAAAAATCATTGAATGTCTTCAAACAGGTACTAACATACAAAGAATAACCATTAGACGAATTCATTGACATTGGATTAAATATGGGTTGTGAGCATATATTGGCCTATCATAAATTAACTGTGGAATTTGTAAGCATCTATCGATCTTGTTTTACTTAGCTCCGTCTATAACTAATAGAAAAAAAAAAAATCTTTTATATTAAATATGTGATTTGTTATGGGGTATAAAACTTTCAGGAAACAAAGTATGGAACTGTGCCAACAAATGAAATCTTGAAAGATGGCATACTACATGGTTTTGAAAGAATGTGTATAGTTCATGAGTCAATTTTTGCTATGGTATGTCATTTCTTTTCGATTTACATTGATGTATATTATTTAATATTGAAATTTTCATTATTCTCACCAATGTTTATACACTCATTACAGTTTATTTTTATGTTTGTAGATGGAAGGTGAAGAAGATCAAGAAAACAATCAACACCGTGAACAAAACATTCCTGAAAATAACCCAAGTCATGGAAGTAGCTCTAGCAGTGACAGCAGTTCAAGAGAAGAATGATGATCACTATGTTTGGATATCGAAGCAAGGCATTTTATTTTATGAAATATTTGTCTGTGAAATCAGACATTTTGTTTAATGTAATGGACATAGTGTCCCGATTGAAAGACAAAGGGATACCAATAACTGTCCCATTTTTTATGACAAAGAATTCCTTATATATATATATATATATATATATATATATATATATATATATATATATATATATATGTTTAATATTTTATTATAAGCCTTCTATTGTCGCTATGAAATGTAACACCATTGATTAAATTTATGGATGATTAAATATTATAATTAAGAGATGTGAAATTTGATGATATGATATAACAAATTAATCCAAACATCACATTCAAATGCACTAATAAAAATTTAATTCATATGAATACTATTTATTGTAGAAATTTTTGGATTATCCACAATGTTAAGAAATATTCACTATAATAACATTTTATTGTAAATGTAGTATACTAACTTATTTAATTATAAAATATAAAAAAATTATTAAAATTTATATTAAAAATAAATAAATAAATTTATATAAAAATTTTTATTAAATTGATTAGAATTAGAATATATTAGTTATATTTTCAGAAGTAGAATATATTAGTTTGGTTTTATAAGTTATTAGAATAGATTAGCTATTAAAATAGAATAAAATTATTAATAATATTAAATTAATTAAAAATTATTTATAAAAAATTATTAATTAATTAGTTGGTTCTTGTCGACTATTTTTCTCTCCTTATCAATATATTAACCCTGACCTTCTTCCCTTCTTTCATTCTTCATTCAAAATCTTGTCTTGAAGATGGATAACTGTTGGGATTCGAAACGTCGACCTTGTTTCTTAACACTGTAGATAATCCGGAAATTTCTGCAATAAACGATAACCACAAAAGCTTAAAACCATGAATATTGTTATAAGGTATGTGTCGTCTTTTGATGAATAATGAATTTTAAAAAATCACAATAATTATGATATGATATAACAAATTAATCCAAACATCACATTCAAATGAATTAATAAAAAATTAATTAATATGAATATTGTTACAAGATGTGTCGAATTTTGATGAATAATGAATTTTTAAAAATCACAATAATTGCACTGTCACGGGTCGATGTTTCTAAAAATACAAAATTAACACTTGTGCATGTCAGTTACTATACATCGGTGTGTTTGTATGATACAGTGCACCAGTGCATTTCTACTACCTATATGCACTACACAAATACGAATACCAATTTTTAATCTCGGTGCGTTTGTTAGATACTGCACATCAGTGCGTTTATGTAAGTCTACACACCGGGGCATTTGTATGACCTATGGGCACCACACAAATACCTATATGAGTTAGAACAAATGGTGTGTTTGTCGGATACTGTACACCGGTGTGTTTCTATAACTTGACGTACTGGTGCGTTTAGACGACCTATGGGCACCGCAAAAATCCCAAGACCAATTAGAACGGCCCCATGCGTTGTATCACCAACACTGCACCCCGGTGTGATTTTATACCTTGACGGCCCGATGCATGCACCTTTGACCACCCTAAGCCACCGTCTAGATAACACACACTGGTGCGTTGACACCTTCGTAGCGCATTGATGAAAAAAACATCCGTGATAACCTCCAGCCGCCCAGTTTCTTTAGTTGTGTTGAAATTCCCTTAAAAGCTCAGCCAAAACCTCTGTAACCATAAATGGATGTTGTAGCAAATTTTTTTTTGAAAATTTTGGCCAATTTTATAACAATAAAAACCTCCTTTATAACCTCTTCTAGAGGGTCTTTTCCTTTTAGTGTCAATGGATTTTATCACAAGGTTACCTAAGTTCGAAAGAAAGAGTGTCATCATGGTGGTAGTTGATATTCTAACCAAGTATGAACACTTTTGTGCATTATCTCATCCATTTAAAGCAAGTGCAGTTGCTACTGCATTTATGGAAACAATTCAAAAGCTACATGGAAGCCCAAATATTATTTTAAGTGACATAGATCCCATTTTTACTGGAAATTTTTGGACAGCTATTTTCTTGTTTGGGTACTCAACTAGCTCATAACTCATCTTATCATCCTCAATCCAATGGTCAAACTGAGATAGTGACTTAATGTTTGGAAGGATATCTTCTTTTTTTTGTATCTGATAAGAAAACACAATGGTTCAAGTTGTTACCTCTCGGTGAATGGTGGTATAACACTTCCTTCCATACTGCAGCAAAAATGACACCATTTATGACACTTTATGGATATCATCCACCATCCATCACATCATATTTAAGAAAAATTCTAAGATTCAAGCAGTGGAATATCACATCGAGCATCAACAAGAAGTTCTCCAACTCTTAAAGGATAACCTAAATTTGGCACAAAATTGAATGAAATAACAGGCAGATCGCAGCGAGAGAATTTTTGATGTAGGAGACTGGGTATTTTTATGGCTACAACCATACAAACAAATATCCCTCAGGAAAGCTAAGAAGGATAATAGATTATCTCCAAAGTAATATGGTACTTACATGGTGTTGGTAAAGATTGGTACTATGGCATACAAATTAGAGCTTCCTAATCCTTCACGAGTGCATCCAGTTTTCCATGTTTCATGCTTAAATAAGGTTATAGGTGACAAACTTTTAGTTCAAACAATATTTCTATAACTTGTTTAGGAAGGAAAAATCATATTGGAACCTGAAGCAGTCACGGAAACAAGAACTCGACAGCTACGAAATCAATCAATTTCAAAGTATCTCATCAAGTGGAAGAACTTACCCACTAAAGATTCTACATGGGAGGATGATAATTTTATACGGAAGCATCCTGAGCTACTCAAGAAGGAAGGACAACATTTTTTTGAAGGAGAGGGGCATTTTAGGTCCCTATATTACTAGTATACTCCCTTATTGTTGTTAGTGTAACCCCCTTATTGTTATTGTTATACCCCTGTAACCCCAATATTGTTATTATTGTGCCCTTACATTATTATTGTTAGGTCGAATAGGATTATATTGTGACCCCATGGACTCCTATATATATAGAAGGAGGTTTTTTCATTTGTATCATCCAAGAATTGTTCATTTATGTAATGTATTTGAGGTTTCCCCCTCGAAGTGGCTGATTTCTAAGGCGTTGATATCTCTACTTTTGGAGCTAGTTTCCTAACATTTAGTTAGAATTTTCTCCTTTGAGTCAAAAATTTCCATTAAAAAATTTCCTAGGATTATCTTCAATTTCCAATACAAGTCTACTATGTAGAGGTGTTGGTCATTCCTTCCTTCCATGTTTTCAATGTCCAATATCCAAGTTGTGAGTTATGCCATTAATTTTGCATCCATGAAACTTCATCACTCCTACCTAACATCATCCTCCACAATTTTTAGCTATTTATATACCTTAGGATGCAACATGACCCTCCTCCTCTATGACAGTGAGTTTGTTGAGGGGTCATGAAAAAAAAAAAACTAGTGCACAAGGTTGAAGGACCAAAAATCCAAAGGTCAGAGAGAATATGGCCAGGAGAAAAAATTTAACCCACTTATACAGGTGAGGAAATTAATGTAAAGAAAGTAGACTCCATACAACGAACTTGTTATCCTCTTGTATTCTATAGAGTTCACTAGATGACTATTGATTTTCTACAAGAAACTAAAGATAGCTTTCTTTTCCTATTAGCTATCTATATAAATCGCAATGCCTTCATTATCCTCAAAAAGTCTTTTTCACTATATTTCATCTCTACCCTATCAAAGATTACCTTGCTGCTTTTGAAGAACTCCTTTTGGGCTTGTTTCTTTCATTTTCACTCTCCCTCCCTACCCACACTCTCATTCACTCATTTTCCCCCTCTAAAAACCCATTTCCCCTTTCAAAACCCTTCATAAAACCCCTTTCCTTCATCCTTTTCCTTTATTTTATCAAAACAATGTAAAAATGTTTTTTTTACATTGTCTTAAAACAAAAAATTAGAATTTTGAGTCCTTTTTGTTTTTATATATTAAACCTTGTTTTTAATATATAAACCCCACTTTATTATTAACCCAAGGCCCTTTTTTTTTAGCCCCACTCTCATATGAACCTAACCCCTTTTCTCTAAAACAAAAAGCGCTTTCGCTTTTTTTGTCCACCGGGCCCACTTTATAAACCTCGCCACCATATTATAAAAAACCCGCACATTTTTTTGGCCCCCCACTACACGACAAAGAGCCCGCCACGTCACTCCGCACCCAAACCCCACTTCTGTACTTGCCCACCACTCCCAAAGCTTGCGACCATCGTTGATCTCATCCCATGAGATCCAACAGTTGATCGCGCGTATCGCAAATCTAATTGCACCAGGGTTAAACAATCTTCGACCGTGCGATATGGGTGGTATTCCCTGCAACGCGTCAAGCTCTGTATGGTATCGCACGCCCGCCCCAAATACTGTTACCACCCCTCCGTCTATGCGAAAACTGCCTCCCGGTTTAAAAACCCTCTTTTTCCTCCGTGCCAAGATTTAAATACCGCCGCCCTCTTTCAAATTTCCCGCAGGTTCCACCCATGGAACCAAGGCCCAGAAAACCATTCCTTCTTTGTAATGGTTTTCCATATATTTTACATTCTATCCATATTCTCTGATAAAGGAACACAAATTTTAGAGTAGGATATGTTGTCTTAGCACCCTATTTCTGTCTGCATTCTTTATCTTTATGTTTTCTTCTGCAAGGTCTGATTGGATAATTATTAATTTCTCTCCAGTTGCATCTAGCTTGTTGTCTTAGAAATAATTTAATAGAGTCAAGCCAAAGAAGTATATGGTAAGCCTTGTCCTTTGGTGTAACTTGAAATATTGTTTTTAAGGCCTTTCTTTGAAGTATGCTTAGTAGAGTCTAAACCAGGGAAGTCTATGGTATGTCCTGTCCTCTAGTCTACCTCAAACTGTTGCTTTGAAGGTATTTTGAGTGTTGAGTTAAGGAAGATAGGTTTAGCTTACTCTTTAGTTTCTCTCACTGTTATCTTAAATGTTTTCTTTGTCTGAAAGTAGTCTTAGGATTGCTGGATTGTTGTCTTAAAGGTTTTCTTATTAAAGTTTGGCCAAAGAATTCTATGGTATGCCATGTCCTTTGGTTTGCCTCAAACAGTTACCTAAAAGGCTTTTCTTGTTTAAGTAGCAGTAGAAGATTCTTAACTGACTATAGCTTTGTTGCCTTCACAACTTATTATTGTTTCATATCACAATCTAATCTAAGAGATCCACTTGATACAGTTAACTTTCCCTATGAAAACCCTTGCAGAGCTGATGAGCAATTAAATCCTTTTATGACTCCATACCCCAATGGTTCAATGTTTTCTCATAGTCTATATGTTCAGCTGAAACATCCCCTCAATTAATCACACCACAGATCTGTCAACTTATCAATTAATTCAACCAAAACAAATAATTCCTTAGAAATTCATAACTAGCCTAATAGCATAAATATATATCATTTGAAAACACTTACATAGAGAGATCCCTCTCTGAATCTAGGAAGGCTAGGTACTAGGATTCCAAAGTGGTTCTGATGTGGCCCCTGAAGTGTTTGTTCTTGCCAATCTTGCAAATCACAGGGAGCCAACATAGTGGCGACCATACTGGGGAATACTGAGTAATAAACTACAAAACATGGACTCAAAAACTCAGAAAACCTCATTTTAAAATTATATGAATCAAGTGTTAGCCAAGAATGGTTCCTGGTTGCTTATGGTGGACAACAGCAAGCCATAAAACAATTAAAAATCCTCCACCTGGTGACTCCGCTGGTTTATAGTAGGCCTTCTGACTCCACTGGTTTTCCATAGACTCCACTGGGAAACTTAGTTTATCATCAAAACATCAACAATACCCAGTCAAGAATACTTAGTGAATTTAGTTTTTCTTTCACAGTTTGGTTTGTGTCTTAAGACTGTTATACCTCTACACCTTCTGATTTTTGGGTCTATTTCTGGCTTCTAGAAGAGTTCATACCAGATCCCATCTTGACCCAAATCCTCCTACTATAGTTGACAATCCTGAAAGCATCCTTAGGAAGTCTCGTATATCCAAGAGTTCATCTGTTAGCAGACCAATCCACAAAAAAATTTCCCTACCTGAAAACCTCAAAGACTTGTAGAATATCCCCTCTGACCCACCCCTAGAACAAAGCTTGTCTAGGACTAGATCTCAAAGTTGGATAACCCAGATAGTTTTAGACCCATCCACCCTACAACAGACTTTTGTTATAATAACTTCATTCCCCACTGTTCATCTTCCTACATTTAACCCTGTACCTCCTATTGTAAACCCTCCACTTGTTAACCCTCTATTGTTTCCATAACCACATATCATGGAAACATGGTATGCTCCCTTAGTCCTTCCTTTACCTTTAGTTGTTCTACCACTGGACTATCAATCCAAGGTTCCTTTATATGATGCTAGTAGTTCTACTACTACTCAACAACATGTGGAAAGAATGAATGACTACTTTGACAAACAAGAAATAGATGATGAAACTGTTAAACTTAGAATGTTTGCTCAAAGTCTAGGGGCAGAAGCAAGAAAATGGTTTAAAGGCTTAACCCCTAACAGTATAAATGACCTCCCTGCCTTTCATCAACTACTCTTAAACAAATGGGAAGTCAAGAAGAATCCTCTCCAAATACTATCAGAGTATGATAACCTTAAGAGAAATGCTGGAGAAAGTGTCCAAGACTACTGCACTAGATTCAATAGTGTATACAATGCACTCCCTCCCCACATGAAACCCCCACAAGGCCTAGCCCTATTAAAATTTCCACAGGGATTTGATCCAGACATGACTTATCAATTAAGATAAAGAGACCCCCTTACCTTATAAGACATGCAAAGAGGAGCAGTAAGTGTAGAAGCCAACATAAATGCTAGAAGGGCTAAATTGAGAGCAGAAAATAAGGTTACCTACAAAGAAGAAGTTGGACCCTCCACATCTGATGCTAAAATTGACAGCCTAGTTAGGAAAATGGAGAGGATGATGGAGATAATAAACATGAATGAGAGATCTTTTCCTAGATAAAACCAAACAGCTCCTCAAAACATAAATCAAAATCAGAACCAAAACCAAAACTTTAGAAGAAATACCCCTCAAATTAGACAAAGAGACCCTGATCAACAAATAATACCTCCTTTTCAAGAAAACTATGTTGATGAGGATGAGGGAATGATTGAAGAAACAGAGGAAAATCACATAAATTTAATGGGAGTAAACAATGAGGATACTGTTTTCCTCATTGAGGAAGAACAAGGCATATTTACACCATATGAAGAAGACAACCTAGAGTCTGAAGACTACAAACAAGGCTTTGAAAATTCCATTATGGAAGTGCATAGACAGTATGACCTTAGAAGTAAGAAAATCCAAGACACTCCCAAAAGAAAGACCTCTGAAATTTCTGCTAGAAAAACACCGGAAAACATGTCTAAAAAGACAGCAGAAAACACTAACATAGTGGCTGAAAATTCTGATAAAAATAGAGGTAAAAACAGCCAACCTAGTGGCAAACAAAGTGGTGACCAAAGTAGCACTAGAAACTTAGCTAATGCTCCTAATAAAACTATTTTAATTTTTGTTCATAATAAAAACCAGCAAGCTGAATTTTCTATGAAAACAGTGGCTGAAAAGGCTAATTTGAACATTTCTAAAAATCAGACACCTTTCGGTTTAGAGAATGAAATTGCCAAGATTAAAATCTCTATTCCTCTTACTGAATTAGTCACTCAAGATGTATATAAATCCCAACTTTTGAGAGCTTTAAACATAGGAGAGAATGTTGATTCTATTAATTTAAATGATGACAAACCTGAGCTTCTGTTTGGACCAAAAGTAGAAGGGAAATTTCAAGAGGGAGGTGTTACTCCATTTTATTTCAGTTTAAACATCCATGATAATATTTTGCACAATGCCATGTTAGACTCTGGTGCTTCACACAACCTAATTCCAAAGGTAGTAATGGAAATACTAGGCCTAGAAATAACTAGACCATACAAATATTTATACTCTTTCGATTCCAATAGAGTTAAATGTCTAGGCCTAATCAAAGATTTATGTGTAAACTTAGCACAGATACCAGCCAAGAGCCTAGTAATGGATATTGTAGTGGTTGATATTCCTCCTAAATATGGCATGCTCCTTTCAAGATCATGGGGTGATAAACTCCAAGGTACCCTCAAAATGGACATGACTTATGCAACCATCCCTGTCTTTAGTCAACCAAGAAGATTATATAGGGAAACACACATGAAATACATGGTTAGCAGTCAAGAAAAAACAGATAACTCCCCTCTTTATTCTATCCACACAAACCTTGATTCATTCATTCTTTACAATGATGAAATCCTTAATGAACAAGTGACATAAAATGAGCAAACAGCAGTAGAAGAAGAGGAAAAAGAGGAACAGTCAAAATAGTTTGCCCAAACAGAACATTACAGCAAACATAGTGAAGACATGGGCATCCAAGCAACCACTAACATAGGGCTAACCATGAAGAACAAATAAAAAACATTCAACAGAGTGAAAACCATGATAGACAAAACAATGACAAACATAATGCAGATCCTAAAAAACAGCATAGTGACCAACACAGTGGTAGCCATTATAAACAACATAATGAGGAAAAAAATGACTCTAATGACAAATCTGAAATTGAACCTCTTTGGAGTATGATTTTTGATGGTTCTTGTAGCAAAACTGGTTCAGGAGCATGCATATGGGTGCATAACATAGAAAAAAATCATGCAGAAGGTCACACATACAAGCTAAATTTTTAATGCACAAATAACATAGCTGAATATGAGGCACTCCTCTTAGGTCTACAGTCACAGAAGAAATTAGGAGCCAAGAGGATAACTTTCCATGGAGATTCGGAGTTATTCATTAGAAAAATTAATGGAGAATATGCAGCCAAGAACCCTAGATTAAAAGCCTGTAGAGATGATGTTATTGACCTCTTGAAAACATTCACAAAATATGAGCTTACCTTTGTCCCTAGAAATCAAAGAATCCTTCCTAATGGTCTAGCATTTGCTGCAAGTACATGTAAAAAACCTTATCAAAGCAAACAATACACAGTCCAAGTCAAATATAGACCAGCAATTCCTAATAACATAAAATATTGGCAAGTTTTTGAAGGAGATAAACAAATAGAAGATTTCCTGCAGTCCAGAAATGAGTTTGAAGTGCCAAATTCATACTCAGAGTATGAAGAAGACTGCTCTATTGAGGAACAATCTTACAAAGAAGAACCTCCTAACATTGCTGATATAAATTTGTTAACAAAAGAAAACATACATAAAATAGAGCTGTGCACTAATTTAGAAAAAGAAGACTTTGAAGTGCTGCATTCTAATACTAATAAATTGCCAAAAGGACTGGTGCCTCTAGAAGAACTGTTTGACTTTAATGATGTTGCTAAAAAGCCAAAGATGGTACCCACTGAAACTGAAATAGAAGAATGCAATATAGGCAGTGAACAAAAACCCAAAATGATCAAACTGTCTAAAACACTACCAGATCATATAAAATAGAAATATCTTGAGCTTTTTAGGGAATTTACTGATGTTTTGCTTGGAGTTATGAAGATCTAAAGTCCTATGATACAAAGATAATTTAGTATAAGATACCTCTCAAATAAAACCAGAAGCCCGTTAAACAGAAACTGCGTAGAATAAACCCTATGCAACTACCCCTGGTTGAGAAAGAAATTAAGAAAATGTATGATGTTGGAATAATAGACCCTCTGAGATACTCAGAATGGGTTTCAAATCTTGTATCAGTGAGGAAGAAAATAGGAGAAATTAGGCTATGCATAGACTTCAGAAATTTAAACAAAGCCTTCTTAAAGGACAATTACCCTTTACCAAAAATGGATCACATCTTACAAAGGATAGTAGGTTCTAAAATAATTTCTTTTCTAGATGGCTTTTCAAGATACAATCAGGTGTTGGTACACCTAGACGATCAACACAAGACAACTTTCACTACAAATTGGGGCACTTTCATGTATGTGAAAATGTCTTTTCGGTTAATAAATGTTGGTGCCACCTTCCAAAGAGCCATGGACATTGCTTTCTCAGAAGAAATAGGTTACTTCATTGTGATTTACCTTGATGACATCATAGTCTATTCTAAAACAGATGAAGAACACCTAGACCACTTAAGAAAGGTCTTTGAAAAATGTAGAAAGTATGGCTTGTCTCTGAATCCCAAGAAAAATATGTTTTGGCCTCTAAGAAGGAAAAAATTTAGGCCACATCATATCCAAAGAAGGGATAAAGATAGACCCAAAAAGGATTGAAGGAATATTGCAAATAAATCATCCTAGAAATATCAAAGAGCTGCAATCTTTCATTGGAAAGATAAATTTCTTAAGAATGTTCATACCAAACCTTATTGAACTCCTAAGAAACATTACAAACATTCTGAAAAGAGAAATAGGAGTCAAATGGACCATAGAAGAAAAGAAATCCTTTGAACTGGTAAAACAAGCACTTACCCAAACACCAGTTCTAATTAGCTCTGATTTCACCAAAGATTTCTTCATCTTCTCCTTTGCATCAGAACATACAGTTGCTATTGTCTTACTACAAAAAAAACATAAAAGGACAAGAGCAGCCTATTGCATTTTTCAACAAGGCATTAAGAGATGCACCTCTAAAATACAACATAATGGAAAAACAAGCTTTTTCCTTGATCAAGGCATTGAAAGATTTCAGAGTTTACATTTTACACTCACACATTATTGCATTTGTGCCTCATTCAGTGGTGAAAGATATCTTAACTCAAGATCCTGATGGCAAAAGAGGTAAGTGGATTGTTGTGATATTAGAATTGATATAGAAATCAAGCCCACTAAACTGATCAAAGGACAAGGACTCGCTAAACTCATGGTTGAAACAAACTTTCAAGCACTATACATGAATATGATTGATGCATTACATGAACAGGAGGAGTTGGCAACTCCACTCATTGAAGAAACATTTCTGAATTCATCTTGGTATGATGATATCTTATATGTGATTCTTGATCTTAATGTTCCTCCTAGTTTGTCTAAAACAAAGGCTAGATTCCTAAAGTTGAAGGCTGTAAACTACTGCATTGTAGATAAAATGCTATATTGGAAAAATATAGTGGTATATTGCTTAAATGTTTGTCTGATAATGATGCAAATAAGATCAAGCATGAGTTTCATGAAGGAGAATGTGGAGGCCACCTCTATTGGAAAATTATTGTCAACAAAATCCTTAGAGTTGGTTACTATTGGCCCACCCTCTTTCAAGACATTCATAAAATGGTAATTTCCTATCATAAGTGCCAAATATTTGAAGGCAAAAGAAAATTGTTGCCCTTACCTTTGCATCCTATCTCTGTTGAAGCTCCTTTTCAACAGTGGGGCCTAGACTTCATTGGGGAAATCCATCCTACCTCCTTTTCCCAACACAAATGGATCCTCACTGCAACTGAATACTTTACAAAATGGATTGAGGCCATCGCTTCTAGAACTACCACAGACTTAGTAATCATCAAATTCCTTGAAAACCATATTTTGTCTAGAGTTGGTTGTCCTAGAAAGATTATCACTGACAATGCTGCTGCCTTTAGATCCAAAAAAATGGTGGACTTTTTCCACAAATATTAGATTACATTGGGACATTCTACAACTTATTACCCACAAGGTAATGGGTTGGCAGAATCCTCAAACAAAATTTTGGTGAACATCATCAAGAAGTTGCTGGAAGAGAATAAAAAGTCATGGCACAACAAACTAGTGCATGCACTATGAGCCGATAGATTAACAAGTAAAAAATAAATTGGAATGTCTTCCTATCAACTAGTGTATGGAGCAGATGAAATTTTTCCAACAAGTTTAGGGGTGCCAGTCATGAAGCTGATCCAAGAAGTATAGTCTGAAGAAGATGACATGATACGAAGAATAAATCAGATTTTCCAGTTGCAGCAAACCAGAGAAGTGTATAACAGAACACAGCTAGTGCAGGAAAACATCAAGAAGTTGTTTGATAAGAGAACCAAAGAAAATTATTTTAACATTGGTGACAAAGTGCTAAAGTGGGACTCAAGAAGAGAAGACAAGGGCAAGCATGGAAAATTTGAAAATCTATGGAAGGGCCCATACATCATCCATTCTGCAAGAGGTAACAATACATTTTTCCTTCAAGAAATGGATGGAAAAGAACAATTTTGAGGTCATGTCAATGGAAAGATGCTCAAGCACTATTTCTGTTAAAAAATCTCAGTTTAAAGCTTTATTAATTGTATATAACATTGTTTGAAGAAAAATATCAGAAAAATAAACATAAAAACAAAGAAAAATAAGGAAAAGAGGGCAGATAAAAATAAAGGTAAAGCCCCATACCAAAAAAGAATATTTCTAAAAGTGTGAAATTCCAAATGCCACTACTTTGAAAAGGAAGTTTTGTTCAGTCATACAACCTAATCATGGTTGAACAAGTTTTAAATTTCTGTTGATAAGCTAGAAATGAAGATTTTCCAAACTGTTTAAACTTGGCTTATCAAGTAGATTAGATTAGGAGAAGATATTGGTTCCAATGTTTAAATATGAACCAAGAAAGAAAGAGAGGAATGAATAACAAATAACAAATTACAGTCCTCAAAGTTTTTAGTTTTACTTCTTGCAAAATAAACTCTGTGTGCAGACTTGTACAAAATGCCACAGCTCATGACAAATCAAACTGCTTAATCCTGATTTGATCATGTTTTCAATTTCATGTTTCCAGATTAGAGAATGAAATCTGTCAAACTGTTCAATCTTGACATATAAGTAGATTAGGTATAGAATAAAAATCTCATCAGTTTAATCTGAGCTTTTGGATGATATAAGTGTAGAAGTAGATAGTTTCATATTTTCAAAAGAATAATGATGTCAAGGGTTAGCTAATCTCAATGCACCAAATGAAGAAAAAATGCTAGGAAAAGTATGATGGGTAGGTAGATTTTGAGTTGAAGCATTCATGTTTTTCAAGATTTTACAGATCATAGCTTCAAAAGAACAAGCAGCAAATCAGCAAATTGAAGAAAGGAGTCTGTCAAAGTGAAAATCAAGGCATTGTTCTACTTATTCCAGAGATTTGATCTCTGAGGTTCTTAACACCTCCTAAAGGAGCTACCCTCCCCAGCTGGAGCCACTGTTATCCTCCTGTATTCTACAGAGTTCACTAGATGACTATTGATTTTCTACAAGCAACTAAATATAGCATTCTTTGCCTATCATCTATCTTTAGAAATCTCACTGCCTTCATTATCCTCAAAAAGTCTTTTTCACTATATTTCATCTCTGTCCTTTCAAAGATTACCTTGTTGTTTTTGAAGAACTCCTTTTGGGCTTATTTCTTTCATTTTCACTCTCCCTCCCTACCCAAACTCTCATTCACTCATTTTCCTCCTCTAAAAACCCATTTCCCCTTTCAAAGCCCTTCATAAAACCACTTTCCTCCATCCATTTCCTTTCTTTTATCAAAACAATGTAAAAATGCCTTTTTTACATTGTTTTAAAACAAAAAATTAGACTTTCGGGTCCTTTTTGTTTTTATATATTAAACCCTATTTTTAATATATAAACCTCGCTTTCTTATTAACCCGAGGCCCTTTTTTTTTAGCCCCATGCTCATATGACCCTAACCCCTTTTCTCTAAAACAAAAAGAGCTTTCGCTTTTGTTTTGTCCACCGGGCCCGCTTTATAAACCCCGCCACCATATTATAAAAAACCCGCATATATTTTTGACACCCCGCTACATGACAAAGACTCAAGATCCCGCCACGTCACTCTGCACCCGGACCCCACCTCTGCACTTTCCCACCGCTCCCAAATCTTTCGACCACTGTTGATCTCATCCCACGAGATCCAACGGTTGATAGTGTGTATCACAAATCTAATTGCGACAGGGTTAAAAAATCTCTGATCGCGTGATATGAGTGGTTCCCATGCCACGCGTCAATCTCTGTATGGTATCGCACGCCCGTCCCAAATACTGTTACTTCCCCTCCGTTTGTGTGAAAACCGTCTCCTAGTTTTAAAAAACTGCTTTTTCCTCCGCGCCAAAATTTAAACAACACCGCCCTCTTTCAAATTTCCCGCAGGTTCCACCCATGGCACCAAGGCTCTGAACACCATTCTCCGCCCTCTGATAGCCCGCAAACCCCAAGAAAACGCAGTAAAAACCCTCTGATGGAAAAATACTGAGAGGGGGGGTGAATTAGTATTTTGGGCTGAACAATTTTTCTTTTCTTTTACTTAAAGTCATATGTTACATTATTGCATCCAACATGTATGTTCAGATGTCTTATTATGAATTTACTTAGAGCATTGCATCATTCATTCATCAGATGAGCAGTAAGCATGAACATAAATAACAGAACAGAATAGACCATCAAACATAATCAACACATATGAACACCGGGATTTAAGGTGGAAACCCAATTCGGGAGAAAACCACCGCTGCTGCAATCTCAGTCTTCAGCTTTAACAGAAAACTTCTTTAATATATGCTTATGTGGGACTTCCTTAAGTACATGAGACACTCACACTGCGAGGAACGCTACAACCTTTTCTCGTTTACCAGCCTCTCCTGGAAGGGAGCTACTACCCCCTGTTCTCATTTACCAGCCTCTCCTGGAAGGGAGCTACTACCCCCTACTATCGTTTACGACCCCTTTATTCAATCATCAATAACCATATTTTTCCCGAAACTTCATAACAGAACAGTGAGACCACTGTAACCAGAATGTCAGAAATAACCCAGACTTCAGAGAATATATGCATTCAATATCCCGTGTATCCTTATATGTATATTAATCTTCAGAAAAACCCCAACTGTCATATGTACTTTCAATGTAGATGACCCACATATATACGTGCTTTTCTTGTATAGATCTGTAATTATATATTTTGCAGAGCAGACTAGATCTATATAAACTTACCCGGAGTTATATGTGTTCTTCAGCAGAAATGCGCCAGCTCTTCATCATTTCTTCTGATGAATAAACTCAAGACTTGTCACCTTGAGATCAATATATCTCAATGGGTGCATCATAGACTTAGAATCAATTAAGCACATCATCTATTCATACAAATATTTCTTCGAGGAATTCTTCTTCTTCAACCCTTGCACATGCACACACCAAATTATCATCTTTTCCCCTTTATATAGATTTTACCTTTATTAAAACCATGATTCAAAAACCCTTTAACTGCTAAAGGTATTCCGTTGACAATATTTCCATTAGTTTGGCCCACGGGGTTTTTGATTTCTTTTTAATTTATTTATCAATTGATAAATAAATATATTTACAACGTTTTAATCCCTTATGATTAACCCTTCGGACTTTATAAACAATATCCAACGCTTTCAAATAGTTTAATATTTCAATAAGCCTTTGACCCCTGGCCCACATATGTGCCCCCACCGTACCAAAATAAACTTTACGCAAGTCTATTGCCCTATCACCGTTAGATCGCGAGCCTCCAAGATCAACGGTACATATGCCTATCGCTTGACCTCCGATGCCAAAAGTTAACGAGCGATGGCCATCGTACTTTAGTTATCCTTCGCTCATCTTCTTTAATCTTCGCACATCTTCCTCATACTACCACCGTCCGATGGCCCCCTTTTAGATCGACGGTGCATATCAATTTCACTGGGCATCCTTGGTCGAATTATAATGCGCAAAGGTCGAATGTTATCATACGATGGCGCGCAATGGTGGTGGTTTTCCCCAGACGCGTGTCTCTTGATTTATGGAATCGGAGCCAAACTCTTGAATACCGCTTATCCCACAAAAGCGGTGCGATACGGGCAATCCGATTTCGCAAATCCATTCGCAGTTTTTAAACATTGATCAACCGTCCAATCGCTTCGTACCCCAAGTTCCATATAACTTTGATTTAATTGTTCTTTCCCCGTGATTATTTTAATAAAACTCGGGTTATATATAATTTTATATAATGTGCCCTGTACACACAGAACCCGTTCGAAGCTTACTGTACCGTGGCCTTAGCACCCCGAAATCTTATACAAAAGCACGAATCAATCCATAGATCATCACACAGAGTTGCAGGGAATTTCGTACGAGAAATGGACCAAATAATACCCCAATTTCTCTGGGTATTTTCCACCTAACAGAGTATCACCGAAACTCAACCATACACAAATATACATTATATTTACATGAATTAACTTTCGCAGGGATTCTAATAAATGTCAAATCAAATCAACCCTATCTTTGGACAACTCTCCTTCAATTCACTGCTTATCTTTGAAAATGCATTCTTCCTCTGTTCTATTCTGCTACAATTGGATGCCAATTCCTTTACCACATCCTTTGCCATCATTGAAAATATTTCCAATAATCTCCCCCTTTGGCATTGATGGCAATACTCGTCCTCTGAAAATCTTATAGGAACTCTTTGTTGCTTTGCAAAATCTTATAGGAACTCTTTGTTACTTTGCTTTCTTATAGGAACTCTTTGTTACTTTTCTTTTCCTCCCCCTTTGACATCAATGGCAAAGAGTTGACAATACCATGCTCCCCCTGAGATCATGTTGCATCTTAATAAAATAACAAGATGACTTATAAATGCCAACGATGCATCCTTTTCATATGACCAACGTTCCCCCTTAGCTTGTGTATTCAAAGATGCCCAACAGCACCTCTTAGCCAATTTAATACTTTGTATTTAAGTAGAATTGTTCCCCTGCATGGTAGAGACTACTCCCAGTTTTTGTTTGAGATATTCGAACGCTTCCCTGGGTAGAGGTTTGGTAAATATATCAGCAACTTGTTTTTTGGAGGAAACATACTCCAATTTCACCTTTTGTTCAAGCACTTGTTCACGTAAGAAGTGATACTTGATGGGAATGTGCTTGGTCTTGGAATGCATAACAGGATTCTTTGAGATACTGATGGCACTTGTGTTATCACACATAATGGAGATAGGGGGTGAACATTTGATTTGAAAATCTTGTAGGGTTTGCATCATCCAGAGAAGTTGAGTGCAACATGAAGCAGTGGCCACATATTTTTCTTCTGCTATAGATAAGGCAATGGAGCTTTGCTTCTTGCTGAACCAAGATACTAATAGAGGCCCCATATAGAATGCACCACCACTGGTGCTTTTCCGATCATCAACACTTCCAGCCCAATCTGCATCATTGTATGCATGAAGAGTAAGATCAGCATTCTTTGGATACCATAGTCCAAAGTCTTGAGTTCCTTGTAGATATTTGAATATTATTTTTACAGCCTGAAGATGAGACTCTTTTGGATTAGCTTGGAATCATCCAACAATCCTAACTGCATGCATGATGTCTGGTCTGGTCCCAATGAGATAAAGTAGACTTCCTATCATAGATCTGTATTTAGGTTGATTCACCGTGGGGGAATCATCATTAGAACTGAGATTACATCCGGTTATCATTGGTGTACTTACAGGTTTGCAGTCTTCCATGCCATACTTCTTCAATATTTGCTTGAGATATTTTGTTTGTGACAAGAATATGCCATCTGCTGCTTGTTGCACTTGCAAGCCAAGAAAGAATGTTAGTTCCCCAAGTAAAGACATTTCAAATTCTTGCTGCATATCAAAAGAAAATTTCTGACTCATAGACTCTTTATTACTTCCAAAAATAATATCATCAACATATACAACCACAATCAATAGTTTGCCATTTTCAGTTTTTGTGTATAAGTTGCTATCAGCAGACCCTTTTGAAAATCCTTGTTGATGAAGATATTTGTCAAGACGATAGTACCATGCCCTGGAGCTTGTTTGAGACCATATAGAGCCTTTTTAAGTCTACAGACAAGTTTTTCATCATTTCCAAAAATGAATCCTTCTGGTTGTTCTATATAAACTTCTTCTTCTAGATCACCATTGAGAAAAGAAGATTTAACATCCATTTGATAAACTTTGATTTGTTGGAAGCTTGAAAAAGCAAGAAACATTCTTATGGCTTCAATTCTGGCTACAGGAGCAAAGGTTTCTTCAAAGTATATACCTTCTTGTTGAGCATACCCTTTGCACACAAGTCTAGATTTATTTCTTATAACATCCCCATTCTCATTTAACTTGTTTTTGAATATCCATTTAGTTCCAATGACATTTTTGTCATGAGGCCTTGGTACTAATTCCCAAGTGTGATTCTTTTCAATTTGATCAAGCTCTTCATTCATGGCTTGAATCCAACATTCATCTTTGCTAGCTTGACTGACACTGTGAGGTTCAATAGTGGACAAAAATGCTAGATTGCTAGAAGATCCCACAAGAGTCCTTCTTGTTTGTATACCTGATCCCTTTTCTCCCAAAATTTGAGATTCTAGATTATTCTTTTGAACATATCTGGATGGAGCCTTTTCAGACAACTCCTCTTCAGGTTCTTCACTGGGTGCACTGTTTGTATCATTACTATTTGATGTAAAATGATATGTGTCCTCATCATCTTCATCTGTTGTTTGCTTTTCTTCTGTTGGAGCTGCAGGAGACTCATCAATAACAACATCAATACATTCAAAAATCTTTCGAAGTCTTTTATTGTAACATTTATATGCCTTACTCCTAGAGGAGTAACCAAGAAATATTCCTTCACTGATCTGGGTTCAAACTTGCCAAGTTTTTCATCATTATTCTTGATAAAGCATTTTCTTCCAAAAATTCTAAAATGCTTTATAGTGGGAGGATTACCATACCAGAGTTCATATGGAGTTTTATCACAATTTACACGAACATGTGCTTTGTTGAGAATGTTTACTGTTGTATGTGCTGCTTCTCCCCGAAATGTGTCAGGTGTTCTGGAATCATCAAGCATAGCTCTAGCCATTTGTTGAACTTTTCTGTTCATTCTTTCTGCAACGCCATTCTGTTGTGGAGTGCCAGCTACAGAGAACTGTCTTTTTATGCCATGTTGTCCACAGAATTCAAGGAATTCATTAGATGTATATTCTCCTCCTCGATCAGATCTGAGACACTTGATTTTTAGATCTAATTCATTCTCAACTAGTGCTTTGAAGATCTGAAATTTCTCAAATGCTTCATCTTTGTGTTTAAGCAGCCCAATCCAACACATTCTAGAGAAATCATCAATGAACAAGATATAGTATTCTTCACCACGTGGTGACTTTTTCCTCATAGGTCCACATATGTCGGTATGAATGAGTTCAAGAGGCTTACTTGATGATCCTTCCTTGGCATTAAATTGTACTCTGGTTTTCTTGCCGAATTGGCAAGATTTGCATATGATATTTTCAGGTAGAGTAATATTGGGAAGATCACGAACAGCTTTAAGTCTGCTTGATTTTTTGATTTGAGAGAAGCTCAGATGCCCCAACCTTCTATGCCATAGCCAATTTTCTGAAGATTTACTCAAACAACATTGTTCTTTGGGGTTCTTCAATATATACAGGTTGTTTGGAGTTCTTTTTCCTTTTATAATTGCTTTACCTGTATCAAGATCACGTACCACACATTCTTTTGAACTAAAGACAATTTCAGTTCCTTGATCACACATTTGAATTACACTTAACAAGTTATGCTTTAATCCATCCACATACATGACTTCATTAGCTTTCACCTTTTCTTTTAGAAAAACAGACCCTTTTCCCTTAATGGTCGCAAGAGTATCATTTCCAAATGTGACATTTTTTCCTTTTTCTAGAGCACTATATGCAAGAAGTTTGTCTTTATCACCTGTCATGTGTCTTGAACATCCACTATCAATGTACCATTGGTTTTCTTCATCTTCTACAAATAACGCTATGCCACAATTTTCAACCTGTAATTCCTTCTTTTTCCATACTTTGGAGCTTGACGGAACATGTTCTTTTGGCTGAACTTTGCTCCTGCATTCAGATTCTTCATGGCCAAAGTTATTGCAATAGGCAAATTCAACTTCATTTTGAAGAGGAGAAAAGTTGTTATAAGTATTCTTCTTTGGTTCAATATCAGTCCTTTTCTTTCTAGCTTCTCTTGTCATGATGGTTTTATATGCAACACATTGAACAGCTTTATGACCAAAATTGTGACATGAGAAACATTGTCCATTGAAGAAGAAATTCCTGCGATCATAAAATCTTCTATATGAATTTACTTGTTGATTGGTGTTTTTCCGAAAGACATTCCTGTTAGTGTGTTTTGAATTGAGATGATCATGCTTTATCTGTAAATATTCTTTATTCCCTTGCTGAGTGGCAGTATGTTGTAAGCCAGTTGTAACTGCTTTTAGATAATTTGGTGCTGAAGCCTGAGAAGATTCTCCAATATATCCAAGACCTGTCTTTATAAGAGGAGAACGTTGTACCTTGATAATATCATCTAATGTTTCAGATCCTTTAGCAAATCTAAGATTTAGAGTTTTTCCTTTCTCAAGTTCTTTTCTTAGACTTACTACTTCACATTCTAATTTCTCATTGTGTTTCTCCTTTTCTTCAAGCTGATTTTTCAGAGTTTCTATGGTTATTTTGCTTTCTTCTAAGCAAATTTTGAGTTTATTATTTTCATCAAGAAAATCACTATCTTCTAGAGCATCCACAAAAATATCTTTTTCTTCTCTAGACTCTTTTTCAAATGCCATGAGTAGTCTAAGATCTTGTTCACATTCTTCCTCACTATCAGATAACCATCACTATCTTCATGAGTATAGTAACTCTTTCTAGTGCTAAAACGATTTGTATTCCTTCTTTCTACTTCCTTCCCCTTTTTATGTGTTTCTTTATAAGGACACTTAGCAGCATAATGACCAACTCTTCCACAATCAAAACATTTGAAAGGAAGCTTACCTCTTAACCTTCCTGTGCCAAGTTGAAGTTTCTTCACAAAGTTTATCTCATCTTCTTCTGGGATATATCCTGATCCTTCTGTTTTTTGAAATTCCTTCCCTTTTGTAGAAGTTCTAAAGACTACATCTTTGACTTCAGATGGTCCTCCTCTTCTCATTTCATATGCAGTTAGTATGCCATGAAGTTGCACCACAGTAAGGTTTTGAAGATCCTGCTTTTCTTCAAGAGCAGAAAATTTTGACTCAAATTTTGTTGTTAGTGACCTTAAGACTTTCTCAACCAAAGTAGATTCAGTTATTGTTTCTCCTAGATTTCTCATACAATTTACAATATCATCAAGACGTAAAAAGAAATTGGCAATGCTCTCCTCATTATCCATTTTTAGATTCTCATATTGAATTCTGAGAGTTTGGAGTTTAGCACTTTTTACCTTTGCATCTCCTTCATAACTTAGAATGATTTTGTCCCAAATTGTCTTTGTTGTATTTAGCTGCATGACTTTGACAAATTCTAATTCAGTTAGACTTCCCAATAGAGCATTGACCGCCTTTGCATTTGTTTCATAATTCTTTCTTTCCATTGGATCTTTTGGTACTGCAGCTGGATATTGATAACCTTGTTCAACAATTGCCCATACCTCTGCTCCCAGAGACTGAAGATAGGATCTCATCCTTTTTTTCCAAAAGATTAAATTTTTTCCGTTAAAGAGCGGAGGCCTGATAGATGCTATTCCATCTTGATTGCTCATCTTGCTTGATCTTCCTTCTAGCGGCTAAGCTTTTCAGAAGGACCTGCTCTGATACCAATTGATGGAAAAATACTAAGAGGGGGGGGGTGAATCAGTATTTTGGGCTGAAAAATTTTTCTTTTCTTTTACTTAAAGTCATATTTTACATTATTGCATCCAACATGTATTTTCAGATATCTTATTATGACTTTACTTAGAGCATTGCATCATTCATTCATCAGATGAGCAGTAAGCATGAACATAAATAACAGAACAGAACAGACCATCAAACATAATCAACACATATGAACACCAGGATTTAAGGTGGAAACCCAATTCGGGAGAAAACCACCGCTGCAATCTCAGTCTTCAATATTTATTATAGAGAAAACTTCTTACAATATGTGCTGGTGCAGACTTATACCAGCACGCAGGCACCCACCTGCAGAAGGCTACAACCTTATCTCGTTTACCAGCCTCTCCTGGAAGGGAGCTACTACCCCTTGTTCTCGTTTACCAGCCTCTCCTGGAAGGGATCTACTACCCCCTGCTCTCGTTTACAACCCCTTTATTCAATCATCAATAACCATATTTTGCCCAAAACTTCATAACAGAACAGTGAGACCACTGTAACCAGAATGTCAGAAATAACCCAGAATTTAGATAATATATGCATTCAATATCCCGTGTATCCTTCTGTGTATATTAATCTTCAAAAAAACCCCAACTGTCATATGTAATTTCAATGTAGATGACCCACATATATACGTGCTTTTCTTGTATATATCTATAATTATATATTTTGCAGAGCAAGCCAGATCTATATAAACTTACCCGGAGTTATATGTGTTCTTTAGCAGACATGCGCCAGCTCTTCATCAATTCTTCTAATGAATAAACTCAAGACTTATCACCTTGAGATCAATATATCTCAATGGGTGCATCATAGACTCAGAATCAATTAAGCACGTCGTCTATTCATACAGATATTTCTTCGAGGAATTCTTCTTCTTCAACCCTCGCACACGCACACCCCGAATTACCATCTTTTTCCCTTTATATAGATTTTACCTTTATTAAAACCATGAGTCAAAAACCATTTAACTTCTAAAGGTATTCCGTTGACAATATTTCCATTAGTTTGGCCCACGGGGTTTTTGATTTCTTTTTAATTTATTTATCAATTGATAAATAAATACATTTACAACGTTTTAATCCCTTATGATTAACCCTTCAGACTTTATAAAAAATATCCAACGCTTTCAAATAGTTTAATATTTCAATAAGCCTTTGACCCCTGGCCCACATATGTGCCCCCACCGTACCAAAATAAACTTTAAGCAAGTCTATTTCCCGATCACCGTTAGATCGCGAACCTCCAAGATCAACGGTACATATGCCTATCGCTCGACCTCCGATGCCGAAAGTTAACGAGCGATGGCCATCGTATTTTGGTTATCCTTCACTCATCTTCTTTAATATTCGCGCATCTTCCTCATACTACCACCGTCCGATGGCCCCCTTTCAGATCGACAGTGCATATCAATTTCGTTGGGCATCCTTGGTCAAATTATAACGCGCGAAGGTCGAACGTTATCATACGATGGCGCACAATGGTGGTGGTTTTCCCTGGACGCGTGTCTCTTGATTTATGGAATCGGAGCCAAACTCTTGAATATCGCTTATCCCGCAAAAGCGGTGCGATACGGGCAATCCGATTTCGCAAATCCATTCGCGGTTTTTAAACAGTGATCAACCGTCCAATTGCTTCATACCCCAAGTTCCGTATAACTTTGATTTAATTGTTCTTTCCCCGTGATTATGTTAATAAAACTCGGGTTATATATAATTTTATATAATGTGCCATGTACACACATAACTCGCTCGAAGCTTACTATACCGTGGCCTTAGCACCCCGAAATCTTATACAAAAGCACGAATCAATCCATAGATCATCACACAGAGTTGCAGGGAATTTCGTACGAGAAATGGACCAAATAATACCCCAATTGCTCTAGGTATTTTCCACCTAACAGAGTATCACCGAAACTCAACCATACACAGATATACATTATATTTACATGAATTAACTTTCGCAGGGATTCTAATAACTGTCAAATCAAATCAACCCTGTCTTTGGACAAATCTCCTTCAATTCACTGCTTATCTTTGAAAATGCATGCTTCCTCTGTTCTTTTCTGCTACAATTGGATGCCAATTCCTTTGCCACATCCTTTTCCATCAATGACAATATTTCCAGCACCCTCCCCACAGGTTTTAAAAGCTAATTTTTTGTTTTAAATGCAGGTTTAAAGGCGAAATGCGAAGAAATGCATTCTGAAGGTCCAAATTCACTTTAATGGGTGCTCTGGGTGATGATCCAAAGCTTCATTTCATTTTTAAAGGGACCAGAGGCCCTATATTAAGTTTAATCATCGATAAAACATGATTATTGATGGTTATTTAACCCTCCAGCAACAAAATAATGCCTCCCTGCGCAGAAAAAACGGACAAACAGAAGGCACAGTGAGAAGAAAAATAGTCAAAAGATTATGATAAATCAATGAAGATTAAAGGGCTAATCATATATCAGAGACAAATCATAAAGGATTAGCACAAAAGTAGAGATTAAAGATAATGAAGACAGACATAGGAAAATAATAAAGGAATAAAGGTTTATCAAAAGGGTTAAAGTCCTGAAAACAGAGATAAGGACAAGATAAACGAAAAGGAAGTAAAGCAGACAGTGAAAGGATAGATCCAAAGTTTTAAGGCCTAAAACAAATTTTTTAGATAAAACCGAGGCAGATTAGCATATAAACACATTTGAATGACCCAAATCACAAAAATTACTTCTTCAAAGGATATTTTTCCACCTACACCATGTTTTCTTTCAATAAAACATTAAACAGTTATTACACAGAGTCAGAGATATTTTACATCTACCAGCAGTTATTATAAAGTTATTGCAAAAAGCCTTAAAGCCAAACATTTCACATAAATTAACTCAGAAGTAAAGTTAGTAGTTATTATTTCAGAGAAACACCTTCAGATATTTTTGCCTTGGGCCTTGCATGGTCTCAAAGGTCAAAATCTTATTAACTCTGTAATAAATGACATCTAAACCCTAGCTTAGCACCACCTCCTCATTTTGCAAATAAATACTGCATATGAGCTTCATTTTTAGTGTTGGTTAGTTGGTGGTTATTTGATTGATTTCTGCTGCTAAGCTAGTTGAGTATTGTTAGGCTGGATTTGAGAAAGCTCTAAGTTGCAGAGAGCTATTGTACATGGAGTAATGTAACTGTTTTGATCATCAATAATAAAAGCACGTTCACAGGATTCTTGACCTATGTTAATGGTGAGGTTTTCCTTCTTTGTAATGGTTTTTCTTATGTTTTACATTCTTTCCATATTCTCTGATAAAAGAACAGAAATTTTAGAGTAGGATATGTTGTCTTAGCACCCTATTTCTGTCTACATTCTTTATCTTTATGTTTTTTTTTTGCAAGGTTTGATTGGAGAATTTTTAATTGCTCTCCAGTTCCATCTAGCTTGTTGTCTTGGAAATAATTTAATAGATTCAAGCCAAAGAATTCTATGGTAATCCTTGTCCTTTGGTGTAGCTTGAAATATTGTTTTTAAGGCCTTTCTTTGATGTATACTTAGTAGAGTCTAAACCAGGGAAGTCTGTGGTATGCCCTGTCCTCTGGACTGCCTCAAACTGTTTTTTTGAAGGTCTTTTGAGTGTTGAGTTAAAGAAGATAGTTTTAGCTTTCTCTTTAGTTGCTCTTACTGTTATCTTAATGTTTTCTTTGTCTAAAAGTAGTCTTAGGATTGCTGGATTGTTGTCTTAAAGGTTTGCTTATTGAAGTCTGGCCAAAGAAGTCTATGGTATGCCCTGTCCTTTGGTTTGCCTCAAACATTTACCTAAAAGGATTTTCTTGTTTAAGTAGATCTAGAAGATTCTTAACTAACTATATATTTTCTGCCTTCACAACTTATTATTGTTTCATATCACAATCTAATCTAAGAGATCCACTTTATATAGTTAGCTTTCCCTATGAAAACCCTTGCAGAGTTGATGAGCAATTAAATACTTTTATGACTCCATAGCCTAATGGATCAATGTCTTCTCATAGTATATATGTTCAGCTGAAACATCCCCTCAATTTATCACACCTCAGATCTACCAACCTATCAATTAATTCAACCAAAACAAACAAGTCCTTAGAACTTCATAACTAGCCTAATAGCATAAAACAAGAGCATAAAGATATATCATTTGAAAACACTTATATAGAGAGATCCCTCTCTGAATCCAGGAAGGCTAGGTCCTAGGATTCAAAAATGGTTTTGATGTGGCCCCTGCAGTGTTTGTTCTTGCCAATCTTGCAAATCACAGGGAGCCAACAAAACTCTTGAGACAACATGAGGAAAGAGTAGAGGAGGTTGACAAGGGGAGTCGTGAAGGGGGGGTCACAAAGGAGTTCCATTACAGAGAAGGAAAATAACTATATGGGATATAGAATGAGGGGGGCATCATAACACTGGTAGCCACCCTAAAATTCCCCCCCATTGAATTATCTGGAGGCACGATCTTCTTGTGCAAAAAAATTGTGTAAATCCATATGAATTAATGTGAACATTGGACAAGGTAGAGTATTTAAACCATCTTGGAAAGTTGGAAAATTAGGCTTAGTTGTCTCCCATAGCAATGGTTGTCCAGTCCTCAACCACCTCTAAGTTCACATTAATCACCACATGGCAAAAATTTAGAAATATTTTATCTTAGTCACATTTTTTAATTAAAGAATCACACAATTGGACTAAATATTTAAATATAAATTTATCTTTTTCTATTTTTCATTCTTTTAGAAGATATTTATTTGAAACATTTATATTTTAATAATAAATGAATAAAATTATATAATTTTATTAAACATCCATATTTAATTTTCTAAATTAATAGTTTATTATTTTCTTTTATTTGATATAAAAGTAATTTTAATATTCCTCTAGATTTGGGTGGCAGTATGACAACTCCAGCTTTCATTCCCACTTAATGTAGCCAGCAAGTAGAACTTGGGTGGGAATTTTACAATGCATTAGGCCCACTTCCCACCATGTATCTACAAGGGAGAGCAATGGTGGGTTCAATTCCACCCCCTTCTGAATTTAAAGTGCATTAAACGCATTGATTCACCACTTAGAATCATGAGTCCTTCACCCTTCATTAAATTGTTGGGTGTTTTTGCAATGGTTATCAATTTCTCCTATAACATGAAGGTGATTACACTATGTTGCCTCAGATCGTCTTATTTGGTTTCTCTACAATTATGGTCCGAGAGCGAGAAAGGCCCATCCAAGGAGATCATGGGCAAGGCTGACCTCCCTACCCTCACTATCATGGGCACAAGGATGAAAATTTTGACTGTGGAATTCCTCACCATTTCAAAAGAATGCTTGCATATTTTGAGGCACATGAGATACAGGACTCTGGAGACCATCTATCGACCTTACACAATGTCCTGAGGTGACACTATAAGGGAGTCTAGAGTTTGTTGGGAACTATAATTTATTTCTTTGTGGCCTCACTTTCCTCTTGTGAGTGGAGGGGAGGAGCATGAATTTTCTTTTAACACTTCTCTAAAGGAAGGAGAGGAGGGGGATTAGTCTCTGTCTTTCTCTTTCTCCATTTTTATGGATGAATCTTATTTTTCTATAATCTAGGCCTTAAATTGAGAATATTCTAAAGTAAAATTTATGAAAATTTCATTAGCTTTTGGAGGATTTATATTCTCTAATTGCAATGGAAATAATAAAAACCTATCACAATTGATATCCCAAACCTAAAATTCTTCCTCTTGTGATTGTAGAACTCAAAATATATTATTGGAGATAGGATTTGGGAAAGAATCAGATTTGGTGGGAGGCTAAGTATTGTTGGAAGATTGAGACTCTCTTAGGGCCTAATTATTTTTCTTTATTAATTATTTTTTGGAACCTTGGTAATCCATGTTATGAGGAGTTGGATTTAGCTTAGAAGATGAGGGAGAGTATTTAACATTTGAACAAGTTTTTGTATAGTGACCATACTCATGGAAAGTGTTACATTTGAAAGAAAAATTACTTATAATCAAGAAATTGAAGGTGACTTCATTGCTCCAAATCAAGTTGATTTTATTTAGGCAATCCATTATCAAAATCTATTTCCACACATGTTCTAGCACAAGTGAAAATACTATCTTTATGTTGTGCATGGATTATATACTAGCCCAACTTGTTTTTAATTTCTTTGAAATTATCATCAACCCAAAAGAAAATGGGGAGGTTTCACAAATCTAGAAATTGTTATTGTCAAAATATGCATTCTACCATCAGTGATCAAAATCACTCTTTTCATTCTCATTTTAGGTGTCCCACTCTGAAATTTTTATTTCATTCCACTAGGTCATGCTAAAAATTGTTTCACTGATGGTAGCCCTAGTCATAAAACCTCAATCTCCCTCAAAATTTCACATTTGCTGGCCTAACTTCATGTCTAGTTGAGAGTAATAACACTTTTTAAAAGCTCATTTCACTAGGTATTTGATCTAGGTGTATATTGGTGGCCACCCACCTATTCCACTTGGGGACCTGCCATTGTCTCTTTCAGTTTTTTAGTTTCGGCACAACTTACTATTTTTGGCAGTTTTTCGGGTCCTAAACTTCCGAAGCCATTTTGAGGCCCTAAACGGCGTTTTTTGGGAAAACCAAGAGCGACATCACTTATATTTGTTGCATAAAAACTTGTATTCCTTGGATAGATATTTATAATGAGGTATGGTGCACTTCAAATGAAGATCGTATGCCAAAGTTACGTCCCCGGGAAGTTGAAACACCAATTTACCCAAACGGGGACCATAGTTTTGGCGCTTCATCTCCTAGGGCTAGGGTTTTGGATGTTTAGGGTTTTCCATTGCTTATAAATAATAAATAGGCCCTCGAGCCTCATTGTAACTCAATTCAGAGACCTGTAGCCACCACATCTCTTCTCAGAGATAAGCTACCAGCGCCCTAGCTAGTTTATTTCTATTCTGTCTATAAGAAAATTTTAGTTCTTTGATATCAATGAAATGAAGTGTTATTTCTGTTGTATATTTGTATTTATGGTTACATGTGTATTCTGTTGTGTTCCTGCATAAATCTAGATCAATGGCATTAGAGCGGTATGCTTTTTCTCGATCCTTCTTTGCATGTTCCCAACGAGGTCGGGGTATAAAGAGTTGGGGCTCGATCTGGTTGAACCTTTGCAAGATCAACCTCACAAACCCCAACGGATGCCCATGGGGTACGAAAAGAAATATGAGGGAGCAGGAGATCCTATCAAAATATTGCTCGAGGAGACCCTCGAAAAACAAAGGAACGCGATGATGAATAACTTTGCCCGGATCCTTCAACGACTTCCCACTGGTGGCGCATTTGCATCCAACAGCCACTCTAGAGGTGTGACTCCCTTTAAGGTACAAGTAAAATTTGACATTCCCATATTTGAGGGTCAAATAGATGCAGATGTCATAGATAGATGGTTGAATATATTAGAAGGATATTTCTCAGTTCATGACTTTTCTTACCTGGAGAAGATTATTTTTGCACTCCTCAAAGCGACCCCCCATGTCAAGGACTGGTGGGAAACCTACTGTGAGAAAAAGGATGAGACAGAACCCTCTCTATTCTCAGTTGTAACCACTTGGAATTCTTTCCGAGATGCCATCAAGGAACAATACTATCACGTGGGGAGCTATGAGGACAAGTACATACAATGGACCACGCTGCGGCAACAAAGGGATCAAGATGTGCATGAGCTGACGAATCTGTTCCATACCCTGCACACAAAGTTGGGTATCAAATATTTGGAGAAAAATTTGGTGTAAAGTATTGCAGTTGTCTATGCAGATACATTCAGGAGGAAATTGAGTTCCTCAACATCTCCTCGCTTGGTACGGCATACCGATATGCTGCCAAGATTGAGCAGAAATTCAAGCAGAAGAAGTGAGAATTTGGATCTGTGTATCAAAATCAATGGAAATGTGCCCCCAAAACACAGAACAAAGGACAAAGCCAAGGCATGGTGGCCCAATACAACCTGCCAAAGCCACAAGCAAAGAACAACATCACGAAGCCAAATAAGGACACAGGAAAGTGGTGTGAGTTCCATAAGAGCTTCACTCACAACACAAGTGAGTGTCGGGCCAAGCAGTCGCTCGTGGCTGAGATGAGGGCTTCTGAATAAGATGCATACTCTGACTCTGAATCAGAACTTGACAAGGGGAATGACAAAGGGAAAAATATTATTGATGCGGAGCCCAATGCCACTATAGCCACTACGAAGATCCAAAAGGAGGAACTGGAAGATCTAGAGGAGGCGGAACGTCTCTTCCACTCCCAGATGTGGGTAAAGGGTTCCCTGCTACAGTTCATTATCGAAAAAGGGAGCCAAAAGAACCTCATTTCAGCAGATTTTTTGAAGCGGTTAGGCTTGCCGACCACAGTGCACCCACAGCCATACACCATCAGGTGGCTTCACCAAGGATGGGATCTCCGTGTCAGCAAACATTGTCGCCTTCCCTATAGCATCAAGCCCTTCACAGATGTGGTATTATGTGACATTGATCCTCTTGATGTTTCTGATCTATTATTAGGCCAACCATACTTGTGGAAGTGACATGTTGTGTATGAGTCATGGCCTCGCACTATTATTGTTACCTTGGGAAATAAGTTGTACAGGATACCAGAGATACCACCGCCTACCACTATCTCTTTGGTTACTGAGAAACAATGCAGTAAGCTCATTTCCCAAACCAGGAAATTTTTTTTCCTGATGATCCGCCCCCCAGGGCAAGAAGAAGATTGTGGCCACGACCTCCAGACATGGCTCCTCTACACAACAACAACAAATGGACAAGGTTGTGGAGGAGTACGGGGACATTTTCACCTCACCCACAGGGGTGCCTCTACATTGTCAGGTCAAGCACCCCATTGATCTGACCCCAGGTGCGTCGCTACCCAACAGACTGATCTATCAGCACTTTGTTCTCGAGAACGATGAAATCAAGAGACATATTCATGAGCTGATGCAGAAAGTTCACATCCGGCCAAGTTCATTGCCCTGTGGGAGCCCGATCATGTTAGTACAGAAGAAGGATGGGACTTAGAGACTCTATAGTGACTATCAGGTGCTGAACAAGATGATTTTTTTGAAGAGGTACTTGATCTGACGGATTGATGACCTTCTAGACCAACTCAAAGGGGAAAAATATTTCAGCAAGATGGACTTGAATTCTGGGTATCACCAGGTACCCATCAAACCCTCCGATGTGTGGAAGACTTCCTTCAAAGCCAAGGAGGGCCTTTTCAAATGGTTGGTAATGCCTTTCGGGTTGACGAATTCTCCCGCAACCTTCATGAGGTTGATGGACGACATCTTGAGGCCATTCACCAACTAGTTTGTAGTGGTGTACTTGGATGACATTCTGATCTTCAGCTAGACTTGGGAAGAGCACCTCCACCACATCAGAAAATTCCTCCAAACACTACGGCAACACAAGTTGTGTGCCAATTTGGAGAAGTGCACTTTTCGCATGACCCAGGTTCAATATCTGGGATACATTATTGATGAAAGGGGGGTGCATGTGGATCCAACCAAGATCCAAATCATTCAAGATTGGCCAGCCCCAACTACTCTAACAGAGCTTTGTAGCTTTCTGGTTCTTGCTAATTTCTACTACAGGTTCGTGTTGGGATTCTCTCATATCACTTGGACCTTGAGTCAGGTCACCAAGGGAGGAGCGAGAGAAAAATTATTTTGGTCGGAATCTCAAAAAAAGGCATTCATAGAATTGAAACATCACCTCTGTTCTGCCACAGTCCTCACATTACCATCCTTGCAACAACCATTTTAGATCGAGATAGATGCGTCTGACTATGCTATTGGGGCAGTTCTTACTCAACAGGGTCATCCAGTGGCATATCATAATGAAACATTGTCCGACACAGCTCGCAAGTATCCCACTTATGAAAAATAAATGTATTCCATTGTGCAGGCTTGTCGACAATGGAAGCATTACATTTTGGAGAAGGAAACCATCATCCACATAGACCACCGAACCCTACAATTCATACAGACACAAGGGAAGTTGCAGAACGATTGCCATCAGAAGTGGTCCACATATCTGCAACAGTTTCATTTGAACATCAAGTACAAGAAGGGTAGCACCAAAAATGTTGGAGACAGCCTCAGTCGACCACCGATCATGGCACTAACCACCATTCTCAACTCTTGTGGGCACGAGACTTCTGATTGGATGCTTCTCTACAAGAGCGATCGAGAATTCAGCCACACATACAAGGAACTCTTGGGGGGTACACAAGTTCCAAATTTTCACCTCCAAGATGCACTATTATGTCACTTGGGACACCTTTGTGTTCCTTCAAATGGGCATGCGAAGATGATATGGGAAGCACACTACAGTCGAGTCGCTAGGCATTTCGGTGTTGAGAAAACAATGGCAGTACTGCAAAAGTATTACTATTGGTCGAATCTTCAAGAGGATGTCGAGATGTACATCAGATCTTGCACTGCTTGCGCCATTGCCAAACTGACCATCAAGAAGCAAGGCCTCTATACTCTGCTACCTACCCCTAGTTGACCTTGGAAATCCATCTCCATGGATTACATGTCAGGCCTTCCTTCTACTAAGCATGGAAATGACTGTGTTTTCGTGGTTGTCGACAGATTCTCGAATATGGCCATTATGGCAGCCTGCAAGAAGAATATCACAGTAGAAGAAACTACTAAACTCTTCTTTGAATGAGTGTGGGTGAACTTTGGGATCCCACAGTCTATCATATCAGATCACAACAACAGGTTCCTCAACACATTTTGGTCAAGCCTCTGGTCAATGTTGGACACCAAGCTCACCAAGTCCACAAATTTCCATCCCCAAACCGATGGCCAGACAGAGGTCGTCAACAGGATGATTGTACCCATTCTGCTCATGTAAAATTCTAAGCATCCAATCACATGGGATGAGAGCCTCCCCTATGTACAACATATTTATAATTGGGCTCTCCATAGCTCAACCGGCCACAGCCCCTTTCAAGTGGGCTTGGGATTCCAACCACTATGTCCCATTGACGTAGTCATGCCATTTGCGGCTACTCAGGTCGATTGGGTTCATGTCCAGTTTGAAGATGACAAAGCGAACAGATTCATCGAGCGCATTCAGCACATCCACCAACAAGTTCATGACATATTGGACAGATCCAATGTTAAGTACAAGCAACGACATGACCAACATTGGGCACCACACAACTTCCAGGAGGGTGACAAAGTGTGGCTACATTTTCAGAAGGACCACCTCATTGGACCCCACCGCCAGCTTCGCCCGCTCTGATATGGGCCATACATGATCACCATGGTTGTAGGGAACAATGCCTTTGAGCTCAGTATTCCGCCATTCATTGGTCTGCACCCAATATTCAATGTGGACATCCTTTGTCCCTACTTCCCACCTCTACTGGACACCTCTGATATTGCAAAAAAACTCACAACAACGAAGTTAAACCCAGACTGCATGGAACAGGCCACCATAGATTCTATTATGAACATGCAAATCAAGAACACTCACCAAAAAAATATCCAACTGTACCGGGTTGTCAAAGCTAGCCAACTCCTGCACCAAGGCAAGTGGTTCACCAGGGACCAAGTTTAGCAAAAGTTTCCTCATCTCATGGAGGAACTCAACCCAATGGGGAACATTGCTTCCTAATGGGGGAGGAATGATCTAGGTGGATATTGGTGGCCACCCACCTATTCCACTTGGGGCCCCACCATTATCTCTTTCATTTTTTCAGTTTCGGCACAACTTACTATTTTTGGCAGTTTTCCGGGTTTTGAACTTCCAGAGCCATTTTGAGGACCTAAACGACATTTTTTGGGAAAACCAAGAGCGAAATAACTTATTTTTATTGCATCAAAATTTGTATTACTCGGTGTTGACTGGAAAAATTGCACTGTCGTCAAGAAGGGGGTCTCCTCGGTGAAAGGTCCCAATTAGACCTCACATCGTTTGGGATAGGAACCCCATCCGGTATGTGGGCCCAGCTGCAGCCATGTTTGTTTCCACTCTTGGTTGTAGGATGAGAAGATGATGGAGTAGAGGTGAGGATGAAATGACCAATTAGCGAAGAAAAATCAGCCCAAGATTAATGAACCATCAGCAAAGATGCAAGCAAGTCTAAGCAACAAAAAATAAAAAGGGATATGTCGTAACTGGGACCAGTGAGCCGAAAACCAGTCAAACATATATGAAAGAAAACACGTCAGAAGTTAACTGAAAAGTAGTTCACAATAGACTACCGTCGTGGCAAGGACAAATAATCACTTATCCAAAATCATACATACATATAACTACTGAGAAATAGTTCATAACTGATGACATGCATGAAAGCAAACGTACAACATAATGAAGTACTAGACAACTAGTATTATCACCACAAACAAGCACGCAAATTAGTGTCGGAAAGGAGAATATATTATTAATGCTGCTGCAACATCGAATACATGTTTACAACTCGTTAAAACCCAATAGTGGAACATGGGTTGTTCATCTCAAAGCATGATGAAAAACCCTAGCCTCACTACCCTTCTTTCTACTTGACCCCAAGAGCTGAGTGCCTTTATCTCTCTAGCAACAATTCCTCTATCATACTACTTTCATTTTCGAGCTAAAAGTCCCCTAATGCTTTCTCAAAGTTGTACATATAGGCCGAGATTACTCTTGAGTTGCCCCTTGACTTTTGATCTTCCTGACTGTTGGGTTGGTTTGCGACTTGGGCCATTTGCGACCCACGACCCTGGGCAATCTGTGACTTGTGACCTTGGGAAATTTGTGACTTGCGACCTTAGGAAATCTGAGACTCGCGACCTTGATTAATCTACGACCTGCGACCCTGCAATCTGCAACATGTGACCTCGGGCAATCCGCGACCTGCGACCTCAGGCAATCCGTGACCTGCGACCTCAGGAAATCCACTACCTACGACCTCGGGTAATCCGTGACCTGCGACCTCGAGCAATCCGCGACTTGTGACCCCAGGAAATCTGCGACTTGCGACCTTTGGCCATATCCCTTATGTATTTCTCTTTCGAAGATATCAGAACCTTATTCTCCGGAGGGCAGCCTTAGCTCTCATTGCGTGAACTAGTAGCTTCTCAGTAAGTGCAAACTTCTTCGTCTGGGCCATCATCATAATTTCCCCATGTTACCTGCACGTGGACACACTAAATTAGCCATGTATAACACATCAAATTAGCCACACACACACACACACACACACACACACACATATATATATATATATATATATATATATATATATATATATATATATATATATATATATATATATATATATATATATATATTGAGGCAATAGAAAATTGTCAATGCATAAAGGGAACATCGATAATAAAATTAGGGGATTTTAACAACTATCTGGGATCCCTGCTTGGTCTTGCTTTGTAAGAAATGTATGAACAATTTCCGCATATTCACTATAAGCTTGTTTACTAGCACAAATAAAGAACTTGAGATGCGAACCAATGTCCATCATTCAGCAGGCATGTAGGGTTAACTCTTACTTCACGTTTGCTCCCAACGGAGATAATGCCGAAACCAAAGAAGCTCCCATGTATTGCTAATTACTGGAATGGGCTACGATGTGCAACTCCAAAAAAGCATTGCGAAGCTGCAACCTAACGAGGAGTTCAATGATAATCCAGAAGTAATGGATTGTTGGTCAAAGGGGACATGGCCGAGCCAATCTGAAAATTAAAAGGGCAATATGTTGGGGCTCGTGCTATGTATTTGGTCACGCATTTTGCGCATCGCAGCCAAATAATCTTCCAAAACCGTTTATGACACACTGGAGGTAATTTTCAAACATTGTCCAAAACAAAAGTAGCTCCTTCAAAAACAAGGTTTTACACGCTCTTGCAATCATCCATTCCTTTTGGGACACAAATAACAACACATCCCTTCTTTTTAGGGGTTGATTTTGTATGAGGTTGCGACTGTGGCATGGAGGTCGCGTAGTCGGAGAGTCGCGCCGGGTGAAAATTCTTTTGGGCGCGACTCTGCGACTTGGCGACTTGGGAGAGGTCGCAGAGTCACAAATGACGTTGAGTCGCATTCTCCGAGTCCTAAGAAGAGTTGCGACTACGCGACCAAGGAGAGGCTACGACTTGGTCGGAGGTCGCATGGTCGCATTTTGGAATTGGCCGCACTCATTACTACTGCAACAGATGTGCAACTTCGTGACTTGATCGGCCACTGCCTTCTTGTTGAACCATGGTGAGGAATTCATCTTCCTCTGGGCATGATTTCCCGGTCCGCAATGTTGAACTGAGGATAGACGAGATGTCGCTTAACGAAATGAATAATCTAGGTGCCAGCACGTAGATAAACAAAGTTGCTGTGATAGGATTTCATGCATGATCCTTCTCCTGCCATGCCGCTAGGAAAACACCTTACGACCTCAAAGGCCTCATGACTGCATCTCGGGCAACCTCAGGCCATAACTCTCATTTTCCCTACAGCAGTGGCACGCCCTTGGATGGACTATGATCTAGTGGGTTTCTACCCCACACCCTATGTGTGCTAGTCGTCAGTGGGAAAGGGACGTTCCCTTTCATCTTTAGAATCGATATTTCTCTCCCTCAACGCGTGATCATCCAACATCAAGTTTCGCCGTGGTATCTCCTCGTCCTGCAACCTATGACAGTCAAACCACGATGTTGAACACAGAAACATATGCGTTTTCTTAGTATGCTCGACCTGTTACTTATTACTGTGTTTTGTCCTAATGCTTGAAACGCAACGCTCCATCCACTTTGAATAATGGGCTCTAGCATATTAACTGCGTAGAAAATCTCTCCAAAGTATGTATTAAGGAAGGCATGACATGGCCATTATATTTCACTCTCTCCTTGCAAAACGGATGTTCGGTGTTTGGCATTTTAGTCCTTTTGAATTGCACTTATCAACCGGTATGGATCACGGGATTTCTACATGTGCTTGTGGTAAACCTTACTTCAAAATCATTAACCCCCTGCCCCTCTTGAACTTCCACCACACCACGCGTTAAATATTTTCCACACGTCGAAGAGCAGATTATTGCATTGTACTCAAAATTCCTTAGAAGATTTGTAAATTCAAAAGGATAATTAAACCTTCATGCAATTGCTCCATGGCACCTTCGCACATTTTCAACTTACGAGTTTACACGCATCTATTTGAGCCCGATTTCACATTTGTGAGGTCACAGATTGAAAATACGATACGACGCCTTCCAAAGGGAAACATGAGAGGTTGATAAATTTATCCTTTTGATTAACCGCACTAAATGATTCCAACTAGGCATTATAACAAGTATAATGGAAATAGAAAAAAGGACGCCACCCTCCATGTGGAAATTTAATGAGCACAGACGAGACATATATGCTTCCCATAATGGAAAGACAGGTGAAGAGCAGCAACGTAGCTGGTAAAGGAACTTCCCAAACAACGGTCATCATTAACGCTAAGACAGTTGTAACCAGCATCACCATAATCACCACCATCAAATATGTAGCAAGAAAAGCTACCATGTCCTCTTTCAAACGAAGATGACCCACTGTATTCCCCCATAAGGGGTTCTTTTGTCAAATGGATTTGCAAAGGATCACCTGTTGAAAGGGAAACATGGGGCCTCGCCAATCTGGGAAAGCTAAAATAAATATTGCAAAGCAGGAGGCTTCCTAGGATTACTTCTATGTGCAATATTGTGAGTGAGTAGGAACGCAGCTGCCAAGTGATGAGTATGACTAGCCTTTCCATAATGAGGATGAAGTTTAATTGTTGTCATTCATTTCATGAAGTTTGTAGAGTGTGTACAAATTTGCATAGCAATAGTAAGGATGATACGAACAAGCAGGATTGAAATCATGTGTCCACTGAGCTAGGGTTGGCATATGCTTTGTGGGACACCTTTCAGGTTTACTTTCATCATCTACCAAAGCCAAACACCTGTTTCAAGAAGATGCGTAGTTGGGGATGAGAACTTGGATCAATTGTAACCTCAAAGAGAGGAACGAATATGTTACCCAAAATATTTCAAAAATATGGAGCGAGTCCTATGCCTTTATACACATTGTATAATCGAGGAAACTGAATTAACTAGATGGGACTTTCTTCGTATATCTCATTGTTAACAAAACCACTTGCCGACTGATTCCATTTGCTTTGTTTCCTTTCAAAAACAAATATCCCATATTCTGCCATCTGACATTCACTTGCTTCCAGATCAGATCATACTTGTTTTGAAAGCTCAGCAAGAAAACAACCTTGAATGATATTGTCTTGTTTTAGGGAAATTTTCTGAGTCTACTTTGTCCACATGGGTTATACTTTAGACTAGACTTATCAAATTGGTGAAATGTATTCTTTTCTCATCCGGTTCTTCCTTCGATTCTTTATTTGGATAAACATGTACCACACCATCCTCCATTTGAAAACACTTCTCAGTTGCTCCTTCCCCTCACCTATTGGCACATCCTTGTCATCTACCTTAATGAGGTTTTCAACTGTAGCCTTAAGTCTCACCTCCATAAGGGCAGGGAGCATGTGGATGAAAGTGTCCTGTTTCACAACTGTGGCCTTGTTTTTTAGCTTCAGTTTCTTTCCCTCGGTGTGGTGATGACATTGATGGGTATATCGTCCGTGGGATTGACCTATATGAAACATTATAAAATCAATCAATTCACAGTTACCCTGTATAGAATGATGCCTTTAAATAATTTACATGAGCTTGGTGGAGTATCTAAACATAATGCCTAAATGATCCATGATGGAAGGGCTTCTAACGAATATACTTAATGCACGGAAAAGTTTCCATTCGAGTGTATGCATGATGATCACCCCTCCCCACACATGGCGTGGCTATGGCGAAAGTATCTTGTCATGGTGGTGAGAAGACTTACGAGGGGCTGGGAATAGGTCACGGGGATGTCACTGGCTATAGGCCGGGTCAAAAACCCTAATGGCTAAGCGAGCAGAGGGGGACCCAAAATTTTGAAAATACCCAAAATTTTGGGTGGTGTTGTAGTGGCTACAACACTCGGATAGACCTTTCTAACGAGGTATGGTGCACGTCAAACAGGGATCGTATGCCAAAGTTACGTCCCCGGGAAGTTAAAACACCAATTTACCCAAACGAGGTCCATAGTTTTGGCGCTTCATCTCCTAGGGTTAAGGTTTTGGATGTTCAGGGTTTTCCATTGCTTCTAAATAATAAATAGGCCCTCAAGCCTCATTTTAACTCAGTTCAGAGGCCTGTAGCGCCGCATCTCCTCTCAGAGATAAGCTACTAGAGCCCTAGCTAGTTTATTTCTATTCTTTCTGTAAGCAAATTTCAGTTCTTTGATATCAATGAAATGAAGTGTTATTTCCACTGCATATTTGTATCTATGGTTACATGTGTATTTTGTTGCATTCCTACATAAATCTGGATCAATGGTATCAGAGCAATCTACTTTTTCTCGATCCCTATTTGCATGTCCCCAACGAGGTCGGGGTATAAAGAGTTGGGGCTCGATCTGGTTGAACGTTTGCAAGATCATCCTCACAAACCCTGACGGCCGCCCATAGGGACGAAAATAAAGATGAGGGAGCAAGATATCCTATCAAAATATTGCTAGAGGAGGCCCTTGAAAAACAAACTAATGCGATGATGGATAACTTTGCCCAGATCCTTCAACGACTGCCCACCTGCGGCACATCTGCATCCAACAGCCACTCTGGAGGCACGACTCCCTTTAAGGTACAAGTAAACTTTGAGATTCCCATATTTTAGGGTAAAATAGATGCAGATGTCACAGATAGATGGTTGAATCTATTATAAGGTTATTTCTGTGTTCATGACTTTTCTGACCGGGAGAAGATTATTTTTTCACTCCTCAAAGCTACCCCCATGTCAAGGACTGGTGGGAAACCTACTGTGGGAAAAAGGATGAGACAGAACCCTCTCTATTCTCAATCGTACACACTTGGAATTATTTCTGAGATGCCATCAAGGAACAATACTATCCCGTGGGGAGCTATGGGGACAAGTACATACAATGGACCACGCTACGGTAAAAAAGGGATCAAGATGTGCATGAGCTGACGAATATATTCCATACCTTGCGCACAAAGTTGGGTATCAAAGATTTGGAGAAAATTTGGTGCTAAAGTATTGCAGTTGTATACACAGATACATTCAGGAGGAAATGGAGTTCCTCTACATCTCCTCGCTTGGTATGGCATATCGATATGCTGCCAAGATTGAGCAGAAGAAGCGAGACTTTGGATCTGCGAATGAAAAGCAAGGGAAAGGTGCCCCCAAACCGCAGAACAAAGGACAAAGCCAAGGCATGGAGGCCCAAGAAAACCTTCCATAGCCACAAGCAAAGAACAACACCGCGAAGCCAAAGAAGGACACGAAAAAGTGGTGTGAGTTCCAAACGAGCTCCACTCACAACACAAGTGAGTGTCGGGCCAATCAGTCGCTCATGGCCGATATGAGGGCTTCTGAATCAGATGCATGCTCCGAATTTTAATCAAAACCTAATAATGGGAATGATAAATGGAAATAGATTATTGATGTGGAGCCCAATGCCACTATTTCCACTGTGAAGATCCAAAAGGAGAAACCGGAAGATCCATAGGAGGCGGAACGTCTCTTCCACTCCCAGATGTGGGTAAAGGATTCCCTGCTATAGTTCATTCTCGAAAATGGGAGCCAAAGGAACCTCATTTTAGTAGATGTCATGAAGCGATTGGGCTTGCCGACCATAGCGCACCCACAGCCATACACCATCGGGTGGCTTCACCAAGGACGGGATCTTCGGGTCAGCCAACAATGTCGCCTTCCCTATAGCATCGAGCCCTTCACGGATGAGGTATTATGTGACATTGCTCCTCTTGATGTTTCTGATCTATTATTAAGCCAACCATACTTGTGGAAGCGACATGCTATGTATGAGTCACGACCTCGCACTGTTATTATTACCTTGGAAAATAAGTTATACAAGATACCAAAGGTACTGTTTAGTCAATTTAGTGTCCTAAATTGCTAACATAAATTATCGACCAGGGCTAGTAAACTGATGAAGTGTGATGCACTATATGTGCCTAGGTATCCATTTTTCTTACTTCGTTGTTTTTAGTGTTTTATTGATGTTTTGGGGTTTTTATGTTTGATGCTTAGTATGCTACTCTATGCTAAAAAGATGAAGTTAGATCTATGTCAAAAGGGAGAAAATTAAATGTTAATAAATGAATTAAAACAGAATTTATTTGCAAGTTCTGTTCCTAATTAGAAAATGATGAAAACAGAGAGTCCTAATCCATGGATATTACAGCTTCTAAATGAACATTCATGAAATGAAAAGTAACTCAAAACACTACAACTTAATCTGATTCATTTGGTTAGATATTTTTTGGAAGAGCTTGTGAAGAAGATTAATTCTAATGCAATGAGGATCTCCTAAAACATAAAAGGAAATGTTGAAACAACTTATAACATTACAACTAAATCTCATTCATGAGTTAGAGGTTTATTGGAAGAACTTTTTGAAATAGATTAATCATAATGTGATAAGGATCTTCTATGAAGCAAAACAATCAATAACTCAAAATATTACAACTTAGTCTCATTCGTGAATTAGAGGTTTATTGGAAAAGCTTTTGAAAGAGACTAGCTGCAGTATAATGAGGATCTTCTTTTTAACTAAAAAACAGAAAATGAAATGCTAATAACTCAGAATATCACAATTGAATTCCATTCATTTAATAGAGATGTATTGAAAGAGCTTGAGAAAGAGACTAACTGCAATATCATGAGGATCCTTTATCTAAGAAAATGACATGAAAAATAATGCTAAAAACTATGATTTCAGAAAGCAATCTACGTAAGGAAATATGACAAAACAGAATTGAAAATGACTTATCTAGAAAACATGTAAAACCTCCTCGAATAGCAGGGGCCCTATGCTACCAATTTGGTGAAATTCTTCAGCTTCTTAAAGTTGTAATCAAAATAGCATCAATGAACTGAACTTCTTTATTGATAAACTCACAAATCTACATCTCATTCCATCTTAAGCTTTGTTACAAAACACTCTCTAATCCTTTCTCTTCTTCTCCTATTTTTCACTACCCTTGATAGGAAAAAGCTTCCCCTATTTATACAAAAATATGAGAATTTATCTCATTAATGAGAATCCATGAATCTCTCCCTCTATCTCTAGAGTTACAATCAAAATAGGAAATGATAAGACACGGCTTTCAATACAAATAAGAAATGAGACACATATCTTCTTAGAGTTTCAATACAAAAAGGAAATGAGACACGTGTCCTCATGATCCCATGATCTTCTCCACTCAAATTCGAATTTGGTTTTGGGAGGCCACATAAAGGTCTTTTAGAAGCTTTCTTTTGACCTACACATGTCACAAAACTCATAACACATATATAGATATATGAAACTATGTTAATTTTCTAGTTTCTAATCATAAATTCACTTTAAACACATAAAATAAATAACTTTGGAAGACAAGGATCCTAACCCATATATTTATGAAAATGGTTACTTGATGTAGGTTTTTAGGTCAGATAGTTATGAAATGAGAGCTAAATGGTAATGACATAATGGAAATATGTATGAATATGGAAAACACTTTTGAGACTCAACAGGTACCACTGCCTACCACTATCTCTTTGGTTACTACAAAACAATGCAGTAAGATCATTTCTCGAACCAGGAAATTTATTTTCCTGATGATCCAGCCCCAGGGCAAGAAGAAGATAATGGCCACGACCTCCAAACATGGCTCCTTTGCACGACAACAATAAATGGACAAGGTTGTGGAGGAGTACGGGGACATTTTCACCTCACCCACAGGGATGCCTCTGCACTGTCAAGTCAAGCACCCCATTGATCTGACCCTAGGTGTGCCGCTACCCAACAGACTGAACTATCGGCGCTCTGTTCTATAGAATGATGAAATAAAGATGTAGATTCAGGAGTTGCTGCAGAAAGGTCACATCCGGCCAAGTTCATCGCCCTGTGGGAGCCTGGTCATGTTAGTACAGAAGAAGGATGGGACTTGGAGACTTTGTATTGACTATCAGGCGCTGAACAAGATCATTTTCCTTAATAGGTACCCGATCCCACGGATTGATGACCTTCTAGACCAACTTAAAGGGGCGAAATATTTCAGAAAGATCGACTTGAAGTCTGGGTATCCCCAAGTACCCATAGAACCCTCTGATGTGTGGAAGACTGCCTTCCGAAAGCCAAGGAGGGCCTTTTCGAATGGTCGGTCATGCCTTTTGGGTTGACGAATGCTCCCGCAACCTTCATGAGGTTGATGGACAACATCTTGAGGCCATTCACCAACTCATTTGTAGTGGTCTACTTGGATGACATTCTAATATTCAGCTAGACTTGGGAAGAGCGCCTCCACCACATCCGACAAGTCCTCCAACACTACGTCAACACAAGTTTTGTGCCAATTTGGAGAAGTGCACTTTTGGCATGACCCAGGTTCAATATCTGGGATCCATTATTGATGAAATGGGGTTGCATGTGGATCCAACCAAGATCCAAGTCATTCGAGATTGGCCAACCCCAACCACTCTAATATAGCTTCGCAGCTTTCTGGGTCTTACTAATTTCTACCACAGGTTCATGTTGGGATTCTATTATATCACTTGGCCCTTGAGTCAAGTCACCAAGGGAGGAGCAAGAGAAAAATTCTTTTGGTCAGAATCTCAACAAAAGGCATTCATAGAATTGAAACATCGCCTCTGTTCTTCCCCAGTGCTCACATTACCAAACTTGCAACAACCATTGAGATCGAGACAGATTCCTATGACTATGCTATTGGGGCAGTTAATACTCAATAGGGTCATCCAGTGGCATATCACAGTGAGACATTGTCCGACAGAGTTCACAAGTATCCCACTTATGACAAAGAAATGTATTCCATTGTGCAGGCTGGTCGACAATGGAAGCATTACATTTTGGGGAAGGAAACAATCATCCAAACAGACCGCCGACCCCTGTAGTTCATACAGACACAAGGGAAGTTGCAAAACGATCGCCATCAAAAGTGGTCCACATATCTGGAACAGTTTCATTTTAACATCAAGTACAAGAAGGGTAGCACCAATAATGTTGCAAACTGCCTCAGCTGACCGCCGATCGTGGCACTAACCACCGTTCTCAACTCTTGTGGGCATGAGACTTCTAATTGGCCGCTTCTCTACAAGATATTTCCAGGATTCGGCCACACATACAAGGCACTCTTGGGGGGTATGCAAGTTCCAAATTTTCACCTCCAAGATGCGCTGTTATGTCACCAGGCACATCTTTGTGTTCCTTCAAGTGAGCATGCAAAGATGATATGGGAAGCACACTACAGTCAAGTCACTGGGAATTTCGGGGTCAAGAAAACAGTGGTAGTACTGCAGAAGTATTTATATTGGCCAAAACTTTGAAAGGATGTTGGGATGTACATCAGATCTTGCACTGCTTCCGCCATTTCCAAACAAACCATCAAGAAGAAATGCCTCTATTCTCCGCTACCTACCCCTAGTCGACCTTGGGAATCCATCTCCATGGATTACATGTCAGGCCTTCCTTCTACTAAGCATGGAAATGACTGTGTTTTCGTGGTCATCGACAGATTCTTAAATATGGCCATTATGGCGACCTGCAAGAAGAATATCACAGCAGAAGCCATTGTTAAACTCTTCTTTGAACGAGTGTGGGTGCACTTTGGGATCCCATAGTCTATCATATCATATCGCAACAACAGGTTCCTCAACACATTTTGGTCCAGCCTCTAGTCAATGTTGGACACCAATGTAATATTCCCAATTTTTCCACATGATAATTGGAATATTAGAGTTCTTACTAAACTTGATTAATTAAGTAAATAAAAGGGTGGAGGGACCCATAATCCTCAAAGATTTGATGTGTGTATGTGGATATTATATATTTATATCTAAAATCATGGAGTAGTGGGGCAGATCATTTAATGGAGATCATGTCTCCTTTATGAGATAGATCATGGAGGATGAAACAGTCAAATAAGGTCATGGATCTTCAATGTAAAATCATGAGGATCTTGAAAAGGTCAACTAAAATCATAATGAATTCAAGGTAAGATCATAAAGCAATTATGATAAGTTAGTGGAGAAGGGTGCATCTAATGTGCACATGATGGAGGAAGTAGTACATTTAATGCACACATGATGGAGAGGGTGATCATTACATTCACACATGACGGAGATGATGTAGAGACAACACAATCAACATGGAGACCTATGTCCACATGTACAACGCAGTTATGAGGTGGGCCAAGGCTTGGGAAGGCTCATAAACTATATAAAGGAGATGAAGGCAACATAGAATATATGCTTTGGATTATTGATTTTGTGATCTGTTTAGATTTGGATTTTTCATTTGACATTCCATGCTTTCTTTGGTTGTTTAGCTAAGATTGCAAGTGTTGTTTAGCACTGGGTGTTCCTGGTCGGGAATCCCACCTCTTTCATTAAGTAGCTCTTGAAAGATTATTATCCGTCATTCATCATTAGGCATTGGTGCCATATTTTTCCTACTTTCTACATAACATCCATATTCAGAAATTGCACATTTCTGAAGATCAGTTTGAGAGGAGGAGGTTGTCTTTAGTGTTTTAGCTAGAGAACCGGTGTAGGATTCATCCTATCACCTTGAGCTTCAAGATCAGCCTTCCAGTGCTTCAGATATATATCAGGCATCATGCCAACTATTATTCATCTCCCAGCAGCAGCACTCCCATCAGGAATTGCGCAGTCCAGTCCTGAAGATCCAAGGGAGAAGGGAAGTTGCTAGCATTTCAGCTAGTAATCCAGTGGAGGACCATTCCTTCACATTGCATGAATTATTTCCATCAGCCTTGAGCTTAATAGCCATATTTTGCAGTAGGCTAGAGATCCTCCATCCTTGACAGCGCAGTTTATGCCAGTAGGGGTGCAGTGTGCAACCCAAAAAGGGCCGAAAATCCAAAGTTAAAATATGGCCAAACCATTTCTGGGTTTTTTTGGGTTTTTTGAGTAGAATCTATGGTTGAAAGAGTGGATCATTATGAGCACTCTAATAGCCTTATGTACATGGTTCTTCTCGTCAGTAGCAGTAGTTTCTAGCAGCAGCAATAGCACAACATTTCTAGTGCTTGGTTTCATTAGTGTATTTCAGCCATCTTGTGGCTCGAGTGCATTCCTTTTGGAGCACTGTCTACTTTCATTTGTTGTTGATGTATAATGAAATGGCTCATCTATTCTATCTATATATGTGTTGATCATAATCTTTATGTACATTTTCTGTGTTTCAAATATTATGTTTGTGTATCAATGCATTATTCTATTTTGGGATATTACAGTGGTATTAGAGCATTATCTTTGGCTCAGCTTTTGGATATTTTTACAGCATATGAAAAGCAGATAGTAGAGACCTACTATGGAGGGATTAATTTTTGCCTCATCTTCCTTTAGATCTATGAACGATCTCTCTAAAAAGATCAATGAAACAAGAAGAGAAAGGCAAAGATAAACCTCAAGAAGGTTTCAAGATGAAGAAGGTCCCAACACTTCTTTTCAACAACCAATAAGACCGGAGAAGCAAGGAGCTTCACATTATTCCACTAGATCCACTTTTTTTGAGAAAGAGGAATGGTCTGAATATGATGAAGGCTTGGGGCATAAGACCCTAAGTGAATATCTTTCTGAATTCAAGTCAAATCCTAGAGCATTGAAGGAGAATCTCTCTCTCCAACAGTTTATGAAACTCAAAGAAGAGAGGAGCTCCAGAAGCAGCAATAGAAGAAAGAGGCATAGATTCTTCTTGCCTACATTTGATGGATCTTCCACAAGCACATTGAGGGCTTGGAGGGAAGAATTATTTACCTTCTTTCTAAAATATCCTATATCAGAAAGATAGGCTGTGGAGTTTTCATTGATGCACCTAGATGATGAAGCAAGAAAATGGGGGTTCAGTCACTTATCACACATGAAAGTGTATGCTTATGCAGGTTTTATGCAAAGACTGAAGAAGAGGTATAGTAGGGAGAAATGAGAGACATCTCACATAGTGACATATCCCATCATCAAGGAGATAGTGCAGGAAGATTCAAGAGAAGATGTTCTCGTTATCATTCAAGAGGAGGAGCCTCTACCACCACCAGCTGCATATGTGCTTACATTAAGAGGAGGATCACTTGTATCTTTGCAAGATGGTCTTGAGTTCTTGAAATTTGGAGCCCCATGCATGATTCATGAGATGCATGATGAGGAGGAGACATATACCAGCGCTGGTACACTTGTAGAAGTGCAGCCATTACTCTTACCAGCATTTGGAGAGACCTTTGCACTGGAAAAGGAAACTCTTGTAACCTTGCAAGATGTTTATGAATCTCAGTTGATCCAAGGTATGCATCCATTTTCATCTCATATTGTTTCAGTACCCCTTATTGAAACTTATGGGTACATGCCATCAGGGCCAATGCATGACCAAGGGTTGGAACATCATGCTAATTTGGAGCAGCATCATATCACTGCGCAGAGGATCCTTGATCTAATCAAGGAAGAGATGAAGAACCATCCTATTTTGTCATTGATGAACTACATTCAACCCTTTGAGTTGAAGTATAGGGCTTTAGAAAATGGGATGATTATGATCCTATGTACAATGGTTGGCTATGAGTTCAGCATTGTGCCTTGCTTGGAGACAGCACATATATCACCTTGCAGATCTACAACGTTGTTAATGAGTAGCAGTGAGAAGAAGAGGACCCATTCCTTATGGGAGCAATCAAATGGTAGCTTCATTCATGAAGCAATGGAGGAAAAGATGATAGATGGTAGACATCTTGAGATGAGGAATATTTTATCCTTTCAAGATGACTCTTTCTCAATGAGCATCTCATAGCTCAAAGAGAAACTTCTACCTGCAGCTAATCCAGAACCTTATTGGTTTTGGGGGGCCATTGATGAGAATAAGATCTCACGGAGAGATCTCATTGGACGTGCACTTCAACATATCATGGAGTGCAAAGTTCTTCATCAGTTTGAGGTGGATCGTATTCTACAATGGGAGGATACCATGTTTTTTCAAAATGAGATCCATCATCCTCATTGGGATGAATGGTTGATGATGTGGATCAAGGGGTTTCCAAACCACTTGGAGATCTATGATACAGGGCAGCAAGAAACATGGTTGCGCTGGTTGCTTTTGGGTGGGTATGGTTACCACCCAATGGATCATACTTTTATGATTCATGCCTTACACATCATTAGAAGAATGCAGAATAAGAAGGCATGGTTACTTTGGTTGTTGATGAGAGAGTTTGGACATCACATGTTATATCTTATGTCCTTGTATTTACTTTTGTTTGGGATATGTCTCACGTCTTTACATCTATTGTTTGGGATGTATCTCATGTTCATGTATGTACTTGGGTTTGGGAGAAAGTATAACTCTCACATGATGTGGAATAAGGGAGCTTGTTTGTATTATGTTGATGAGACAATTCACATGTCCATTACTATATTTTTGCTCCATGACTTGCATCATGATGATGTAAGGAGGCAGCAAGAATCCTTGTTACTTTGGTTACTATTGGGAGATTATGGAATGAATTCTTCCCATACATTGCATGACATTTATGGAGGATGGAAACAGGATACCTTACAGCGTTGGCCTTTGTTGGGGGATTATGGTCGTTGTACATGGTATGAGGATGATGTGATGGGGTAGCAAGATTCCTTATTAAGGTGGCTCCTCTTAAGAGAATATGGCCACTACATTTGGTACAATGATGATGTGGTATGGTAGCAAGAGGCATTGTTGCGGTGGCTTCTGTTGAGAGAGTATGGCTCTCACATTTATATTGATGCAGATTTGGCATGGCAACAAGAAGCAGTGTTACGGTGGCTTCTTTTGAGAGAGTATTGGCTCTCTTGTTTGTTTTCATGATGATCTAGCATGGCAGTAGAAGGCTTTGCTGCATTGGCTGTTATTAGGAGAATATGGTTTGACATTGTTCATATTCATCCATATGTCTCTACTTCTCATTTCTCCCTATGTTGATGTGATGTTTAGATCTTACATGGCCAACAGGGCTAATGATGTGAGGATTGATAAATGCAATCTACTCTATGTATCATGGGTTGCAAAGGTAGTACATGAGTTGGGACTTTCCACTTTGGGAATGAACCACTTCATTTTATGTATCTCATGTGTAGAGAAGATATTTGGTCATCATATGGTTACCACTTGGAGGTTCATTGCTAAGGATGGGTATCTAACTTTCCAGTTGGAGACCATTCTAGACATTCTAGAAAGACAGCATTGGATCTAGACATGCAGGACACATTGTGACAGATGTGAAGACCTTCCATATGAGGATGAAATTTGGAAGGAGGATGTTTCTTGTAGCATCCACTTTTTCAGTTGCTTGAGGACAAGCAACATTTTTCCGGGGAGGACTGTAATATTCCCAATTTTTCTACAAGATAATTGGAATATTAGAGTTCTTAATAAACTTAATTAATTAAGTAAATAAAAGGGTAGAGGGACTCATAATCCCCAAAGATAAATAAAATCCACTTTTGATGTGTGTATGTGGATATTCTATATTTAGATCTAAAATCATGGAATAGTGGAGCTGCTCATTTAATGGAGACCATGTCTCATTTATGAGATAGATCATGGAGGATGAAACATTCAAATAAGATAATGGATCTTAAATGTAAAATCATGAGGATATTGAAAAGTTAAACTAAAATCATAATGCATTTAAAGTAAGATCATAAGCAATTATGATAAGTTAGTGGAGAAAGGTGCATCTAATGTGCACATGATGGAGGAAGTAGTGCATTTAATGCACACATGATGGAGAGGGTGATCATTACATTCACACATGATGGAGGTCATGTAGAGACATCACAGTCAACATGGAGACCTATGTCCACATGTACAACTCAGTTATGAGGTGGGACAAGGCTTGGGAAGGCTCATAAACTATATAAAGGAGATGAAGGCAACATAGAAGATATGCTTTAGATTATTGATTGTGATCTGTTTAGATCTTGATTTTTAATTTGACATTCCATGCTTTCTTTGCTTGTTTATCTAATATTGCAAGTGTTGTTTAGCACTGGGTGTTCCTGGTCGGGAATCCCACCTCTTTCATTGAGTAGCTCTTGAAAGATTATTTTCCTTCATTCATCATCAGGCATTGGTGCCATATTTTTCCTACTTTCTACAGAACATCCATATTCAGAAATTGCACATTTCTAAAGATCAGTTTGAGAGGAGGAGGTTGTCTTTAGTATTTTAGTTGGAGAACCAGTGTAGGATTCATCCTATCACCTTGAGCTTCAAGATCAACCTTCCAATGCTTCAGATCTATATCAGGCATCATGCCAACTATTATTCATCTCCCAGCAGCAGCACTTCCATCAGGAATTGCACAGTATAGTCCTGAAGATCCAAGGGAGAAGGGAAGTTGCTAGCATTTCAGCTAGTAATCCAGTGGAGGACCATTCCTTCACATTGCATGCCTTATTTCCATTAGCCTTGAGCTTCATAGCCATATTTTGCAGCGAGCTAGACAACCTCCATCCTTGACAGCAAAGTTTATGCCAGTAGGGGTGCATTGTTCAACCAAAAAAGGGCCAAAAATCCAAAATTAAAATCTGGCCAAACCATTTCTAGTTTTTTTTGGTTTTTTTTATTAGAATCCGTGGTTAAAAGAGTGGATCATTATGAGAACTCTACATGGTTCTTCGCCTCAAGTAGCAGTAGTTTCCAGCAGCAGTAGTAGCACAACATTTCCAGTGCTTGGTTTCTTTAGTGTATTTCAGCCATCTTGTGGCTTGAGTGCATTCCTTTTGGAGCACTGTGTACTTTCATTTGCTGTTGATGTATAATGAAATGGCTCATCTATTCTATCTATATCTGTGTTGATCATAATCTTTATGTACATTTTCTATGTTTCAAATATTATGTTTGTGTACATTCCTTCACATTGCATGCATTATTTCCATCAGCCTTGAGCTTCATAGCCATATTTTGCAGCAGTCTAGAGAGCCTCCATTCTTGACAGCGTAGTTTATGCCAGCAGGGGTGCAATGTGCAACCCAAAAAGGGCCGAAAATCCAAAGTTAAAATCTGGCCAAACCATTTCTGGGTTTCTCTGGGGTTTTTTAGTAGAATCCATGGTTGAAAGAGCGGATCATTATAAGCACTCTAACATCCTTCCGCACATGGTTCTTCTCCTCAGTAATAGTAGTTTCCAATAGCAGCAACGACAGTAGCAACACAACATTTCCAGTGCCTGGTTTCTTTAGTGTATTTCAGCCATCTTGTGGCTTGAGATCATTCCTTTTGGAGCACTGTGTACTTTCATTTTCTGTTGATGTATAATGAAATGGCTCATCTATTCTATATATATCTGTGTTGATCATAATCTTTATGTACATTTTATGTGTTTCAAATATTATGTTTGTGTATCAATGCATTATTCCATTTTGGGATATTACAACCAAGCTCACCAAGTCCACATCTTTCCATCCCCAAACTGATGGCCAGGCAGAGGTCGTCAACAGGATGATTGTACACATTTTGTGCATGTACAATTCCAAGAATCCATGCACATGGGATGAGAGCCTCCCCTATGTAAAACACAGTTATAATCGAGCTCTCTACAGCTCAACTAGCCACATCCCCTTTCAGGTGGGCATGGGATTCCAGCCACTATGTCCCATTGACGTAGCCATGTCATTTACAGCTACTTAGGCGATTCAACTCATGTCTAGTCTGACGCTGACAAAGCGAACATCTTCATCGAGCGAATTAAGCACATCCGCCAACAAGTTCATGACATATTGGACAGAGCCAATGCTAAGAAAAAGCAACGACATGACCAACATCAGGTACCACACAACTTCCAGGTGGGCGACAAAGTGTGGCTACATTTGCAAAAGGAGTGCTTCATTGGACCCCACTGCAAGCTTTTCCTGCTCCGATATGGGTCGTACACCATCACCAAGGCTGTAGGGAACAATGCCTTCGAACTCAGTATTCCACCATTCCTTGGTCTGCACCCAGTATTCAATGTGGATCGCCTTCGTCCCTACTTCCCACCTCTACTGGACACCTCTGACATTGAAGAAAAACTCACAACAATAGAGTTAAACCCAGACTGCATGGAACAGGCCACCACATATTGTATCATGTACATGCAAATCAAGAACACTCACCAATAGAAGATCCAACTGTATCAGGTTGTCAAAGCTAGCCAACTCCTACACCAAGGCAAGTGGTTCACTAGGGACCAAGTTCAGCAGAAGTTTCCTCATCTCATGGAGGAACTCAACGCAATGGGGACCATTTCCTCCTAAGGGAGGGGCAATGATCCAGGTGGATTTTTGTGGCCACTCACCTATTCCACTTGGGGCCCCACCATTGTCTCTTTCATTTTTTCAGTTTCGGCACATCTTACTATTTTTGGCAGTTTTTCGGGTCCTGAACTTCTAGAGCCTTTTTGAGGCCCTAAACGACATTTTTTGGGAAAACCAAGAGCGACTTCACTTTTATTTCTTGCATCAAAAATTTTAGTCCTCATATAGATATTTCTAACGGGGTATGGTGCACGTCAAACGGAGATCGTATGCCAAAGTTACGTCCCCGGGAAGTTGAAACACCAATTTATCCAAACGAGGCCCATAGTTTTGGCGCTTCATCTCCTAGGGTTAGGGTTTTTGATGTTCAGGGTTTTTCATTGCTTCCAAATAATAAATAGGCCCTCGAGCCTCATTTTAACTCAGTTCAGAGGCTTGTAGCCACCACATATATTCTGAGAGATAAGCTACCAGTGCCCTATCTAGTTTATTTCTATTTTTTTTGTAAGCAAATTTCAGTTCTTTGATATCAATGAAATGAAGTGTTATTTCCATTGCATTTTTGTATTTATGGTTACATGTGTGTTATGTTGCGTTGTTGAAAAAATCTAGATCAGTGGTATCAGAGTAGTCTGCTTTTTCTCGATCCTTCTTTGCATGAGCTGACGAATATGTTCCATAACTTGCGCACAAAGTTGGGTATCAAAGATTCGGAGAAACATTTGGTGCTAAAGTATCGCAGTTGTCTGCATAGATACATTCAAGAGGAAATGGAGTTCCTCGACATCTCATCGCTTGGTACGGCATACTGATATGCTGCCAAGATTGAGCAAAAATTCAAGCAGAAGAAGCGAGACTTTGGATCTGTGTATCAAAAGCAAGGGAAAGGTGCCCCCAAACTGCAGAACAAAGGACAAAGCCAAGGCATGGCGGCCCAAAACAACCTGCCAAATCACAAGCAAAGAAAAACACCGCGAAGCCAAATAAGGACACGGGAAAGTGGTGTGAGTTCCATAAGAGCTCCACTCACAACACAAGTGAGTGTCGATCCAAATAGTCGCTCATGGTCGAGATGAGGGCTTCTTCATAAGATGCATGCTCCGACTCTGAATCAGAACCTGACAAGGGGAATGACAAAGGGAAACAGATTATTGATGCGGAGCCCAACGCCACTATTGCCACTACGAACATCCAGAAGGAGGAACCGGAAGATCCAGAGGAGGTAGAACATCTCTTCCACTCCCTTTTGTGGGTAAAGGGTTCCACGCTACAGTTCATTGTCAACAATGGGAGCCAAAAGAACCTCATTTCAGCATATGTCATGAAGCGATTGGGCTTTCCAACCACAACGCACCCACAGCCATACACCTTCGGGTGGCTTCACCAAGGACGGGATATCCGTGTCAGCCAACAGTGTCGCCTTCCCTATAGCATCAAGCCCCTCACGGATGAGGTATTATGTTACATTGCTCCTCTTGATGTTTCTGATGTATTATTAGGCCAACCATACTTGTGGAAGTGACATGTTGTGTATGAGTCACGGCCTCGCACTGTTATTATTACCTTGGGAAATAAGCTGTACAGGATACCAGAGGTACCACCGCCTACCACTATCTCTTTGGTCACTGCAAAGCAATGCAGTAAGCTCATTTCCCAAACCAAGAAATTTTTTTTCCTGATGATCCGCCCCCAAGGCAAGAAGAAGACTGGGGCCACAACCTCCAAACATGGCTCCTTTGCACGACAAAAACAAATGGACAAGGTTGTGGAGGAGTACAGGGACATTTTCACCTCACCCATAGGGGTGCCTCTACACTATCAGGTTAAGCACACCATTGATCTGACCCTAGGTGCACCGCTACCCAACGAACTGATCTATCGATGCTCTGTTCTGGAGAATGATGAAATCAAGAGGCAGATTCAGGAGTTGCTGTAGAAAGGTCACAGCCGGCCAATTTCATCACTCTGTGGGAGCCCGATCGTGTTAGTATAGAAGAAGGATGGGACTTGGAGACTCTGTATTGACTATTGGGCGCTGAAGAAGACCATTGTCCGGAATAGGTACCCAATCCCATGGATTGATGACCTTCTAGACCAACTCAAAGGGGCGAAATATTTTAGCAAGATCAACTTGAAGTCTGGGTATCACCAGGTACCCATCGAACCCTCTGATGTGTGGAAGACTGCCTTCAAAGCCAAGGAGGGCCTTTTCGAATGGTTGGTCATGCCTTTCAGGTTGATGAATTCTCCCACAACCTTCATGAGGTTGATGGAAGACATCTTGAGGCCATTCACAAACTCATTTGTAGTGGTGTACTTGTATGACATTCTAATCTTCAGCTAGACTTGGGAAGAGCACCTCCACCACATTCGACAAGTCCTCCAAACACTACGGCAACATAATTTGTGTGCCAATTTGGAGAAGTGCACTTTTGGCATGACCCAGGTTCAATATTTGGGATACATTATTGATGAAAGGGGGGTGCATGTGGATCCAACCAAGATCCAAGTCATTTGAGATTGGCTAGCCCCAACCACTCTAACAGAGCTTCGCAACTTTCTGGGTCTTGCTAATTATGCAGGCTTGTCGACAATGGATGCATTATATTTTGGGTAAGGAAACAATCATTGACACAGACCACCGACCCCTGCAATTCATACAAACACAAGGGAAGTTTCAGAACGATCGCCATCATAAGTGGTCCACATATCTGCAACGGTTTCATTGGAACATCAAGTACAAGAAGGGTAGAACCAATAATGTTACAGATTGCCTCAGCCGACCATCGATCGTGGCACTAACCATCGTTCTCAACTCTTGTGGGCACGAGACTTCTGATTGGCTGCTTCTCTACAAGAGCAATCTAGAATTCGGCCACACATACAAGGCACTCTTGGGGGGTACGCAAGTTCCAAATTTTCACCTCCAAGATGAAATTTTATGTCACTTTTATGTGTCAGTCGATAAATCTGAAAGGAACTTAATCAAAATATTATATCGTAATCCTTCAAGAGAATCAGCATTAGAATATAATAGGTCGAAAAAATTAATGAGGGATGCCATATGTTTATAATTATACGAGAATCTTTAAGGATAAAATTCAGTGATCTACTTCTATCTTTAACGTCTACAGTGTATTAGATTTAAATTTGGATGGACACTATACATAATAGGCGTTTTGATTTATTTGATGATGTTTATTGATACATTGTTTTCTCTTAACCTTTTTTTGCAGTATTACACATGGAAAATGGATTATATGCTTAATTTTGACCTTCTACTATGAACATTAGTTTTAACAGTATTGTTTAATTGGAAAAGTTGCCTTCTCTGCTTATTCCTATGGTGTTCCAGAAGCAATTGCAGGAATAAAAGATTATATGCATTTGTATCCAGCAATGATTTGTCATCCTATTTATTTTTGTTTTGTTTCCTGTGTTTGGAATGTTGCACTTGTGTTATGAATATTATATATAAATAATAATTAATAAATAATTAGCATATTAGCATAAGCAGGGCCTTAATTCATAACCATATCATATATCTCTTGTGCATTCAACATAATTTTATATAAATAGTACTTGTCATATAATGCATATTTACATATTTTAGATATTCTGAATATTTCATTGAGTAGTTACAACTTGAACTATTATAATCTTCTGTTCATCAGTGATAGCAGTTTTTTCTTATGAATCAGGCATCTCTTCCCTTGCCTTTTTCACAATCTTGGTTTTTATTTGCACCTTAACAAATAGAAATGAGAATGAAGAGTAAAGGTTCTCTTCGTTAAGGATTTGTAAAGCTAGTTGTATTTTGCGATGCCAATCAGCTAATTTCAAAGGAATCTATGCTACAAATAGAAGAAACACAATGAACCAACATGTTTTCTTAGAAGGTAGAAGTCATTGCTAATTTTACTATGATTGATTATAGATGATAAGCTATGATGGGTAACTGTAATTCATTCCCCTTGATTAAAGGGAATGCCCTGCATTTAACATGCAAGAACGATGCTCTCAATTCAAAAACATAAAAAACATTTTCAATTTTAAATTACACAAATTTTCTTCCCATTATAGCTGACAGTGTAGCATTACATGTATGCCCGAAATCACATCAAATATATACATGGCGAAGTTTATTTCTTTCAGTTACATTTCTGTACACAGTAATGCCTACATAACGCAACATATACCCCAGGTTATATGAAATTGGAACTTTTTCCTTGCGAGATTATTATATTCAGACACCTTGAGAACGTTTCCCAAACTTTTCTTCAGATGTTTTAAGTAATTTTTTAAGTGATTACTGGATGGACAAAACATGGCTAGAGAGAAATACAAGGGTTTAAAAAGAAAAAAGTTAAAGAACTAAAAAATGACTAATCTTAGACATATTGTCTTGAAGCCTAGATTTCATTTTTTTTTCTTGGAATATGTATTGGGTTACATACAAAAGGTACATGTCTTTTGAAAATTTCTGCAACAATATAAGAAACATAAAAATCCAAGTAAAGTGAGGAGATATTTTCAACAGTTTGTCTTCGAAGGTAATTTTGGAGACTTTACGGTCAAAATTGGAAAAATATCATTTAGTGCACTTTTTATATCTATTTGAAATATTTTCAGAAAGCACTTATTGTAGGAAATCAAAATTCTGGAGAAAAAGTTATGACCTATCAAATTAGGAAAAAAATTTGAAACTCATTTTTCTGGGAAAGCATGTAATGAGAATGGGTTTGATTGTTTGTAGTAGTGGAGTATTTCCATTTAGGATACCCTTCATTTTATAAGATACCACCTATAAAATAGTTAGTTTAAGAGCTGGAAGGGTTGAGTAAGCTGTAAAGCCATCCTAAATCCTTGGCTTGTAGATTTAGTTGGTGTTTTGTTTCTTTTAAGTCAGCAAACTTGTAATTGGCTCTTCTTTGTATAATATTGAAACATTTTTTTAGTGTCTCAAGAGCCTTAGTGGGTGATTTGGCACTTCATCGATTATCTTTTAGCATAGAAATTTGTTTATAGGGCACCTCGAATGTTGAGAATCCATTTACAGCATGAATACTCACAGGGGCTTCGTTGTTTCCAACTACTTATTTAGTATCTACCAAATTTCAAGTAATCCACAATAAAAAATGGAGGAGTGTCGTAAAAACCTGTTAGATCAGCATCAAAAAAGCTAGCCCCAATCAATTTTTCACCCTTAAACTTGGCTTGTCACAGGATTGACTACAGATAGTATATTTCGAAGCCAATTATGTTAGATAAGGAAACCAAGCATGTCAACATCCCATCCCAATACTAGCCTTCTCATACTAAAACTAAATGAAATGTTTCACTACACTTATAAAATGTATTAAGATAGACAGATCAGCCTTACTAACAGTTTAATACATACTGTTTTAAAGTCTTGTTGGATCAAATTCTTCCCACTAAAATCCTTTCCCGATAGATCATCCCCTCGAGTAACTTCAGCAGATAACACATGGATGTAGTCTAAGGCCTCAACAACTTGGTGAATTTAAGTCTAAGGTCCATTCTGTTGAGTTTGGGATTCCAGCATTCATGAATAAATCAAAAAAATTTCACTAATGGTATGATAAACAATAGAGAATTTAAGTCTAAGATTCATTCTGTTGGGTTTGAGATTCCAGCATTTGTGAATAAATCTAGAATTTGCACTAATGGTATGATATACAATACTTCAAAAGTAAAGGTCTGAATGAATCTTTCTGCATATAAATTTTGAATATGTCCATATATTTCATCCGTGGATTTTCGTGCAATACAACCCAACATATATAAGCAATAATAACTACATGTAGAGCCCCAATGCCTTAATATTTCCATAGAGTTGGGTTCACCACTCCATAATTAGCAAATTCATAAATAAATTGAGAATTTACACTAACAGTACGATACAATACTTCTTCATGAAATGAAACCCTGGTAGAATCTAAAGCTATCATTGTCTTGACTCTTAATCAACTTTCTTTGTAATCAAAATACGGACAGCTTGCATAGAAAAATAAAGTGGTCCTATGGCATTCAACTTATAACAGTTCTGCTGAATGAAGCGCACCTAAAAAATGATCATTTATTCATCAAAAGAAAATGTTAATTTAACCAATTTAAGCCAAATATGCTACATGATTTATGCTTAAGGCTTTATCCAAACTGAATAAATTCCATTTGAGCACTATGTATATTTTAGTCTTTAGTAGGAAATGCAACTTCAAACAAGAGGAAGACAATTCAAGACCTCGCCCAATCAGAGCTCGCCTTCCATTTAAGTGTGCAGGGTTCGAGGAAGAGTGCAAGGGGTAGCAATGGAAGGATCCAAATCAACCAGCAAATTGAAAAATGAATCAAGGGTTTGATCAACTAAATCAATTCCATGTTCTTATTGTATTTCTTTCCTCAGAGGGCCTTTATCCTACGAAGGGAGCACTTGTAAGTTCTGAAGTTATTTTAATGAAGAACTAATTTAATGAGCATAAATTTTGTGTACATGTTATTGAGATTGGTATATTGTTTTTTCTTCCACTGTTATAATTCTTTAAGATCCTAGTTGTGTGATCTGCATAACAATTAAATATTAGCGCAAGAAATTTTCTAGGTAGTAATTGGCAAGGTTGATGGGGCTAGGAAAATTAACAAAACTCAAATGAATGAGTTTAAGATATCTTGCCTTTCTACCAGCATGGTTCCCAGGGATGTGTAGTATGTGGACAGTGGGGCATCTTGATATATGATATCCGTGGGGCATTTGTTTTCTAGTCTAAAGAAGCATGACTCAGGAGTACAGATTGAGCTTGGTGATGATGTCAAGTACCTAATCGAAGGAGGTGGTACTACTCTCTTCCAGCTCAAGACAAGTAATTCTTTAGATTTTGATGATGTCTTGTTTGTTCCAAGTCTCAAGAAGAATTTGCGTAAAATTTTAATCATGGAGGATAAGGGCTATGCAATCGAGTTCAAGAAATAGCAAGACCTCATCAACCTCAATGATTCTAGCCCAAATACAACTCTGGTAATAGGGGTTAAAGAAGATGATTTGTATAGGCTATAAGGTGAAATTTTTCGAGCCTCGGTACGTAGCAACGATAGCTTGTGCGAGCCGTGACACAAGAAGATAGGGCCCCTACATCACAAGGCACCGCTTATTCTAAGGGAGATACTTATAGGTCTTCCAGACTTTAGTAGTGAACAAGGTGGTGTATGCAAAGGGTGCATGTTTGGCAAGCATGCCCAGGTTTCATTCCTAAATAGAAAGCATAGGTCCAAGGAGATTCTAGATTTAGTACACTCAAATGTTTGTGGATTGATGTTAGTAGCAACAATAACAGGAAGCATCGAAGAGTAATCTATACCTAGTACATTCAGAGGTTTGCAGAATGATGTCAAAAGCATCAATAACAGAAAGCATCTATTATGCTTCCTTTATGGATGAGTTCTCTCACAAGACTTGGATCCATGTCTTAAATACCAAGGACGATGTCTTTAACAAGTTTCAAGAGTTCAAGGATCCAGTTGAAAACCAAATAGGGAAGAAGATCAAAGTATTGAGATTGGACAATGGGGGAGAATATACCTCCAAGGAGTTAGATGGTTTCTGCAAGGAGGAAAGAACTAAGAGGGAGTTGATAGTTCCATACAATCCACAATAGAAAGATTTTTCAAAGCATGACCATGACTTGTCAATGTTTCTTTGCACGGAGGCATGAAACATAGTTGTCAACATCTAGAACCAATGTTCTCGTAGGATCTTTGAGGACAAAACACCAAAGGAGGCACACACTAGTGTGAAGCTAGAGGTGACTCAGTTTTGCATCTTTGGTGTCCAGTTTATATCCATGTAATAATAGAGAAAAGAACCAACTTGGAGCCCTCTAGCATGAATGGATTTTTTGTGGGTTATATTTACACTTCAAAGGTTTACAAGTTCTATATTCCAAAGTTGAGGAAGATAGTAGTGACACAGGACATAAAGTTTTAGGAATACTTTGCAACCAAGAAGTCCCACCAACCTATTTCAGTGACATCAGATAAGGTGCAAGAAGCTATGAAGGTTGAGTTGAGGTCGCCCAATCAGAGCTCGGAGAAACCTCCACGTCATAGTGGAAGATCTACTGTGAAGGCTTGAATTGAAAAAGGAAATGATTAGAAAGAAGCTGGATCAGAGCCCCTTATTTTCCTCCAGAGTCAGGCCTCCCTACAGCCACGAGAGGCACAGGATTTCTGGCAAAATCCTTGTCTAATTATTCACTTGGTACAAGTTTTGGGAGGACAGGAATAACCATAAAATCAATCAAGGAAGAAGTATCGGGTCTTGGGACCAACTCCATGTTCTCCATTAGAGAAACCAGACACTCCGGAGCTGAAAAAAACATCAAAACCCAAACGGCCATTGGAGCAAATGCCGAAAAAAAAAACATCAAAACCCTATGGGTAAACTAAAACACATTGAAACCAAATAGCCACTGGCGCAGAAGCCAACCAAAAATTCTCATAGCTAATAAAATGCACCATAACCAAATGGGCAGAAGTAGAAAGTAAAAAAACCAAATGGGCAAACAAATAACCTAAGGAACCTAAAGGGCATTGCATTACTTACCGCATCCTTCCTCCAAACCTGCGACAGTATGGTCGCATCCTTCCTCCAAACCTGCAATAGTATGGATGCATCCTTCCTCAAAACCAACGACGGTATGGCAGCATCCTCCCTCCTTCCCTGGAAAAACCATGCAACCCTCAAAATCGGCGACAGTATGGCCGCATCCTCCCTCCTCCCCTGGACAAACCATGCAACCGGAGGGAAATGAACGAGGGAAATTAAAATTTTTGATATTTTAAAATTTTTGACATTTTGAAATGAAATACGCACAATACTTGCCAAAACAAAACCTTTGATGCTTTTCACATATGGGCCAATGGTGACTTGAAAAAATGGTTCTATATGAGATTTTATACATGCACTAAACCAAAAAAGAGTAATTTTTCATTCATGCTTATGTATGGCCCACTTTTGCATTGAGTTGGATGTATTCTCTCCACCGACTACACCATTAAATTCCCATGGGATCACAATTTCGAAGCACATGGGATAACAAACTTCAAGTTGATGTCAAATCAAGCTAAATAATATATATATATATATATATGAAGACTTTCAAGGGAATATGAACGAGGGTTAGAATTCAAAAAAAACCTTATACATTTCCTAAGAGAAGGAAAAATGAGATTTATACAATGAAATAAGTTTTTGATTGCCTAATCCGGTAGAACAGAATAAAGTTTATGATATTTTGTTTTTGGATTATTATAATTACCAATTTCATCATAAAATTTATGACCACTCAAATTCCATTAAATAAAATGTGTGAGACTTTTCTTGGGGTTAATAAGGGGTTTGGGTAAATAAGTGGTATTGTTGATTATAAATAATTATTAATGAGGTTAGATCTAAGACATTTATTTAAATTATTAATTATATAAAATTGTTGAATTTTTATTTCATAAACTAGGGAATTTGGTTGATTTTTTAATCTAATTATGTGATATTAAAGATGAATTATGGTAACTTGAAAATAAGTTTTATGTGGTTAAAAGGGAAGTAGTAATGTTATGGTATGAATGATTATTTTCAATTAAATTTTTGGTTTAGTAAGGATAACTCATCTATGGTCATTTTCCATGATTTTTAAGATGGAGTCAATATAGGAAAGGTGATACTTAAAGGGCTCCCACATGCTTTAGAAATTTTATATCTATTGGTTTATAAACATTAGAGGTGGAAAAATATCCTAAGCTTTAGAGCTAAGTTTGTTCCAACTTAGTTATATCTTGAACAACAAATTGTTGTTGACGTCAAGGATATGATAGAAATTTGGTGCGTTGTAGGGTAGTCTTGTCATGAAATAAATGTAATGTAGTTACTAGGTAGGTAGGGGGAACCATTTTGGTGGAACTTGCCCATAAATGGGACATATATCCATGCATAGTTTTTTAAGAACAAATACACCTAGTGGATTATCATTGTACAGGAATCACTTTAGGATCTAGGCTACTATGCACACACTAACTAAAGGGATATTAGTGAAACCCACAAAAGTATTATAGGTGCTTTTATATATATAGGTGTTCTTGTGTTCTCATTGGTTAGTTATGGGCAAATGACAATAAAGTAAGAGAAGTTATAGGTTCTTTTATAGAAATAGGTGTTATTGTGCTCTCATTGGATAGGTATGGGCAAATGACAATAAACTAAGAGAAGGATTTGACTACTGGACAATTAGAGGAATGATTCCACACAAAACCAAGCGTGGTACTGCAGCACTTTCTAGGCTAAGGGATTTTGAAGGGGTTCCCCCACCATATGACTGGAAGAAGAGAATGGTCATTCCAGATGCTCTGAAAGTGTTGAGGCTTCAGCCAGGTCACAAGTATTATCTGCTAGGAAGGCTTTCCAAAGAAGTTGGCTAGCATCACTATGACACTATTACGGAATTAGAAGGGAAGAGAAAGGCAAAGGCTCAGGTATCATATGAGAGAAGGGCTTAGGGGATTGGGGGTTAGGCCAAGTTAGGGGGCAAACGGCACGCCTGACCGAACAAAGGCACAAGGGGGAAAATGGCAAACAATCCACACGAACGTGCACAAGGCACCCCTGCGATCACAACTTAGAAAATTTGATACGGCCGCCCTTAAACGAAACGACCTGACCCGAACGCGTTTGGGCGGGTGCCCTCACACGATGCGACATGGCGTGCACAACCGAACGAAGGCACAAGGGAGAAACCGACAAGCGGGTTGCACGAACGTACACAAGGCACCTATGTGGTCACAACTTAGCAAATTTGATACAGGCACCCTCAACCACAACGACCCGACCCAAACGCGTTTGGGTGGGCACCCTCAACTGAAACGACCCGACCCGAACGTGTTTGGGCAGGCACCCTCAACTGAAACGACCCGATCCGAATGGGTTTGGACAGGTGCCCTAAAACGAAACGACACAGCGCGCCCGACCGAACGAAGGCACAAGGGAGCAAATGGAAAACAGGCCGCACGAACATGCACAAGGCACCTGTGTGGTCACAACTTAGCAAATTTGATACGGCTGCCCTCAAATGAAATGACCTGACCCGAACACGTTTGGGCGGGCGCCCTCACACGGCGCGACACAGCGTCCACATCCGAACGAAGGCACAAGGGAGAAAACAGCAAACGGGCCGCACGAACGTGCAAAAGGCACTCGTGCGGTCACAACTTAGCAAATTTGATACGGTCGCCCTCACATGGTGCGCCCAACCGAACGAAGGCACAAGGGATAAAATGGAAAACAAGCCTCACGAACGTGCACAAGGCACCCCTGCGGTCACATTAACTTAGTAAATTTGATACGGCCACCCTCAAACGAAACGACCCGACCCAAACATGTTTGGGTGAGCGCCCTCACACGACGCGACATGGCACGCATGACCGAACGAAGGCACAAGGGAGAAACCAGCAAACGGGCCGCACAAACGTGCACAAGGTACCCATGCAGTCACAATACTCTTGAAGGTACATGTATTAGGGACTACATTAATGTGACAGATTTGGTGTATTCATACATGAATCCATAGTTAATGTTCATCCTAGTGAAGGAGAGTTATATAATGTTGGCCCGAGAAAGGGTATGTAAGCTATAAATATAGTTTTTGCATATTGTTTTTAGTATGTCGAGTCTAATTTATTTTAGACCTTTTTCTTACCTATGCCATTTTTATGTGGACAAGAGGTACTTAAGGAGTGTTTGAAAATTAATAACGAAATTTAATATTAGATTATGATTGAAAAGTTATGCATTAATATTGGTCTAAATGGGACTAATGGGGATGTGGACATAAAATTGTACTGTCTTGTGCAACTTGAGGCAGAAGAATAATAGTCTTTGTTCCCCATAAGGGACAGAAATCGAGTGTTGGAACACAAAATTAGATACAAAGTGTGATTTGATACCACAAATAAGGAGCCAAAAGAGCTTGGAAATAGAGGGGGAGAGGTTTGAGCTAGGGGAGCTACCTACACAAGGAGGAGACCCAAAATTTATCGAAACATGGAAAGAGACAAGCTGGAAGAAAGGGAGGGAGTTGTCCAACTAAGAAAAAAAGAAAAATAGAACTAAGGATACCAAAAAAGTTAGTATTTATGCAGGGGAAATTGTGAGTATGAAAATTGTGCAAGACTTGGGATGCATGAAGCTACACCAGTGATGGTGCCCTCAACACAGTAACACCTATTTCCATGGAAAAGGTTGCAGGATGCGCACAGGGTGGTGAAGAAGCTTGAAATTTGAAGATGAAAAATTCAACACCCACTGGAAAAATTTCCAACTTGACTTCTTGAGATTTACAAAAACCCATTGACAACCTGGAGGGGAAATATTCCCAACTTCTTACTACATAGGAGGAAACTGAGCCAAGAAAAGACAAGAGAATTCCCCATGTTTTCGCTTTGAATGAGATGAGCGAGACAACGTTCACAACACTGAGCAAGAGACACATAAGATTGAAATAATTATTATCATCGATGGAGTTTACAAAGGTGTGGAGAGCCCACCAACTAGCAGAAGGGTTGTCTTGACTCTCAAGGGCACACCCTTGAACTGATAGTTTCTGCCTTATCATATTAACACCAACCATGAATTCCACCTTTAGACTAGTGAACTCCCATGCTTGAGGGATCGAATCAACCATGAAATTCATTAACTCTCCCCAACCTATATCCATCAGTGAACTTGGTACGAAGACAAAGGAGGGAATTAAGGGTTGTCCAACTTCATAAGACTCCACATGTCATGAGGGGTAAATGGGCGCATGGCCAACACCCCCACAAACCACTAGCTCAACCTTAATGATGAGATCCTGACGCCAAATGTTACGCGTGATGCGAATATGTGCATATATAGGAGGAGATAGGGGGGGCATAGAAAGGAGGGCTTTGGAAATCTTCAAAAAATAATTCTCATGGTGCATATATCCAACTAGAAAAACAAGAGAGAGGGACAATTATATTGAGTGGAATTATTCATGGAATATCTTTCCAACCTGACATGTTATTGATCTCATACTAACCTGCTTCCTTCAAGAAGGAAGGCTTGATTCGTTTGTGTATCCGCCTCTTTGTTTTGGCTTCTTAAAATGTGGTAATAAGCCTTTTGAGAGAATGATTTTAGGGTACTATTGATTTTTCTAAGGAGGAGGGATAAATTGTTGTTCTTCAGGAGAAAACCTTTTTGAAGGTGTTGAATAGTGATAAGGGAATCCCCCAAGATCCCTAACTTAGATACATCTCAATCATTAGCCAATTGGAGACCTAGAAGAAGCCCATACATTTATGTGAGATTGTTCATTCTTTGGACTAGCCCCCATAAGTACTTTATTTTTCATATTCCATCGGGATTTAGGAGAATCTCTCCCCCTCCCCCTCCCGCCACCCCAACTATTTAACTTTTATATTTTATTGAACTATTATGCTTCTATTATAACTCTTTATAAATGTATAAATCTATATAATTTAAATGTATGTGGTATTAAAAAAAACTTAATATATTAGAATCGTGAAGATAAAGATAAAAAAAATAGAAACTAAAAATATTGTTAAAAAAAAGTGGTGTTCTATGTAAATTAACAACATAACTTCCAACATGATCCTCATAAAACTAACTTAACCCATAATGTTCTACTATTAAGTTTGATATTTCAATCATTTTTTAGATGATTTTCATGAAATTATTAGAGTTTTTGTTTAGCTGGTTTAAATTTGACTTGAGATTTGTGAACCTCATGAAATTGATTTACCAAAAAATAAATTAGAGAAAATTCAAATGTAATTAATTTTATTCGCCAATCTAATAACTTATTTCAAAACTATATAAAAATATATATATTTAAAATATAATTGTTAATATATTTAATAATACTATAAATAAAATTAATCAAATAAAAAAATAAGTTTGATTATTTTTTTTAATAAGTTTGATTATATTTATAAAAAAAAAGAACATTTATACACTTAATAACTTTACCTGATTGACTTTGAAAGCAAATCTATTCTCTACAATCTTCGTGATTAATATGAGATATACCAAACATTAAAGAGTAACACCACCAGATCACGTACACACTTTTTCCACCATTACAATCACCTAAACTAGAGTCATGTCTATGTCAATCAAAGTGAATTGTCACACTAATCTATTTTGACACCCATAACTAACAACAAAGACAAGCCGGAACGTATAATACCAATTAGGATAACGGTGGTAGGTCAAGAATTTGAAATCCAAAAATAGAGATACGATGTCTAAAACTTCTAATCCAAATCCTCCTTAATGGTTATAAATTTTTAATAATTTTAATACGTCGCATTACCGACGCATAGTTTAGAAACGTCGAAATTGCGACGTTTCTAAACTATGTGTCGATATTGAGATGGTTTGGAGCATAAATTTTTGATAATTTTAAAACCGTCGCAATACCGACGCATAGTTTAGAAACGTCGGAATTGCGACGTTTCTAAACTATGCATCAGTATTGTGACGGTTTGGAGCATAACGTCACAATACCGACGCATAGTTTAGAAACGTCGCAATTCCGACGTTTCCTCCAAACCATCGCAATACCGACGCATCGTTTAGAAACGTCGCATTTCCAACGTTGTGTCCCAAAAATGTCGTAATACCGATGCTTGTCTTCAAACGTCGTAATACCGACACTTATCTCTAAGTGTCGCAATACCGACACTTGTCTCCAAACGTCGGTATAGCGACAGTTGTGGGCGGGATTTGAAACTTTGATAAAAATTGGGGAAATTTCTGACATTTGGTCAAAAGTGTCGGAACTAAAGTGTCAGAATTTTGACCAAATGTACTAGTGTGGACAAAGCCAATGCTAAGTACAAGCAATGACATGACCAACATCGGGTACCACACAACTTCTAGGTAGGCGACAAAGTGTGGCTACATTTGCAGAAGGAGCACCTCATTTGCCCCCACCGCAAGCTTCGCCCGCTCTGATATGGGTTGTACACCATCACCAAGGTTTTAGGGAACAATGCCTTCAAGCTCAGTATTCCACCATTCCTTGGTTTCCACCCAGTATTCAATGTGGACCGCCTTCGTCCCTACTTCCCACCTCTACTAGACACCTCTAACATTGCAGAACAACTCAAAACAATGGAGTTAAACCCAGACTGCAAGGAATAGGCCACCGCATATTGTATCATGGACATGCAAATCAATAACACTCGCCAACAGAAGATCCAACTGTATCAGGTTATCAAAGCTGGCCAACTCCTGCACCAAGACAAATGGTTCACCAGGGACCAAGTTCAACAGAAGTTTCCTCATCTCATGGAGGAAATCAACGCAATGGGGACCATTGCTTCCTAATGGGGGAGAAATGATCCAGGTGAATATTGGTGGCCACCCACCTATTCCACTTGGGGTCCCACCATTGTCTCTTTCATTTTTTTAGTTTCGGCACAGCTTAATATTTTTGGCAATTTTTCAGGTCCTGAACTTCCGCAGCCATTTTGAGGCCCTAAATGAGGTATTTTTAGGACAACCAAGAGCAACATCACTTATAATACATGCCTGAAAATTTGTATTCCTCGGATATATCTTTCTAACGAGGTATGGTGCACGTTAAACAGAGATTGTATCCCAAAGTTACGTCCTCGGGAAGTTGAAACACCAATCTACCGAAACGGGGCCCATAGTTTTGCCGCTTCGTCTCCTAGGGTTAGGGTTTTGGATTTTTAGGGTTTTCCATTACTTCTAAATAATAAATAGGCCCTCAAGCCTCATTGTAACTCAGTTCATAGGCCTATATCTGCCACATCTCTTCTCAGAGATAAGCTACCAGCGCCCTAGCTAGTTTATTTCTATTATTTCTGTAAGCAAATTTCAGTTCTTTGATATCAATGAAATGAAGTGTTATTTCCGCTGCATATTTGTATTTATGGTTACATGTGTATTCTGTTGCATTCCTACATAAATATGGATTAGTGGTATCAAAGAAATATGCTTTTTCTCGATCCTTCTTTGCATGTCCCCAACGAGGTCGGGGTATAAAGATTTGCGGCTCGATCTAGTTGAACCTTTGCAAGATCAGCCTCACAAACCCCGACGGCCGCCCATGTGGGATGAAAAGAAAGATGAGGGAGCAAGAGATCCTATCAAAATATTTCTCGAGGAGGCCCTTGAAAAACAAAGGAACGCGATGATCAATAACTTTGCCCAGATCCTTCAACGACTGCCCAGCGGCGGCGCATCTGCATCCAAGAGCCACTCTGGAGGCGCGACTCCCTTTAAGGTACAAGTAAACTTTGACATTCCCATATTTGAGGTTCAAATAGATGAAGATGTCATAGATAGATGGTTGAATCTATTAGAAGGATATTTCTTGGTTCATGACTTTTCCAACCTGGAGAAGATTATTTTGCAAGGACTGGTGGGAAACCTACTGTGAGAAAAAGGATGAGACAAAACCCTCTCTATTCTCAGCTGTACCCTCTTGGAAATATTTCCGAGATGCCATCAGGGAACAATACTATCCCGTGGGGAACTATGAGGACAAGTACATACAATGGACCACGCTGTGGCAACAAAGGGATCAAGATATGCATGAGCTGACGAATCTGTTCCATACCCTGTGCAAAAAAATGGGTATCAAAGATTCGGAGAAACATTTGGTGCTAAAGTATCGCAGTTGTCTGCATAGATACATTCAAGATGAAATGGAGTTCCTCGACATCTCCTTGCTTGGTACAACATACAGATATGCTGCCAAGATTGAGCAGAAATTCAAGAAGAAGAAGCGAGACTTTGGATCTGTGTATAAAAAGCAAGGGAAAGGTGCCCCCAAACCGCAAAAAAAAGGACAAAGCCAAGGCATGGCGGCTCAATACAACCTGCCAAAGCACAAGCAAAGAACAACACCGCGAAGCCAAATAAGCACACGGGAAAGTGGTGTGAGTTCCATAAGAGCTCCACTCACAACACAAGTGGGAGTCGATCCAAATAGTCGCTCGTGGCCGAGATGAGAGCTTCCACATAAGATGCATGCTCCAACTCTGAATCAGAACCTGACAAGGGGAATGACAAAGGGAAACAGATTATTGATGCGAAGCCCAATGCCATTGTTGCCACTGCGAACATCCAGAAGGAGGAACCGGAATATCCAGAGGAGGCGGAACATCTCTTCCACTCCCATATGTGGGTAAAGGGTTCCCCACTACAATTCATTGTTGACAATGGGAGCCAAAAGAACCTCATTTCAGCAGATGTTGTGAAGCGGTTGGGCTTGCCGACCAAAGTGCACCCACAGCCATACACCTTCGGGTGGCTTCACCAAGGACAGGATCTCCGTGTCAGCCAACAGTATCGCCTTCCCTATAGCATCACTCCCTTCACGAATGAGGTATTATGTGACATTTCTCCTCTTGATGTTTCTGATGTATTATTAAGCCAACCATACTTGTGGAAGCGACATGTTGTGTATGATTCACGGCCTCGCGTTTTTATTGTTACCTTGGGAAATAAGTTGTACATGATACCAGAGGTACCACCGCCTACCACTATCTCTTTGGTTACTGCAAAACAATGCAATAAGCTCATTTCCCAAATCAAGAAATTTGTTTTCCTGATGATCCGCCACCAAGGCAAGAAGAAGAATGTGGCCACGACCTCCAGACATGGCTCCTCTGCACGACAACAACAAATGGACAAAGTTTTGGAGGAGTACGAGGACATTTTCACCTCACCCACATGGGTGCCTCTACATTGTCAGGTCAAGCACCCAATTGATCTGACCCCGAGTGCGCTGCTACCCAACTGTTTGATCTATCGGCGCTCTGTTCTGGAAAACGATGAAATCAAGAGGCAGATTCAGGAGCTACTGCAAAAAGGTCACATCTGGCCAAGTTCATCACCTTGTGGAGCCCGATCGTGTTAGTATAGAAGAAGGATGGGACTTGGAGACTCTGTATTGACTATCGGGTGCTGAACAAGATCACTGTCTGGAATAGGTACCTGATCCCATGGATTGATGACCTTCTAGACCAACTCAAAGGGGCGAAATATTTCAGCAAGATCGACTTGAAGTATGGGTATCACCTTCAAAGCCAAGGAAGGCCTTTTTGAATGGTTGATCATGCCTTTCGTGTTGACAAATGCTCCCGCAACCTTCATGAGGTTTATGGATGACACCTTGTGGCCATTCACCAACTCATTTGTTGTGGTGTACTTGGATGACATTCTGATCTTCAGCCAGACTTGGGAAGAGCACCTCCACCACATCTGACAACTCCTCCAAACTACTACAACACAATTTGTGTGCCAATTTGGAGAAGTGCACTTTTGGCATGACCCAAGTTCAATATCTGGGATATATTATTGATGAAAGGGGGGTGCATGTGGATCCAACCAAGATCCAAGTCATTCGAGATTGGCCAGCCCCAACCACTCTAACAGAGCTTTGCAGCTTTTTGGGTCCTGTTAATTTCTACCACATGTTCATGTTGGGATTCTCTCACATCACTTGGCCCTTGAGTCAAGTCACCAAGGGAGGAGTGAGAGCAAAATTATTTTGGTCAGAATCTCAACAAAAGGTGTTCATAGAATTGAAACATCACCTTTGTTCTGCACCAGTGCTCACATTACGAGACTTGCAACAACCATTTGAGATCGAGACAGATGCCTCTGACTATGCTATTGGGGCGGTTCTTACTCAACAGGGGCATCCAGTGGCATATCACAGTGAGACATTGTCCGACATAGTACACAAGTATCCCACTTATTGAAAAGAAATTTATTCCATTGTGTAGGCTTGTCGAAAACAGAAGCATTAGATTTTTGGGAAGGAAACAATCATCCACACAGACTAGCGACCCCTGTAGTTCATACAGACACAAGGGAAGTTGCAGAACAGTCGCCATCAGAAGTGGTCCACATATCTGCAACAGTTTCATTTGAACATCAAGTAAAAGAAGGGTAGCACCAATAATTTTGCAGACTGCCTCAGTCGTCCACCGATCGTGGCACTAACCACAATTCTCAACTCCCTTGGGCATGAGACTTCTGATTGGCTGCTCCTCTACAAGAGCGATCCATAATTCGGCCACACATACAAGGAACTCTTGACGGGTATGCAAGTTCCAAATTTTCACCTCAAATATGCACTGTTATGTCACCTAGGACACCTTTGTGTTCCTTCAAGCGAGCGTGCGAAGAAGATATGGGAAGCACACTACAGTCGATTCGTTGGGAATTTTGGGGTCGAGAAAACAATGGCAGTACTACAGAAGTATTTCTATTGGCCGAACCTTCGACGGGATATCATTAAGTACATCAAATCCTTCATTTCTTATGCCATTTCCAAACCGACCATTAAGAAGCAAGGCCTCTTTACTCCGCTACCTACCCCTAGTCGACCTTGGGAATCCATCTCCATGGATTACATGTAAGGCCTTCCTTCTATTAAGAATGGAAACAACTATGTTTTCGTGGTCGTCGACAAATTCTCTAAGATGGCCATTATGGAGGCTTGCAAGAAGAATATCACAGCAAAAGTCACTGCTAAACTCTTCTTTGAATGAGTGTTGATGAAATTTTGGATCCCATAGTCTATCATATCAGATCGCGACAATAGGTTCCTCAGCACATTTTCATCCAGCCTCTGATCAATGTTGGACACCAAGCTCACCAAATCCACAGCTTTCCATCCCCAAACTGATGGCCAAACAAAGGTCACCAACAAGATGATTGTACACATTTTGTGCATGCACAATTCCAAGAATCCATGCACATGGGATGAGAGCCTCCCCTATGTACAATACAGTTATAATCAAGCTCTCCACAGCTCAACCGGCCACAACCCGTTTCAGGTGGGCTTGGGATTCCAGCCACTATGTCCCATTGACGTAGCCATGCCATTTGTGGCTACTCAGGCTGATTTGGCTCATGTCCAGTCTAAAGCTGACAAAGAGAACAGCTTCATCGAGCGCATTCAGCACATCCGCCAACAAGTTCATGACATATTGGATAGAGCCAATGCTATGTACAAGCAACGACATGACCAACATCAGGTACCACACAACTTCCAGGTGGGCGACAAAGTGTGGCTACATTTGTAGAATGAGCGCCTCATTGGACCCCACCGCAAGCTTATCCTGCTTCGATATGGGTTGTACACCATCACCAAGGTTGTAGGGAACAATGCCTTCAAGCTCAGTATTCCACCATTCCTTGTTCTGCACCCAGTATTCAATGTGGACCGCCTTCATCCCTACTTCCCACATCTACTGGACACCTCTGACATTGCAGAACAACTAACAATAACGAATTTAAACCCAGACTGCATGAAACAGGCCACCACATATTGTATCATGGAAATGAAAATAAATAACACTCACCAACAGAAGATGCAACTGTATCGGGATGTCAAAGCTGGCCAACTCCTGCACCAAGGCAAGTGGTTCACTAGGGACCAAGTTCAGTAGAAGTTTCCTCATCTCATGGAGGAACTCAATGCAATGGGGGTCATTGCTTCCTAAGGGGGGAGGAATGATCCAAGTGGATATTGGTGGCCACCCTATCCCACTTTGGGCCCCACCATTGTCTCTTTTAGTTTTTCAGTTTCGTCACAACTTACTATTTTTGGCAGTTTTTCGGGTCTTGAACTTCCGGAGCCGTTTTGAGGCCCTAAACGACATTTTTGGGAAAACCAAGAGCAACATCACTTTTATTTTTTGCATCAAAACTTTTATTACTCGGATAAATCTTTCTAACAAGGTATGGTGCACTTCAAACAGAGATCGTATGCCAAAGTTACGTCCCCGGGAAGTTGAAACACCAATTTACCCAAACAGGGCCCATAGTTTTGGTGCTTCGTCTCCTAGGGTTAGGGTTTTGGATGTTCAGGGTTTTCCATTGCTTATAAATAATAAATAGGCCCTTGAGCCTCATTTTAACTCAGTTCAGAGGCTTGTAGCTACCACATTTCTTCTCATAGATAAGCTACCAACGCCCTAGCTAGTTTATTTCTATTTTGTCTGTTAGGAAATTTCATTTCTTTGATATCAATGAAATTAAGTGTTATTTCCACTACATATTTGTATTTATGGTTACATGTGTATTCTGTTGCGTTCTTGCATAAATTTGGATCAGTCATGTTGTTGATGTATGGCCTCTATGACTGACTGTCAGTTCCCACCAACCACTATGCAACTCAGATGTTGCATATGTGTTGTTGTTGACACTATTATATTGCTGCCAACTCTGCATCTTCACTACAACTCCCTCTCATATGTTTTTATTGTAACTACAACTGAGAAGAATCCAAAATACTAAATCAACTGTGTATGTTTCATCTATCTTCTGAGTCTTTACTGCTACTAGTAATTGCACTATCTACTAAAGAACTTGTGTTGTTGTTGAATCTCCATTGTGCCACTTTAAATTGTTTCCAACACTACACTACTCTCCTCAGTACTTGATTGCTACTAATCTGCAACTATCACTCAAAATATGATTGCATCATTGACATCAATCCATCATGCTACTGAATAGTATGGTCCCATGTAGCAAGGTAATGATCATTGAGGAGGAAACCTCAAGGATCTTGCCTTTGTCTGCGCTTCTCTGGGGCTATAGCTCCATATCGCCCCACCTCTCTCCTGAAGGTATAGTTTCAAACATAGAAAAATATTCCTCCAACCTAGAGGACAACTTTTCTATCTCAACAGACATTGTCTTCTAGTCTTGCTTCTCATGCTTGTCCTTCTTCCTGAGAGGACACTGCGTGTTGTAGTGGATGATCTCACCACACCTAAAGAACTTTACCTTTAACAGGTCCTTCTTCTTCTTATTTTCCACATGTCCCTAACTAATACCTTTCGATGTTAGGGTTACATTCTCTTCCACACTATTCGGTCCCTTGATGTTGTTGCCGCTGATGGTACTCTTTAATAGAGCCCACCTCAACTTTTCCTACTGTAGAGTGGACCAAATTTTATCCAATTTGGGAATGTGTCTCTACCCAAGATACTTTGGAAAAATACTTCCCACTCCTTCGAGACATTATTCCATGTCAATCGTACAAGATATGTGGGTTGGGGTGCCTCCCTAATAACTGCAAGATGATCTCGAACCTTCTGAATCCTAGTGAGAAAGGCATATATTATCTTTCCCTTCTGCATCATGATTCTACTCAGTTTCTCCTCTAGGAATAACTTCTACTGCTCAGAAGTTCTCTGGTATAGCATGGAGAGAGTATCCCACATTTCATTGGTCGTCCCTTTCTCTCTCACATGTGAGACTATATGATCTCAGACTCCAACCAATATCATCCAATTCGTGTTTTCCATTTCCTTTTTGTACTCCTTTAGTTGATCAGGGTCCTAGGGAACTTCCACCATGCTATTTCCATAGGCCTTTAGGCCATGTTCATTAAACAGGAAGGACATCCTAGCCTTCCAGATGACATAGTTGGAGGCTCCCTCCAACCTATCTCGATCTCTAAGCCCAATTATCACCATCTTGAAATTAGATCTTGAAACTCCCTTTATCCTTCTGCTTGGCTACTGGATCTGCTACTCTCACTCCCTTATGGAGTGAGAAATATGCACACAGCTACTACCAATCTGTGACTGGAAAAATTACACATCTAAAACTCGATATCCCTTTAGAGAAATTTTCCCTCTGTGTGTGGTATTTCTCTTCCACCCTACACTAATTATGCATTTATAAGTTGTTGCAAAACACTCTGTGCCGAAACGGGGAATCTACTAAGTGAAAAATCTGAGTTTTTGTTGCTCCCTCTACCAGCTAGAATCGCTCAACTGTCATGGCAATTTTTTTTCCAACCTGCACTGAAAATTAAAACTTCCCCAAGCAATTGGACTTGCATGGCTTAGGCATTATGTAGCCTATGGAAACTCGTCCTACTGCTCCCTATGAATAACTAATTTTTTCCTCTGCTTCTGAGCTTCCTCATCTGATCAATCACGCTCTAATACCATGTGAAAATTTCAAGTTTGAAATCCTATTACAACAACTGGAATAAATTCTTCTAATTTTTAATTAATTTAACAATTTATTTTCTACGACAAATATTGAATAAATCACACTGTAACCTTCATAAAGAAAATTGCGAAAAATAATAACACTAGAAACTGAGAAATATGATAGCACACACACACACACGCATAAAAATGACACATTTATTTTTGGAAAAAATTCTCCGAAAAAACCCAACTTGGGAAAATTGGTGCAACAATTGAGGGTTTTATATTATTATGCAATAGTGACAAATTATGAGTACACCTAGATGTCGAGATCTAGAAATCATACAAAGAAAAACACTGGAAAAAATCTGGTGAGGAATTTTCCTCAGCCCCACAAGAAATTTATACTCTGACTGCAACTCCAAGTGAGTCGTTTAAAAAACCTCTACACAAGCCTTCGTCACCCTTGCACAGTCCCTTCCATGCTATACCCAAATCAGATGCTCCTCAAGCCATCTAGTCTATTGCTAACTGGGAAAACTTCTCTCCTAGCCTTTGGAACACCTTTCCAACCTCTAGAACAAAAACTATGCTTTTCCCTAGCAAAATTGACTTTCCCTAGCATCCCTTTCTCATTTTTTTGTGGATACCTCTACCTCTCTGCAATGTACTCGTTGGATCTAGTAATTTTTCCTCTAACCTCACTATCCCTGCCCCTTTCTATCTCTTCTTCCTACTGAAGCTTGAACTCTTTCGGAAACTACCAACTCTCTAGAAATATCAAACTCTCCAAGGAAATCGACCTTGAGTGTATAATGTTATCCATCTACCCATCAAATTTTTCTTATAATATTTAGTTGTGACTTCAACGACCAATATTAAATCTTAATCAATGACTAAGATCATATATGAGTCGATCCATGTGAGTTTCTAGATGATTCACACCTTAGCTCAATTAATTTTGATTAATTAACCACTTTCCCTAAGTTTAGACTTAGGAAATATTTAAAAAGAGGCTAATAATCTAATTGAGACACTTCTAGATGAAATTTCCAAAAACGATTTATAGGTTATGGAGAACTCATTTGTTTTAGCCTCTCCATAAATTTTCAAGACTACAACACCTCTGATGCTACAAAAACTAACAGACAATAATCTCTCTTGTTCCTTATCCGTTAAGGACCATATCTTCCATTCGAGTTTGCTTATGTGCACTGGATTTCTTGTAGCTTCCCTCCTTTTTAATGGACATTGAAGCTTCACCTATACAATTTTTGCTTCGTACCACCCACATTTTTCAATCCTCTTTTCCTTTTCCTCAATCTTTCAAATATTCTCATAGGTAACATGTTAATAAAGTCCCTTCTTATGTTAATTTTTAGTTCATCACATATTATATGAGCTTGTATTTCTATTTTTGTTTACTATTATTTTATCTATATTTATAAGCATATGAATGTCTGTCCATATTAGGGTTTGACCATAAATCCTCAAATTTCCTTATTGGACTTTGCAACTCATAGACAGATATTTTTTTAACTTTTGTTACAGAAAGACACCAACATACTACATCATCGTAATACTTTATTCTGCAATCTCACCTCCATATTACTCTATTTTTTCTCTTTTGTTTCTTCATTTTATTTCATGGGTTTATTGAATTTAGGGTTGTAAGACCAAGATATTAACTCCACGAATGAATTACTATTTACATTAAGAGACTATTGTTATATACATTGAAGGGAGATCCTTGGACTTCAAATTCCAGTGTCTCTTCACCTTCCTAATTTTAAAATTTACAATATTTACATAATTTTTCTAATCCCAAATATTAGGTGTCAATATTCCCCCCCTTAATCTTAAGGGATGTTGGTGAGTCCAAGCATCATTCTAAATATTTCAAACTTTTATCTTCCAAGCACTTTGGTGAAGATGTCTGCAAATTGCTCATTTGTGAAACAATGTCGTAGATGGGTATTATTGGCCTCAACATGATGTTGAATCATATGATACTTTGTATTAATGTTCTTTGTTCGATCATGGAACTTTGGGTTCTTGGAAAACTTTTTTGCAGAAGTTTTTTCAATCAAAAGAGGAGTTTAATGTGCTTGTTTATCTACAAATATTCCAGAATTTTCCTTAGCCACATAATTTCCTTTGTTTCTTCAGTTGTTGCCACATATTCCACCTTTGTTGTGGAGTCTGCTGGAATTGATTGTTTGTGTGACCTCCAAGAGACAACTCCTAATATAAGAATCATAACATAACCTGAAGTAGATACTCCAATTTATTTATCTCCATCAAAATATGAATCAGGGTATACTTGAGTCCAAATTCATGAGTTCACTTAAAGTACTTTAGAACTCTTTTTGGAGCATACCAATGACAGGGATTCCACCAATAAATGAAATTTTTGGTCTGGTAGTAGTCATGTAGTTGAGACTTCCTACGAGTTGTATGTACTTCGTTGAATATTCAAATAATTTTGCTTCAGTGGATGTGAGCTTTAAATTTGTTTCCACTGGACTAGCCAAAGGATTCCACTCAGCCATGCCAAAAATTTTCAACATATCTTCAATTTACTTCTTCTAAGATAGGAATATAAAATTTAGGTGTTGGGATACTTCAATACAAATATAGTAGTGAACATATCCTAAATGTGTCATTTCAAAACCTTTCCTCAATTATTTCTTTATGTATGAAATGTAATTATCATTATTCCATGTCATAAGGAGATCATATACATAAACCACAAGGTATACAACTATTTTTACAACTTTCTTGACAAACAAAGTTGCATCATCAAGATCATAGTGTTTGAAATTGAGTTTCATAATATGCTTAATAATTTTTTCTTACCAGGATCGTGGCGCTTGCTTGAGGTGATACAAGTATTTCACACGCTTACATAATTTATGTTCTTGACCCTTCACACCAAATCCTTCAAGTTGGGACATAAAAACATTCTCTTTCAAATATCCATTTAAGAAAGAAATTTTGACATCCAATTTATGGACTTTCCAATCGTTATGAGTTTCCAAGACAAAGAGAGTTCAGATGGTAGGCCATTTTGTTGTGGGGGAAAAGTATCCTCATAATCGACCCCTTACTTATCTGCATAAAATTTTTCCATGAGCCTATTGGTTTGGTTCCCAATGGAGGATCAACCATCTTCCAGGTGCCACTCTTTATCAAAGTATCATATTATTTTTGCATCGCTTATTTCCATTCATTATGAGAAGCAAATTATTTGAAGGAATTTGGTTCAAAATATGTAGAAAAATGTATTTCAAAATCATAAGAAACATCCATATCAACATGTGAATCAGAAGATTCTATATCTCCTCCATTATGTTTAGTAGGGCTTCTTTTCCCTGTCGTTCCAACCTTATTAGGATGAACACTTTCAAGTGTCTTTGTGAGCCATTATGGAGGACATTTCTAAGATTCCCCATGCTTCTTAGTTGACTGAGATGGGGTTGAATCAAGATTTATACTCCTAATTATCTCAATCACATCACTCAAAGTGTATTATTGAACAATAACTAGAGCTTCATGAGGGGGAGAGTGTGCTTTTGAAGGAGATTTCGTAGATTGATCCAATATAAGGATTCCCCCTTCAAGATGTGTAATTTCATTATAGAAATCTTTAAATACTTTGCATGCTCGAATTTTTCCAAGCAATCAAGTTGTCGCTCAATAACATTGCTAGTCTTGGAAGATTCAAGAAAGATCACATATCCAGATATTATAAACTCCTTATTTACTTCACCATATGTATGGTATGCTTTGGAGGTATATGAGTACCCCAGGAAGCTATATTTAGACTTCTCGCACCAAGTTTTATTCTATGTTCTTTAGGTATAAAGTCATAACAGGTGGAACCAAAAACCAAGAGATGCCTCACCGAAGGAATGTGGCCATACCACATTTCATAGGGAGTATTGTTTTTGATAGCATGAGATGGACACCTATTCTTCATATACACAACACATAGAATTGCATCAACCCAAAAAATTAGCTTAACAATCTTGAAAAAAATTATTGAACGTACCATATTTAATATTTTCATGTTCATTCTTTCAGCTACTCTGTTCTGTTGGGGATTATAAGGCATGATTGTTTGATGTTCGATCCCATGTTGGAGAAGATAGTTTTCAAATTCATTTGAAGTATATTTTTTTCCATTATCAATAAAAATAAAGCCAATATGAGATTGTACATCATTTTCATGATTCTCATTCAAGAGAACATAGAAAACTTGAGCTCATTCAGTCTGATTTGTTTGGCCCAATTCCTATTCGTTTTGCAAACTGTAATAAACACATGATGTCATTTATTGATGAGTACAAGAAAATGTGCTTTCCTAAGGTACAAGCATCACATTGCTTAAGTTTCCTAGAAATTATAGGCAAACTAGTAACACCATTTTTCTTCAACAAATGAAGGTTGTCATAGTTCAAATGTCAAAATATAGCATGCCATAAAAGACTTGATGGAAGTGTATCTTCATCATACTGTGAGCTATATGCAAATTTTTATCCACGAGCAGAGGTCCCTTTCAAATTTAAGAGTCTTTCTTCTTCTATACCAATCATGACAAGTGATTTTTCTTATGCTTTTATGACCTCAAACTTGCCATCATAATGGAGTTTCCTTGCTAATGGATATGGACCAAAGATAAGAATTTTCTCTTCAACTTTGGGAGGTAGAGAAGATATTGTAGAAGAAAGTCTGGAAGACCAAGAAGTTTGAGCCTAATGGTTCCAAGCCCTGATGGCTTGAGTATTAACTTTTCTGCAAAGTATACTACTCCATCAACATTGTCAGTGAATTATTCAAAGAAATCTCTTCTAAAATTCATGTGGAAATTTTCTCTTGAGTCACGCAACCAAGCATATTTACATGAGGCAAGTGAAGCATTAAATAATTATTCAATTACTCCAATATTGCAATGTTCCATAACATAATGAGCAAACTTAGGTGCTTTGTTTTTCCCTTTATTTGATGATTTTTGTTTGTCTTTGTCCCTTTATTGTATAATATTTTCCTATGAGAGCTTACATGTGGAAGCATCATGACCACTTTTGTTACACAATATGAAATGAATATTATACCTTTCTCCTTGGAAATGTCTACCCCCTGCCTCTGAAATTCTTCCTTCCTTATCCTCTTCGACCACCTCTTCCTCTAGAAGAATCATGTCCCTGATTCTTCTCTTTTTGTGCAAGGAATACAAATTCTTCAAGATAATGAGAAATTGTATTCTTCTTCCAAAAATCTTTCCCTCTTTTGGTAAACTTGTCCATAATTGAGTCAAAAAAAATATTTTAATTTTTTCCACTAGTTTGTAATGACTCAAGATAATGGTAATAAGCAGATACAATGCCTTGACAAAAGTTGTATGAGGAACATAAATTTTAACACTAGTGGAGTATATTTCATGCATAATGGCTCTTATTTCAAAGGCTAAGGAAAGTGGATCATTGTCTCTTAATTCAAGATTAAAAGGTTTGATCACCAATTGAACAACTTCTAGCTTAGAGTGTGAGTCATAAAATTATTTCAGCTTATATAAAGCACCAAAAGAATCTACAAAAGGATTAATATTATGACTCACATCTTCATTGATGGATGTTTCAATCAAGGAATAGGCCTTTTTGCTCTTTTTATCCCATATGGAAATCTCCTTGTCAAAAGTGGGCTTCTGAGGAGGATTTACTCCTTCTCCTTTACAAACTCCTTTCCACAACTCATTAAAAATCAAGGTGTGCTTTGTCTTCATGGACCACTCATGGTAGTTAACTTTTCCAATGGGAACTACTCCTAGTATGGATATGAGTGAATGCATCATATAATTTTATCTCAAAGCAACATGAGTCCTCAATGCACCAAGTTCACAATTCGACGAAGTTAACAGTCCTCTACCAAACACAAAGGAGTGTTCAACATTTTGTATGCAGAGGTCTCAATGCATAGCATTTAGCACTCGTTAGGAGTTAATCCATGGTCATTGTCTCAAGATATTCACCATATTATTAGGAATACACCTTCAAAACACCACAAAACCAAAAACCAGTGTTCACAGACATTACAAAACTTTAACGCTCAACCTTCAATGCACAATGAAATTATATGGTGTATAGAGAAAGACAGGTTTTAGCGTAGATTTGTATCCTTGATAGATAATGAAGGAGTTACTGGGTAGAGTAATGCCAATGGAAAAAGGATAATAGGGATTTGCTAGATATGACAGACTGAAAAAATTGGTAGAAGGGAGTTACAAGGCGAGAAAGGGAAGCCAAAAATTGAGTAGTTGGCTCTATGTCAGGCCAAGAGAGTAACTCCACAAATGAATTAATATTTTCATTAAAAAATAATTTATATATACATTGAAGGGAGAATCTTGGTGTTAGTTCCATATAATACTAGTGTAGCCCCCATACTATTATTTTTGTGCCCCATGTAGCCCCCTATTGTTATTGTTGTACCCCATAGAATCCTACTATTGTTATTTTTGAGTCCTTACATTATTATTGTTATGTAGGCCCTGATTATATTGTGACCCTTTAAACTCCTATATATACCAAGGAGGTATTGTCATTTATATCATCCAATAATTGTTCATTTATATGATGTAAAGGATGTTTCAAACAAGACAGCTTGGAATTTTCACTATAATGTTTTTTGTACGAGGATTTAGAGGCTAAAATTTGCACCACATGGAACTGAAATCTTGGTGAACTTCATGTAAATATTTCAGATCTTGGTTTTCAATATTTTCTTATATATGGTCCGAATAATTTAGGGTTTTTTCATGCTCCAGAATTCAGTCTCAAATAGGTGACCTAGGAAAAATCATCATAACTTTCTCTACGAGCATTGGAAAATCATCATAATTTTTTGAAAGTGCACAGACTATAATTTTTCGTGTATTATTTTCATGGCTGAATGTTAAATAGTGACATGTTGATCACCAGCAGGTTGCCTCTTACTGGGGTGTGTTGATTCTAGAAATTCAGGAAAAATAAAAAGAATATCGAAACTTCCTCTTTTAGAAGCTTCCAGGAGTTGTTATAATTATTTACCTCGGATGAAAGTCTCGAATCCTATCCTATCCTACCTTGGATATTTCACCCCTTATCTCTTGAGTTCATCCTCCCATAAGGACTAGATCTCAAGACTACATTGGTACATGGATAAGAACTCTTAATGTACCAACCTCTTCTATATATTTGTGACCATCCACAAGCTAGAGGTTGGATTTTGGAGATAGATTCTACCCTTATGCTACTGTTGTGAGAGACATTATTCCATGCATTAGGGTGACATAGAGGTACATTATGTGGCAAGGAAGGAAAATTCAACTTGGAGGAGCTATTCTACAAGATCAACTCCTATATTTGGTTGTAACTCTCTCTGTTTCTATTAATACAAAGAGTTCATTGCTTTCCTATATGTGATGTTATGATTTCATGTATTTCGATGCCATGTTGATCCATTGAATAACGTCATTAGATGATGCTACATAGACGTCATAAATCATTGGCTTGTGTTGTTTAATTATGCGGGTTCTAATTATAATGATTAGAGCTAGGATTGTATCATACAAGCCAAAAGAGGAGCGAAGAATATGAGGGATTCCATGTAGGCTTTATCCCATTGTATATTTACTTTAAGGAAAAAATTAGCTTCTAAATTGTGTATGAGTGTTAATAACTTCTGAGTGTCATCACCTTTTTGATAATATTTTGTTTCATTCTTTATTTCTTATTTTCAATTCGAGTTTCTATGCATAGATTAATTTTTGAATTTGAAAAGTAACTTTTACATTAGAGTTAAAGTCTGTGCAGTTTCTTTTCATTGGTGATTAAGTTGCATTCATATATTTCTTTGCATTTGAAACATAAAAATAAAAAAATTATTTACGTTGCATATAGAGCTTTGATTTTAACTGGAATAGTGAAGTTGAGGAGTTCGATTGTTGCATCACTTGTTTGTTGCATTGTTGATTTATTTCTTCATCCCCTACTTAGTTAGGCCTTTCACTGTTAAAAGAAAAATTAAAAGAGTTGTTTTTGTCATATTAGTTACATCATAGGTGTGTTTAGGTGACATAGAGTTTTGAGTCATGAAATCGAACATAATTCAAGATCAACTCTAAAATTCACCTCAATTAACCTAAGGAGCATTTCGAACTTAACGAAACATATAGAGGTCTAGGCTAGAGAAGTGTTCCAATGTATTTAAACGTACGAGCTATCATTGTTTGCTTGAGTTGCATTCCGAGGGTGATATCCCATTCCACGTACATAAGTGTATCATACTATTCTCCATGTACCTTTGGGTATATTGGATGGAACTCCACGGATGAAAAGTATATGGGAACACTCTCATCATATGGTTACGCATTAAACAACACTACCATAGACTACGCATCCATGTACTGTTGAGTATATTTTGGAATTCTACCATAGGTAGCTATCCTCGCCATAGGTAACCGAGTCGGACACCTTGTAAACTATGATACACCGAACAAAAAATTTAGGGAGATTTCCTGCCCGTACGTAAACCCTTGGTTCACCAAGGTGGTATATTATAGTTCACAGTTAATTCGTAAATAGTTTTACCTAGTTTCCCTTGTTTTGATTGATTTTGTGTCTTTTTTTTTCTAAAACCAATTAATTGACCATGAAAAAACATCCTCCCCATAGAACAACTCCTTAGTGGATCTTAGGTTGAGACTAACGACAATAGTTCCCAAGTCCAGCAGTCAAGGAAATCCCTGTGACGAAAATACTAGTCCTTTTCCTCCTTTTGGAAATATTGGTGCTCCTTATATGCCAATGTTGTCCCTTCCTATATTTACCATTGGTTTGCTAGTTTGGTTATTTTAAACCTCCTTGGCTCTAAATTTCCAAACTGCTTCTCAACCAAGTAGTCCTCCACCTGAACAAGTTGATCCTAAAGTTGACCCTTTGCCTTCTTCACTCGTCGTTTTCATCTCTTTCTCCCTCCTTTCCTGGTGAAAGTATTGACTCTAGTGATCAGGAAGCTAAGAAGAAGAAGCAGAAAACTAAGTAGGGGGGCAACCAAGAAACCATTGCTACAAATGAAACTAGTATGGAAAAATCTTCCAATCAGCCCCACAAAGTTAAATTACGTTGCAAGTTATGTAAGGGTGACCACCTTCTTAGATATTGTCCTATTATTCCCAAGGTATTAGAAGTGTGGTCTGTTGAGTCATAAAGATGATTTTTTAAAGGTAACCTTAATGCTTTTCATTAATTATCAACCCAGGGCAAGTCTTGTTATTTTAATAGTGTAAGAAAAATATATGCAAGTGACATTGAAGGTTAACTACTCTAAATTTCCATAAGGAAGATTGTCTAATTCTTGAAGTTCAATCAAACTAACTTGGAAGGGAATTATGAAATGTTTCTGACCATTCAAGGGAGATAACTTTGTTCTAAGCCTATGCAGAAATAACTATTCAAGACTGAAAAGAATAAACTGCAATTGAACAACATGCTTTAATGAATTGAACAGCAACCTTAACGAATTGAACAACAATTCTAATAAATTGAACAGTAATCAATTATTCTAGATTTTGCAATGGAATTATCTTTTAATCAACTAATAACATCCTTCTCAATTAAACATAAACCAAATGCTCACAATGAGGATGAAAAGATCCAACGTTAACTATATGCAGAATTGAACAGCAATCGTGTTGAAACTAATCTAACAATTTTAAAATCATTGATTTCAGATAAGAGAACATGAATGGTAAACTAGTCTAGTAAAAAGGAAGATATAACATCTCATGCTCGCAATTAACCAATTAAACGATATATTATGAAACACAATGGATAACTAGAAACACAAATTCTGTAAATAAACGTATAACACAGAAGTAGCAAAAGACCCCCAAGGCTGGGCCCAAAGCCACTAGAAGCCTACTTCTAAGGAATACTCAGAGGTTGCCTATTCCAAAAACGCCAAATTATTCATTAATCCACCGAGCAATACATTAGTACAAAACTTGACGATTATGTCCGAATACATTTATTACAGAAATATTATATTACAGGAACTATATGTCTTGTTCATTCTTCGGCCTTTTATAGCTTAAAGACGAATTCAAAAGGAGTAACAAATCCTTCTCATTATGGGACCCTTTTGCTTCGTGGCTATCGATTAAGTACTCCAAGTGTGGTCGTACCTCTCCATCTTCCATCGATTCGTAGGAGCCGATATGATTCCAGCTGCCTTCCTTGTCTGTTTTCTTTTAGTCATCTGGTCAGCAGTTTGGTTGTTTTGCTTCCCTGTCAATAAAGACAGTGACAAATCATTTTTTACGCTATCAAACACTCCTTTTATCATTAGTCCATTCTGCCTCACTTTTGCATTATTTCCCTTTACTTTATTTCTAAGATGAAGGCCAAATATATAAAAGTGCATGAAAAATTGCGGTAAAGATGGGGGTGAAACATACTTTTTTCTTGGCTCAACATACTCCCCTGCTTACCTTTTTGTAGGTCCTCGTGCAAAAAAATGGTTAAGGTGTAGCTGGGTTAAATAATATGCAGGGTATACCTCTTCTTTGTAAATTCTGACGCCATGTCTCTGTTTAATATTTTCAAATGTTGTGTTTGTGTGCCCCTCTGGTAACTCATAATCGTGATGATAGTCTTCAGGGGGGTACCAGATGAGGGGGCATTTGTATCTGCATCCTATCCATGTAGGACCCATGTTCAAAATTAGGTTTTTGTATAGAAGGAACCTGGAAGCAGCAGCTTTGAAGTCCTGTACCCAAATCGATCTATGTCCTTCACATTATTTGTAGAGGCTAGCCATCTCTTCTTGGTTGCTGCTAATGCTTTTTCCTAATGTCTTGGAAGTATTCCCACCCATTCTGCACAATATCCCTGTGAATAGGTCCCAATTTGAATATCACTCCCTTCCACTACATGAATTTCTGATGTTGGGTAAACAGGTACAGGGGTTTAGTAGATTCCCCTCTGACCCATAGGTCTAGGCCATGCTCTCTTTTCTGAAAGGTGTTGTAGGCCTTAGCCCACTAACTTTGGTTCTTGGAAAAAGATAAGAAAGCCTGGAACTGAACATCCCCTATGAAGGGGTTGGGGTTACTGTCCCTGTCCTCCTCTAGAAAGAAATTGTGTAAATATAATTCACACAAAAGATGTTGGACCTACTCATCCTGCTCATTGCAACACTGAAAAAATTCCTCGATGGTTTTAAAAGTGGTGGGCTTCCCTGCCCTGACAACCTTAAATTTCAACAATAAATATCATTCCACTAAGAATAAATAATAGTTAGTTGTTGGTGCCCTGCAAGTCAATACATATGAGTAAAGAAAGAAAACCATAATGGTTTTCTCTTTAGCTTGTTCCACTTGCTCCTGTGCTTTCTTCACTTTTGTCCTTTCTTCCCTGAGTTGGGAAAAGGTTTCATCGTTAGTTGTAGAAAGGATCTTGAATCGCTTCAGTACTGCCTGATGTTCCTGTAAAGGTACTACTTCCTTTCTGCACTGGGCCAATTAATGCTAGACTTGAATTAATTCATTGCGAAACTTCTGATTGGCAGCCTTTTCTACTAGGGGGGTGTAGGCAGGTGTCACCTCTGTTTGAGTCCCTTTATCTTCTATAAGTTCCAGATTAGTTTGCACATAGGCTTCAGCAGTATGTATCAACTCCGTTTGTACAGAGGCTTCAACCTCATTCATTAACTCAGTCTGTACAGAAAATTCAGTGGTATCTATTAAATCAGTCTGTGCAGAGGCTTCAACATTGTCCATTAGATCAATTTGTACAGGGACTTCAGCAGTATCTATTAAATCAGTCTCTACAGAGGCTTCAGCATTATATATTAAATCAGCCTACATAGAAATTTTGGCAGTATCTACCATTTGGGCAACAAAATTTGTTTCGGTACCCATGGTAGCCAATTCCTTTTCAAGCTTCTGAGCCTTGTTTTCTTCTTCCAACTATTTCCTCAAGTGTTTTATCATTTTTCTCAATTTCTTATACTTCCTACTCATTTTCTTGAACTTAATCTCAACTGATTTTTCCTTTGGAAAAGTTTGGCAAGAGAAGGAGTAGTGGCTTCGGTTTCATAAATGGTTGTGCCAATTCTAAGGTTACCAACAATGGTGTTTTCTTCGGGCGTCCAAGAGTTTATTTCAACACTAACGTCCTGAATAGGTGAAATAGTATTTCCTTCAAGCATCAGGGCAACTGTCTCGATGCTTGTATTTTGTTATAATAGAACAGTGTCTCTTGACTAGTTTCCAGATTAAGATATTCCTTCTGTCTGGTCTTCCCTACTCATCCATTCATTATCAGAGGGAGATAAAACCCTCGAAGCCTGCAATTCATCATGGTGAGGTAAGATTTCAGTGTGGCCAAAGCTGCTAGCAGTGGCAGACTGGTTCAACAGGTCCCTCTACTCTTTAGATTGTTTATATGGGCTTCCAATTTCATGAGATGCTCTCATTTTCTCAAGTACTTGAGCCATTTCTTCTTTGTAGTCTTGTAAACACATATTTTGAGGGCTTAAAGGTGGTGTATGGGATGGTCTCCCCTCATCTGGAAAGTCAGAGGTGTCTTGCCGTAGTTGTAGCCTTTCGGACCATCTCTGTTTCCCTAGTTCTGAGGTCGAAACATGGGCCCTCTTTCCTCTTGCTCCCTTGGGTATGGTTATTCTAGGGAGTTCAATCTCTACTCTAATAGGGTTTTCTTCAGGGGCAGGCAGAGTAGGATTAACAAAGTTGTCCCAAGTTATCTAGTGTTTTTTTAGCTCATGAATGATGATCAATTTAATCAAGCCATGGTGGTTTACAACTGCTACGGGGTTTTTGGCTTTTCTAATTCGAACAACAGTATTGTCCAATAAAAAATTTAGAAAAAAAGGCAAGTTAACTGAAATTTTTCGCTTGAGAACAGATAATAGTTTAAGTTGGCAAGACTTTACCACATCCTGGCATCTGTCGCATGTGATATATCTTTGAATGAACACTACCAATTCTTGCCAAGGCTACTGCAAGCACACAAGATTAATACCCTTCCCTTTTCGTTATAATGGTTCGCCTGGGTCCTTGTACACTAAGATTACTTCTTGTAAAAGGACATGTTTTTCAGTCCATATTTCTCCCTCTTTTGGTAATCCATAGACCTCAGTGATGGTTTCCTCGACAACCGGTATGATTCTTCCTCTGACTGTGGTATGACCTTCCCGCAGGTTTTGCAGGAACTCAATTATTATCTCTGTGTTAAAACCCTAAAGTATGTGTGGATATGGAATCCATCCAACTTGCTGGAGAATGGTGCGAGCTGATTCTGAGACTTGGAGGGTTGTGGTTTCATTGCGGATATAATTTCCCCCCATGGCTAATGTGTTATCCGAATTGGTTTCTTCTTCTGTCTATGTTTCTTTCGGCCTTGTTGGTTAAAACAAAACACTGCATGTGTTTCTTTCACATATATTATAAAAATGCAACCTCATATCGTAAACGCAATGATCTCTTAGTCCCATCAGTGTATCCAAAGGAAGTTGTGTGGGTAATTCGCATGCTTACTCATTATGGATATTTGTACCCCCTCCATCGGAAGAAGGGCATCCACGGCCTTAAGCTTGATAGAAGGGGAAAGATTGCAAAAATCATGAATGCATGTGAGGCAAAGGTCAGAAAATAGTAATCATCACAATTTTACGAGAGAAGGGCATCCATGGCCTTGGAGCTCAAGAAAAGAGGAAAGATTACAACAATCATGAATGCATACGAGGCAAAGGTCAGAAGTTGATAATCATTGCAACTTCACATCAGGTGGAAATGACCGAAGAAGAGGAGCAAAGTAGAATAGCAATTATTATGACAATATGTCCTATTTTGATGGTGTAGCATGACAGAAGCACGACAAGTGATGGATTATGATTGGTGTTGTCGTCCCTTAATTCAAACATGAAAATATAATTCATTCATATTTCATTATGTAGGTAGGTAGTGATAACACTATTCAAGTAGCGCATTTATCTTGGAAATGGATAAATAGGAAATAGGGCATATAAAAGTAATTGGCTATTGTTAGTAAAATACTTCCATACCACAAGCAAAGCCACTACTTCCAGCAGGCGTTAATAGCCTCGACAGGGTTACTATTTTAACCCGGAAATGAGCCAGAATCCTCTATTTAAAAATAGAAATTTTGATTATTTTATGGAGAGATCATTGTGTTGGTGTGGTGGCCAGATATCAAAGTTCCATTCACTAGGATTGTAATAGAGTGATCAGGTTGGCTCGCGATGAGACCTCCTATCCTTCAAGCAATTTGATTTGTCGAGAAGGTCACTACCCTAGTGTATTTCCCATTGTGGGAATGTCACCTGTTAAACCCTTATGATCATGGTAGGTTGTCTTGTGATGAGACCCCCTATTCTCTCTTAAAAATTTTCATACTAGACATAATATTTTATTTTGAAAATTAGGCATTTTTCTTGTTTTATGGAGAGACCACTATGCTGGTGTGGTGGCCATATAGTCATAGTGCCATTCACAGGGATTGTAACAGAGTGATCAGTTCGGGTCATGATGAGACCTCCTCTTCTTCAAGAAGTTTGAGATGTCGAGAAGATCACTTCCCTGGTGTGTTGGCCATGGTGGGAATGTTACTTGTTAAACCCTTACGATCATGGTAGGTTGGCTCGTGATGAGACCTCCTATTCTCTCTTAAAAAATTGCACATAGACATAATATTTTCTTGTCATTTATACATGGAGGGATGCTCATTAACTCCTTAAGACTTAGGTATGGTATGAGAAGTAAAAAAAAATGCCAATACCATTAATACTCCTTATTCCTATATCCTCATGTTAAGGAGAATTACTACCTGAGAGTGTAGAAATATATACCAACATAAGACTATGGGAATGAATTGTGTAATAATATGTTTGAACAGGAGATGTCCAACCCTTCATTGTATACATAATCCATGTCAACTTCCAGAGTATATATTTCCATCAAAGTTTCAAAGGATCACCATATTAGTAATATCACTGTTTTTCTCCCCTTCTGGTGCCAATTCCTTTCCAAAAATGGCTTTTATGGCAAGGAGGTGTAAAAGGAAGTGGTCATACGAAAAGAGATCATCATAAATAGAAAAAAAAAATTCTTGGAAAATAAATCATCCATTCTATTTGATTGAACAACAAAAATAAAACCACACAAACACACATTCGTTCAATTGAATTGAACAACAGTTGTTCAATTCGGTTGAACAGCAGTTGTTCAATTGGATTGAACAACAGTGGTTCAAAGTTTTGAACAGCAACAAATAACACAAAAACATAGTTTTTCAATTGAATTGAATAGCAGTTGTTCAATTGGATTGAACAACAAAAATAAAATTACACAAACACACAGTCGTTCAATTGAATTGAAAAGCAGTTGTTCAATTGGATTGAACAACATCCGTTCAAAGGTTTGAACAACAACAAATAAACACAAAATCATGACCATTCAATTGAATTGAATAGAATTTTTTCAATTGGATTGAACAACAGTTGTTCAATTGGATTGAACAACAGTCATTCAAAGGTTTGAACAACAACATAAAAGAAAGGATAAGAGAAAAAGAATGCAGCTGTGAGCATGAAGAAAAGGTGGAATGTACAACAATGAGAAAACCATAAATTTCAAGAGACATATATACAATATTTACAAGAGGAAATAACAACTTCTCATGAACCTAAAGCTACGGGCCCATCACCCCCTGCAGCTAAAATTTGGATGGTGGGATTGCCACATACCTACTGACAGAAAGACTCTTTTGTAAGTGCTTTATGATAGAGGTGCACCCGGTGTCCATTGACTCAGAAGGTGGAGCCTGATCCATCTATGGTAGTCAAGGTGATGGCACCATTGTTGTGTACTTCCTGAATTTCGTATGGACCGAGCCACCTTGTTTGTAACTTACCCGAGAAGTCTTGGAATCTGGAGTCGTAGAGAAGTGCCCAATCTCCTTTCTGGAATGTCTTATTTTTTATGAGTTTGTCATGCCACTTAGCTCGTTGTTGTTGAATAATTGCAGTGCACTGCAAATCCAGTAGTCATGTTTCATCCAATTCATTTATTTGCTGGAGTCTTCTAATCTGGGCCTTCGTCAAATCTAGCCCCACTTCCTGGGCTGTTATTAGAGTCTTTATTTCAAATTCGATAGGAAAAATTGGTTCCCTTCCAAATACCAGATGGTACGGAGAATATCCAGTGGTGTTTCTCCATGTTGTGCGGTAAGCCCACAAGGCCTCTAGTAGTCTAGTACCCCAATCTCGGCGATGTGTTGAGACTGTTTTAGTGAGAATTGCCTCAAGGACTTTGTTGGTGCTTTCAACCTACCTGTTCTCTTGCAGGTGGTAGGGAGAGGTGACTCTATGGGTGACATGGTGGTTCTTCAGAGTGGCCATAATTTTATTTCCCACAAAATGTGCCCCTCCATCAGTAATCACTTCTCGGGGTAAGCCATATCACACAAATAGCTCAAAAAGAAAATTGATCACGGATTCTTCTGTAGCTCTTGATAGAGCCACTTTTTCTACCCACTTCGTCACATAATCTGTGGCAACCAGTATGTAGGTCTTATGATTTTATGGTGGGTTGAATGGTCCAACAAATTCCAGTGCCCACCGTTCAAAAGGTTCCACTACTAACTGTGGCTATAATGGCATTTCGTCAACTTGGCCAGGGCGGCCCATTCTTTGGCAACTATCACAAGCTTGGACGTATGTCTTGGCATATTTAAAAATTGTAGGCCAATAATAACCCATTTGCAATACTTTGTGCCTCGTCCTGTGATCTGCAAAATGGCCACCACATGGTTCATTATGACAGGCCCTTTGGATGTCATAAATTTCGTTTTCTCGGATGCATCTGTGTATATTCATATCAGCTCCTCTATGAAAAAGATATCCACCAATCCAGGAGAATCTGGAACTGCATTGAACAATCAGCTTCCGTTCCTTTGATGTCAAGTGTCTTGGCAGCTTCCTACTGCCAGATAATTCACTACATTTGCATATCATGGTGTTTTTACTGCTACAGGGAACAAATTATCATCAGGGAACTGATCGTCCACCGCTATTGGGTCATATGACTTTGGAACTCTAGACAGGAAATCTGCAACTACATTCTCCTTCCCTAGGCGGTCTTTGATAGTTATGTCAAACTCCTGTAAAAGCAACAACCAACGAGTCACTCTTCCATTATTAATAAGTTTATTGGCTAAGTATCTAATGGTGGAGTGATCAGTATATAGGAATACTTGATATAATGTCTAAATTTATTAATAGCATAAAGGACATCCAAGAACTCCTTTTTGGTCACTGTATAGTTCAATTCGGAAAGAGTGAGATTCTTGTTGATATAGTAAATAGCATAGGGCTTTTTATCTTCTTCTTGACCGAGAACTGCCCCTATCGCTATGTCAGATGCATCTAAGGAGATTTGAAAGGGAAACTCCCAATTGGGGCCGTGTAAGACTGGTGCAGTTGAGACCAGTTTCTTCAAATCTGAAAAAACAGTGTCACATTTATCATACAAATGGAATTCGAAATTTCCAGTTAATGCATAGAAGAGCATAGAAATTTGTGAGAAATTATTTATAAACCTACGGTAGCACCCTGCATACCCAAGGAAACTACGTACCTATGTCTGAGTACAAGGTGTGGCTAATAAAAGGATTACCTCTATTTTTATCAGATCTACTTGTATTCCAGCTGCAGAGATGTAGTGCCCTAGGATTACTCCTTCAATCATCATCATGTGATGTTTCTCATTGCTCAAACACAATATGGTAGCAATACATCGTTCCAATACTTTTTCTAGTGTTTGCAGTGCTTAATCAAAATCATCTCCATATGGAGTAAAATTTTCCATGTAAATTTCGAGTCCTTCATTTATTAAATCAGAAAAAATGCTGAGTATGGCTCTTTGAAACATTATTGGGGCATTACATAACCCTAACGGTAATACCCTATAGGAAAATTTAGCCCATGGGTAGGTAAAGGTCATTTTATCCTAATCTTCAGGAGCTATCTGGATTTGATTGTAACCACTGACACCATCGAGGAAAGAGAAGAACCGCTTTCCTGCCAATGTGTCAAGGACCTAATCAATAAAAGCGGGGGAGTGGTCTTTCTGTGTTGGTTTATTCATTTCTATGTAATCCAAACAGATTCTCCACTTCCCATTCTTCTTAGGAATGACCACTAAAGGAGAGACCCATTTGTTGTCTGAAATAGGATAAATGAAGTTTACATCTAGTAGATTTTGCAAATCATCTTTTACAATGTCCTTTAGATGTGGGTTTAACCTCCGCTGAGGCTGCCGAATAGGCTGAACATCCTTGTCAGTATAAATGTGATGTGTGCATAGCTGAGGATATATACCCTTCATGTCTGGGTAGTCCCAAGAAAATGCTCCCTTATATTCTCATAAAACCTTAATGAGATTTTGTTGTTGGTTACTATCCAGACTACCATTGATATTTAAAATATTTCATGGCTCAATTTCAATTTGTCTGTTGTTGCGAACAACAGTCGTGGGTATGTGTTGATTATCAATGTCTGCCAAGGGTTCTTCCTGTGCTTCATTATCAAGAACTGCCTTTAACATTTGGAATTTTAAATTTTCAGAAGCAGATGGTTGATTCATGAAGTTATTGATTACATCATCTTCAGTTTGATCTTTGAATTCGATTGCTTCAACTATTTTCAGTGGTGAACGGATGTTTTCTTCCCAGTATGTATGTGGTTGTTTGTGAATATTTACAGTGGGAAGACTTGGTTTTGCAGGCGGGTATATGACAATATTTTTTATGGCATCACCTCTAGCAATGGTCATGTTGCCTGCCCGACATCCTATGTAAGCGTCAGTTGTTGCTAACTAAGATTGTCCCAGTATTAGGGGGTGTCCATCTAACCTAATTCTTGGGTTAATAACTAAAAAAAATTCCAGATACTCCCATGAGTCCATAGAAACCAGGATGTCCTGTAATATTCCTTCTGGTTTGATAACAGATCTGTCAGCAAGTTCCAGCAAGGTAGATGTGGGTTATAAAGTTGTTATGCCTAACTTCTCGCATGTTTCTGTAGTTAAGATGTTTATGGTCGCCCCCAAGTCAACTAATGTGTTCGAAAAGGAGTGGCCAGAAATTTGTACAGAAATGATGGGGTTCCCTGGATCCTCGTATTTTACTGGTGTTTCTTTACCCAAGAGTAAGTTTGATAGTGCTCCCATTACATGAACAGTTGGTAAAAAAATTTCTTTCCTCGCCTGTTTTTTTCTGCACAGCTCTTTAATTGTCTTGGCATAGATAGGAATGTCATGTATAGCCTGCAGAAGAGGAATTTTAATGCAAAGGTTTTTTAATTCCCCCAGGAGATCAAAATCTGAAGAGACTACTAGTTTAGGCAATGTTAATCTCTCATGGAATGGAGGGGAGGAAATAATAAGGTTTTCAGTGTCTTTTTGGTAAACTGTGTCCCTCCCCTTCTTTACCTCTATTTTTTTCATAGTTAATTATTTAGGTGTCGTCGGAATTTCAGACTCAAGTTGTGGTAGGGTCGTATCTTATTTAGGTGCAATCACATGTCCTAATCTCAGCCTAAGTTCATTGCATTGCTTTTGTTCGGTTTCAGGGTTTGGGTTTTCGACAATCTGGATTAGCTAAACCAGTCTGTTATTGGGATTAGGATTGGGTTGAGCTGCCAGTTGAGGACGCATGATAGGATGAGGATTGTGTTGGACTAGGTATGGAGATGGTAATGTAGGTTGATTCTGAGCCCCTGTCCCCATTGGTAGATTGGTCATTCCCAGGGGTTGTATACAGTTTTGAGACCAATTTTTATTCTGGAGGCAAGCCACTGGGACTGATATGGAGGCAAGCCACTAGGACTGATGTGGAGGCAAGCCACTAGGACTGATATGGATTGTTTTTCCAGTAAGGAGGAGAACAAGGAAAACTTAACCAATTATTACCTAAAGAGGGTTGTGTTTTCCAAGGAGGCATGGAAAATGATTGGGATGGATAGGCAGAAAAATTTAATTGGTTCTGCCATGCTTTTGCAGGGTTTTGTTGATTAAATTGGGGAGAAGAAAAGAACTGAGGCAAGTCTTGTGGCATACCTAGTTTTGTTTTCCACTATCGATGTTGATTCATTAGATAGATCATTTTTCTCTCTTCTTCTGCCTCTTTAAAAACCACTTTTAACCCTGGAAGTGAAGGGAAATGGTCAGTGGCGTGGTCCTTGGTACAAAAAGCGCATGTTTGGACCATGTCTAATGGAAATTCCCTTTGGTTGTGCTTCTTCTGACAGCGTGGAAAAAAATAGCCAAGTTTTGTTCTGCTATAGCTTGCTTTTGCTTGGCTTTTAGGACGTCTAGCTACGTTTTCAGGGTTCTCAAGATATCAGTTTTAAAATCTTCTGAAAAATTACCGAATTCTGCTCTGGTCACGTTGCCACCGGATTTTTTATAATTCCTTGTAGCTGAGTCTCGCCCGGTTGGCCTACTTCGCGTACTACCTCGAGAACACCTGATGCATAATGCAATAATGTCATCGTACTATTCTTGATAGATGTCCTCTTTTCCCATTATATTAAGTGTTTCGACCCATTCTTCTTGCATTCCCTTAATCATTGTTGCTTTTAAGATATCTTTAGACAGTGTAGTATATGGAGATATTTGCAAATTATATTGAAATATTTCAACGTATTCTTCAAATTTTTCATTGTCTCTTGCAGACATATTGAAGATTTCATCTTTTAGTTCTCGAGTCTGGCAGTAGTCTTGATATTTGTTAAGACAATATTATTTCATTTCATCCCAACTATTAATGGTTCTTCCACTGAGCCCCATAAACCAACGTAATCATGTTTCTTTCAAAGTAGAGGGAAACAGTTTCAGTTTCTGAGGGTCAGTGGTGTAGTCATATCCCCTACATAAGACATCAAATTCAAATAAGAATGCATCCGGATCTTCTAAGGTCAGCCCATGGAAGGTGGGGAATTTTTTTAATGGAATGGCTTTCATAGGGGCATTTTTGGTCGGATCAACAATGGGATACTCCAATCTCGATGTCTGCCTCTAGTTTTGGTTGTTTTCAATTTGATCGAAGATATTCTAGTAATCTTCAGGGATTTTTTTTTCTGGGGGAATAATTTGAGTGGAATTAGGGAGCGGATTTGGAGGAAGCCTTACAACACTTCCCTGATCTGGGATACTGGGTGTCTCTATCTCAACCACTCTCTCAGGGGATCCAGGCTTTGGGGTTTTTACTTGTACAACACTTTTGGTTTCTCCCTCTCCTTCCTGCAAATTGCAAGAATTTCCCTCTCTCGAAGGGTTGGGACTTACGTGTTCAGCAGTCTGAAGGCTTTGTTCAGACCCTTTGGTTTCACTATGAATATCGGTGTGGGTTGCAGATGGTGAGGTTGTTGCTTGAGGGAGTGTAGTAGGACTCTGAATAGGAATGGTTCTGAGTCCTACGGATGCCTGGAATTTAGCCTTCTTAATGATTTCGTCTATATATGTTGTTCTTCCAAGGACCACCGATCCTTTGGGTTTTGTGGATTTAAGTGGGGGTTTTTTATATATCTTTTTCTTCCTAGTCATAAAAATGGACACCTATCCTACTAACCTCTTCACAATTGCTGAGAAGCGGGCTAGAGAGCAAGCATTTTTCTTGCTGGTACGCAGGTTCTTACCTCTCGTTTTCAATACCCAATTCTTTCACAACAAGAGGAAAAGGAAATAAGGGACATCACTCTTAAACACTCTCCCCCGCAACAACGCTAAAAACGTTGAGTCATAAAGGTGACTGTTTAAAGGTAACCTTAATGCTTTTCATTAATTATCAACCCAGGGCAAGTCTTGTAATTTCAAGAGTGTAAGAAAAATATATGCAAGTGGCATCGGAGGTTAACTACTCTAAATTTCCATAAGGAATATTGTCTAATTCTCGAAGTTCAATCAGACCAAATTGGAAGGGAATTATGAAATGTTTCTGACTATTCAGGGGAGCTAACTTTGTTCTAAGCCTATGTAGAATAACTATTCAATACTTAAAATAATAAACTACAATTGAACAACACACTTTCATGAATTGAACAGCAACCTTAACAAATTGAACATCAATTCTAATAAATTGAACAGTAATCAGTTATTCTAGATTTTGCAATGGAATTCTCTTTTAATCAACTAATAACATCCTTCTCAATTAAACATCAACCAAATGCTCACAATGATGATGAAAAGATCCAACGTTAACTATATGCAGAAGTGACTAGCAATCGTGTTGAAACTAATCTAACAATTGTAAAAGCATTGATTTCGGATAAGAGAACATGAATGGTAAACTAGTCTAGTAAAAAGGAAGATATAACATCTCATGCTCGCAATTAACTAATTAAACGAGATATTATGAAACGCAATGGATAACTGGAAACACAATTTTGTAAATAAACGTATAGCACAAAAGTAGCAAAAGAACCCCCAGGGCTAGGCCCAAAGCCACTAGAAGCCTACTACTAAGGAATATTTAGAGATTGCCTATTCCAAAACGCCAAATTCTTCATTAATTTACCGAGTAAGACATTAGTACAAAACTTGACGATTATGTCTGAATACGTTTATTATAGAAATATTATATTACAGGAACTATATTTGCCTTATTCATTCTTCAGCCTTTTATAGCTTAAATGTGAATTCAAAATTAGTAACGAATTCTTCTCATTATGGTACCCTGTTGCTTCGTAGCTATCGATTGAGCACTCCAAGTGTGGTCGTACCTCTCCATATTTTTTCGATTCGTAGCAGCCGATATGATTCCGTCTGCCTTCCTTGATTGTTGTCTTTCAATCATCCGGTCAGAATTTTGGCTGTTTTTCTTCCCTATCAATAAAGACAGTGAAAAATCAGTTTTTACGTTATCAAACACTCTGTTTATCAGTAGTCCATTCTACCTCACTTTTGCATTATTTCTCTTTACTTTTTTGCTAAGATGAAGGGAAAATATATAAAAGTGCATGAAAAATTGTGGTAAATAGGGGGGTGAAACATACCTTTTTCTTGGCCCGACACTACAAGGAAAAGACCCTCTAGCGGATGTTTCTGAGGAACCCCTTATAAAAACACCCCAGACATCCGTTTCTAGCGGAGGTTTCTAGAGGAGTTTGGCGGCCGAAGGTGTTTGCAGATGTATTTCATCCGATGTGCTTATCACCATAAAACACACCGGTGCATTCAACACGAGAAAGCACCGGTGTGCACAAAACATTGGCACACCAAACACCGTGCGCTTCGTACACACCCGCCCAGTGCGTTTCATTTCTGTAGCGCACTGGTCCTTTACAACACTTCCACACCGGTGCCTCATAAAAAGTGCATGAAAACAGAAACCGCCCAGCGTGGAATGAAGCAAATGCACTGGTGCTTCCTTAAAATCTAACGCACCGGAATAGGGTTAAATAAATAAAAAATAATAATGGCCAAAAAACTGCACAAAACATTGGCACACTGGACACCAGTGCTCCGTACACACCCGCCCGGTGCATTGTATTTCTCTAGCGCACCGGTTCTTTACAACACTTCCACACCGGTGCCTCATAAAAAGCGCGCGAAAACAGAAACTGTCCGGTGCGGAATGAATAAAATGCACTAGTGTGCCCATAAACCTTGTGCACCGGAACGAAGTTAAATTAAAAAAAAAAAAGTTACAGCCAAAAAACCGCACAAAACATTGGCACACCGGACACCGTGCGCTCTGTACACACCCACCCAGTGCATTTTATTACTGTAGCGCACTGGTGCTTTACAGAGCATCTACACTGGTGCCTCATAAAAAGTGCACAAAAACAAAAACTGCCTAGTGCCGAATGAGGAAAACGCACCGGTGCGTCCATAAAACCCCACGCACTGGAACGGGGTTAAATAAAAAAATTATGACCAAAAAACCACACAAAACATTGGCACACCGGACACTATGCGCTTTGTACACACCCGTCTGGTGTGTTGTATTACTGTAGCGCATCGGTGCATTACAAAATGTCCGCACCAGTGCCTCATAAAAAGCGCGCAAAAACAGAAATCGCCCGGTGCAGAATGAAACAAAAGCACTGGTGTGCCCATAAAACCCCGCACACCAGAATAGGGTTAAACAAAAAAAAAATACAGCCAAAAAACAATATTTTTTACTTTTGTCAGTGCTACAAAGCTCTCAAGCACCGGTGCAATTTATACTTGTCTGAGCCACCTTGACATCGGTGCTCCCATTGCACTCATTGCATGCACTGCTGCTATGCATTGCCCACCAATCTCCAGCTTGAATTTTGCAAAACGATGGAAAATTTTTCTTTTTCCAATTCTACAGCCAATATGCCTCCTCAACGAGCAAACGTACAGGTATTTTTCTTGTTTTTCCATAATTAAGCCTTTTATCAACTTAGAATTTCAAATAACCTTAAAATTAACCATTTAAAAGAAAAAATAATAATTTGTTGTGTGGTGCGCTCGAGCCGTTCGGGTCGCACCGGTTTGCGATGTTGCCTGTAAATTTACAGGTCGCACCGCAGCCAGTGCTAACGGTATTTTCACTGGTTCCGAGGCGGTACCGATAGGCGCACCATGTTGACAATGTGGAATAGCGGTACCGATAGGCGCACTAGGCCGCATAGTTGACAATGTGGAATAGCGGCAACACGGTGTGTTGACTGAATTATCCGCCCCATGGTGGGTAATGTTGTCAGTGCACCGCATACTGCATTTCGACATGGTCAATGGTTCGTCCTGGTAAATTGGTGCTAATGGTATGCGCACCAATTCTGGGGCGATACCGAAGGCGCACCGTGTTATTTTAAATTTTTTTTAAAAGTGCAGTGCAGTCGGTTACCTGGCCGCATCGTTGACCTAGTGGAATAGCGGCGACGCGGTGCGTTAACCAAAATAGCAGCCCCACGACGACTATTTTTTTCAACGCATGGCTTTCTTTATTTCACCTGTGTCAACGGTGCGGCCTTGTAAAAGGCCACACAGTTCACTATGTCACGATGGCAGGAGGTCAGTCCGCTGACTTAACTATACGCCCCGGGGCATAGAGTTTCATCAGCACACCACCCTCCTAACACCATACCTAGTCAACGGTGTGCTAAAAAAATTTATGGAGCACCGCCCTTGGGGCGCTTAATATTATTAGGTGCACCGATGCTAGTGCGCTCCATAGAAAGACGCATCAGGACTGGTGCGTGACTGTGTTTTTGGCGCACCAAATGTTTTTTAATTTTTTTTTCAAAAAAAAATTATATATGTATATTTCTAAATACATGTCTTATTTAATAAAAAAATTGTGTTTAATATGTCAATCATTCAGAGACGTGAAAAGAGAGAAGAGGGGGAACAACAACAACAACAGGCGGAGAAGTATAACATGGTTTGCCTGTGGGAGGCATGAGAGAGGGAGAGAGACGCGTACCCTCGCCGTATTACAGCGGCTACGCAGGGGCTCTTAAGCCAGGTAGGCCTCCTCAAGTTCTATGAGGAGGCTACTTCCCTAAAGGGCCATATTTTGTTTTTGAGACATCTTATCCGAAGGTGGAATGCCCAGCAACAGGCTTTCCAGGTTGGTATCAACCAGCGGTACATGCCCACTAAGAAGGATATATATTTCATTACAGGGCTATCGAGGAGAGGGGTGGATTTTCCCTCATTCCCAGAGGTTCCGATTGGTTGTGTAGCAGGGAGTCAGTTAGTTTACTCCCAAAGATACATTGGAGAAAATGTATTGTCTCCTGCAGAGTTTTGAGTCACTGGAGGTCAGTTATGTATTGGTGCATTTGGTAGGGAGGAGGTGTGGTGTCTCTCACTTATCATTTCGACCATTTTGCACAACACCAATGACAGGTAAAGCATTATTTGCTTGCTTCTATATTATGTTGATTCTTTAGTACAGGAGCCACGACTTGTTAGGTGGTCTGCCATTTTTTTGTGGTAGTTCTATACAGCCTTAGATAGATGTCATGCTCATGCACAAGGGAGGGTGAACTTCCCTTTTTCTTCAGAGCTTTTTTGTTTATTTTTTGAGAGGTTTCCAGAGACGAGGCCTCATTTTCTTCGGCAACCTCGTAGGCCGAAGTTTGAGGCACGTATGCACATGTGGGGGCAGATGATGCCAAGAGGGACGAGACTCGGTTTCCATCGAGGATATCGCAAGATGCACTAGAGTTGCTAGCCAGTGTTGATGAGCATCCCTTCGTTGTGGTCCCCTATCCTTACGCCGGTTTGGATTGGTGAGGGTGTGCCAACATCCTCTTCACAGCTAATGAGCCGCCAGATGATAGAGGTAATATTATTTTTTTATATATTTAAATTTATTCATTTAACTTGTTTTTATTAAATTATCTAATGAAATTGTCTAATTATTGCTGTGTACTTGTATATATTTTGCAGACATTGTCTCTTTTAATGGCGAGGAGATGTCGGCACCACCACATGATCTTGGTGTGGATCTTGATTGCGATCAGGGCATGCCAGATGTCGAGGATCATCAGGAGGCTAGTGCTAGGCACGATCGACTTGATACTATATACCAGATGGAATTGGGAAACCAACTCAGTGCATTGATTGTAGAGGCAGGCATCAGGCCTGCTCATTACAGAGACATATAGGTCGATGATAGGCTATTACAAATGTGGAGAGGCATGTCGCGTGACATGTACAGCCTGATGCGGCATGTCGTAGGAGTTACGACAGCTGTTACGCGACTGAGGAGGATTTTTGCATGTTATAGGCATGGTCAAGCTGCAACACGTGATGGACAGCCTGCGAGCAGCGACTCATCATCTCATGATCATTCACCTCACGCTGCGCCAGATGAGCATGAGCCTCCACTAGCATCTAGCAGCAATCATCATGGAGATGAGGCTGGAAAATCGACCACGTCTAGTCAGCAGCCTGCAGCATCCATTAGTACTCATGATCATGAGCAAGCTGGACCATCGACCGTCGAGGCTGCACCATTGACTGAGCAGACCTCCACTAGTACTGATATTGATGTTGTACTACCACCAGCTAATCCATGACATTTATATTACAGTTGTATATTTTTAACATATATATCTATATATATATATGGTCCATTTATTTTATGTTCATGTTGCAGTTGTACTTAATTTACATGTTGGTGATCATCATGATGTGTATATTGTTAGGTCATGTTAGATATGTTCATTTAATGTGCAGCTTGCAGATAGATGTGTATGTGATAGCATGAGTTATTTGACATGAGATGTATTTTTTATGTTTTTGTTTTGATGATGTTAATATATAATGTCAATTGTGTTTTGTTAGATGATCATGATCACAATGATGTTAGCAATTTTGAATGTGTTTTTTAGTAAAATATGATGTTTGTACGATGCTTATCATGAATGTGATGTTTATGAATTAATTTAATATTAAATGATCATGATATTGTAAAATTTTAATATTTGTAATTCTAATTGTATGTAAAATTCTAAAATTGTAATTGTAATGGTATATATGTAAATTTGTAAAATTGTAATTGTAATTGTAATTTTTTAATTTGTAAAATTGTAATTGTATATATGTAAAATTCTAAAATTGTAATTGTAATTGTAATTGTAAAATTTTAATTCTAATTCTAATTCTAATTGTATGTAAAATATTTGTAAAATTTTGAAATTTTCAAACCTCGAAATTTCGGTGGTTAAGTAAGACTAGACAAAGAGGCACGATGGCAAGCGCAACAGTTAGGTTTTTCTGTCACGGGTTCCTTTGGGGCGCTGGGTCAGCTGCCCCCTTGCGCATTGCAGAATGGAGGCTCCTCACAATTGACAAAACGTCGCGCATTCGCAGATTCAGATTTCATGAGCCTCTTGCAGACTCAAGCTCATCTCCAGCCTGCTCCTGCCTGTGGTCTCGATTGGCTTTTGCAGCCCATGATTTCTGCACGGATTTCCGCGATAAAGAGGTTAACCCCTCTTATTCAGATCTGCTTGCTATCCCTCATGCATTCCTGATTCTGGTTGCAAATATAACTCTGAAGGGATGTAGAATCCAGCATTTGCTTCTCCTTGGCACAGAGGTGGATGTTGTCGGCGCGGGCCCATTTCTTGCAATCGCCTTTGGCAGCTCTGCAATAGCTGCCTTCACATTATGGAGAAGGTTTTCAGCTGGAGCCCAGTATTGGGGTTTTTCTCCTCCTCTTAGGGTTGTCGTTGACTTTTTTGAATGCAAGGAAACAGAGGTTTTCGCTAATGATTCAGCTGAATTAGAGCTTTCCCGAGCTAGTGCATACCTCCACGGAAAAACAGTGGCTAGATGTTGGTCAGGGGACGCTTTAGAGCATGCGATCCAAGCAGGTGAGTCATCAGACTCCATCTCCACAGCTTGCTGAAAGCAGATTTCTTTCTTGAACTAGCCAGATCTACGAGAAGAAGCACCTGCATTTCAAATCCAAGTCGCACTCCTCTCTGGCAAGACGATGATGCAATGGGTTCGTGCAACAGATCTTGTGCAGGATCTTCTGCAAAAACTCGAACTCCGGCTGGGGATCCCCTCCTCTTACCAGAGATTGCTATATAAAGGTAAACAACTAATGGACCCCTTTCCCCTCTCCCTTTACAATATTCAAAGGGACGCTTCCATTGTGGTTACCTTTCGTTTAAGAGGTGGTTCCTTTGGGCAGACCTCCTCTGCTCCTTCTTTCTCTTATAAGGATGCAGTCCACAAAGATGCTGCCCACCCTCAATCCTCTTCGAAATCATCTCAGCCAACTATGGATCCCAAGCCATTTTTGGTGGATAAATCAGAATAAATTCCTTCTATCGAATTCTCTCATCCTACTATTGACGATCGCTACCCGAAATTTGCAAAATCCAAAATCATATGCAGATTTAATGGGCTATGGCCTCGCACAACAGATTTATACCAATGGATCCATACCAACTGGACTAAAAGAAGAAAGATCTACTTATGCTCAAAAGGATTCTTCATTGTGGCTTTTGACTTAAACGAAGATTACCAGAAAGCCTTAACGGGAGGCCCTTGGTTCTGGGGTACGGCTGGGCTTTTCCTCACCCCTTAGTTTCCAGACTTCGACCCTTCTATAGTTGTCATCACCAAACTTCCCATTTGGGTCAGGCTCCCGAATCTTCCGGTGCATCTATGGCATGTCTCTGTCTTCTTAGCCATTGGAGACACCTTAGGATGCTATCTCACTATAGATTCCTCAAGAAAGGAGAATGGACTCTACACCTACGGCAGAATATGTGCAGAAATAGATATCAGCAAAGGACTACCGAATCAGATCAACCTCAAGATTGGAGATTTCCATTGGACACAAACCTTGGATTACGAAAATACAGCCTTCCGCTGCCGCCATTGTCATCAAACGGGGCACCTCCAGAATGCATGTTCCCAGTTCCTTGAAAAAAAGAAGAATCTGAATCGAAAACCCAAATCCAAGAGCTGGAATCCTTGTGTTCCTCCCCCTCCTATGGATGATACAGACTCCTCCAGCTCGGATGAGGAGGAAATTGAAGCAGATGGGCAGAATGATGAGATTCCATTGGAAGCTCCCACAGCCAGTCCGGCAATCCCCTCTGCCCCGCCGATCTCTCAGAAACGTTCTCATGTATCTTCGTCCTCTAACTCTGATAAGGATATTCCGCCCCCAGAGCAGAATAGTCTACAACTTGTTATGGCTCATCCAAACTCCACTAGCTGGGTCAAAGTAAGCAAAAAAAAAGGGAAAAAATTTTGTTTGGCAATGTCTGCCCACACTGGGTAGATACCTCAGTTCAGATCTAGTTACTTTGCATTCTCGTGTTTTCTTTTGCTCATTCCTTGATTGTCTTCTAGGAGCGAGGTTGATAGCCTATCACCTACGGCTCCCATGCTTTTCAGCTTCGCTTGCATGCAAGCCTGATTGTACTATATGTTTCTTATCTTAATAGAATTAGTCTTATTTAGAATATATATATATATATATATATATATATATATATATATATATATATATATATATATATATTTTTAAAATTTTAATTGTATTACTGTGAATTGATTGTAATTGTATGTAAAATTCTAAAATTGTAATTGTAATTGTATGTGAAATTGTAAAAATGTAATTCTAATTCTAATTCTAATTCTAATTTTAATTATAATTGTATGTAAAATATTTGTAAAAATTTAATTGTATTAATGTGAAATGAATTTATTAAAATTTTTAAATTTTTAAATTTGTAAATTTTAAATAATTGTAAAATAATAAATCTAGAATATTATGAATTATTATAACATAATAAAGTTTAGAAAATAATGCAAATAAATTCATGTATTTTAGAATTATCATTATTTTATTATGATCTTAGATACAAAAAAAAAGGAACTAATTTATACAGTACGCCATTGTTTTTGAGATCAACATAATTGAAAATTATCAAGCGAATTATTGATTTTAACATTAACACGATGCAAATTACCAATTAATTCAAAATACATATTATAATGTTTCAAAAAACCCATCTTAAAAAGTATAAATATTGATGAAATAACACACGTACCATATCACTCTCGGTTCTCATGATCACCCTCATTATCTTCTAGCTCGCATGGCATGATAACACTATTGTTCTCAAAAATATGTTTTGATCTAGGGTCATGTGTCAATATGAACCACCAATCCCTATCCAACACATCTGGGTAAAAAAACACCTGGTTGCAGTGTTTGGGGAAAACATAGGGCTCTTTAGCTTCATCCTACATCTTCCTAGAGTTGATACATATTAGCCTACTATCACGATCTTCCTTTAAATTATTCTGATCAAAGGTGTCCCACCACTTGCACCTAAAAATAACACATTGGAAAGAAGAGAAATACACTTCAATGATCTCTTGTATCTTTCCGACGTAACCTAACGTCCCTCGTACTAGGTTTTGATCACAGTGGCTAGATCGACTAGATTGATCGAACTCGACATCCACTCCACAGTCTTGTGTGATGTTTTCAGCATTGGCATTTTCTGTGTGAAAATGGTGTCCATATGCCCACATAGATGGGAACAAACGCACCTATTATAAAAAAATTAAAAAAAATCATAGTGTCTTGTGTCTTATAATAACCCAACAGTTAAAATATGAAATGTATATGTCTTAATATAAGTTTCAAATTTACATATAAATTAAAATTATTATTACCGAGTTGATGCACCCAATCCCTACGTTTAGCGCATCCTCTTCAGCACGCGAGTAACAACCGGTAGCACCGTATTTCTCTCTGACTTGGTCAGCAACCCAACTGTTGGGGCATATTTTTTGCATATTTTATTTTAAATGATTGGGATAAGGCACACTTCTACCATTCAACCATCTGAATTATTTCTTGTCACTATCCCATTTCATCCTCTTTTGTTCATACAATGCGACCCACGGTTGTGTCGCTTCAGAATTGTAAAGAACAAATTTATTGATTGCTTCAATTTATGCATTCGCTGATGAAATAAAACCAACATTATATAGTACTTAGAGATCAAAATATACATTATATCGAATTTCAACATGAATATTAATTACTTTTTGTAAATTTGAAAAATTATAAGTTGATTACTCTTTATCAAGCGCTTTTTTCCACTCGTTTGAAGCAAATCCCATTCTCTTTTGTCTTCATCCCTTTCATCATCCCAAATCACTACCCCTGGTCTGTTGTCGATTTTCTTGATGTACTCACTAGCATAATAGAAAGACTCATACGATATGTACCCCTCTGCCATAGGCCCCTCAGGTTTTGCCCTTTGTCGAACAAAACCTTTCAATTACTTCATGTACCTCTCTAAGAATAACATCCAACGACAAGAAACCACCCCAACTAATTCAACCTCATCTACTAGGTGGATTATAAGATGAACTTGTAAGTCCATGAAACTCGTCGGCAGTTCCTTCTCAAACATACAAACAATCTCAAATATCTCTTGACGCCATCGTGGAATGCTAGCCACATGAATCTCCTTTGATGTGATCCAACGTACAAATGCAGATAATTTAGATATGGCATGTCCTAGGTCTTGAGGGAATTCATGTTTCACACACCCATGCATGAACAAAGGATAATGACACTACAAAGTTATAAACAGGTGCAATAATATACAAAATTAGTTATGTTTTATGATCCCCGCATGGGATAAAATTTATTAATATAAAAAATAATAAAATCATGCTTTTGACATTATTATGCATACTCTTAGAAGATTCAAATGGTCATGTGATTTCAACCCCGAAAAATGGTCATCCATGGTGAAGCAATGTTGTAGTGAAGACTCGTATGATTTTGGCACCCTCACACCCATTATAACTTCATTTTCCAAAGAAATTTCATCTTTTTTTTAAATCCATGGGACATCACCTTCTTTGAAAAACCATGAATTAGAGGGACCAACACCTGCCTCTGATCTCGTACTTTCTAATCGTCTTGGCCAATGTTTCCTTTTAGTTTTTGAAGTAATAAGATATTTCATAACAGCCAATGTGTCACTTTGTTTCGATAATATGTGTCTTCATAAAGAAGATGAAACATTTTTAAATACATAAATGGGATCTAATAAGTGGGTAATCTTAAGATGCTCCCAATATGGGAGGTCATAAAAGATAGATTTCCTTTTCATCCCAGTGGGAAAATTCTCAACATAAGTGTCGAACAAATCTGGATCATCGAACATAGGCTCCCCATTTGAATCAAACATTTATATGAACTCCTTCTCCTTCTCTCTCTCATATGATCTAAGCCATTCAGCTCATGTCACTATTGGAGGCCTTTGGGTTCTCTCTCATTTACCATTGAAAGCGGATCCTGCTCTTCTGTAAGGGTGTTCTTCTGGTAGGAATACCTTGGAGCAATCATACACTGGATTTCGTAGGTCCTTGGACCATCTAGCTTTCAGAGAAGGCCCACAACATTTACATCCAAAATACCCTTTTGTTACAAGACTTGTGAGATTATATTTGTATACATTAATTAATATGCATGACACGTTAAAGAATATCATGAAGATTAGAACAAATATTACAATGAAATAAATAACTAATATGTGAAATAATATTGTTACGTATATAAACAAATCAATAAATTAAACATGTAATTTACCAGAGCAAACTTCTAAGCCTGGAAAATCATGTGTCATGTAAGCACATATTCCATACAACGTAAAACTCCTCTCTACTACGATGGGTCTTGATACATCGTATACATTTATCCCATCCCTTAATTCCTTCAATTCATCTACCAGTGGTTGTAAGTAGACATCCATATTCTTCACTTGTCTTCTATTAGGGACTATGAGAACCAACATAAGATGTTCATTCTTCATGGACAACCATGGGGGGATATTGTTATCGATCACTACTACAGGCCAAACAGAATAGTTGGTGTTCTGGAGGGAATATGTGTTGACACCATCCATGCCTATGCTGAGTCGTAGACTTCGTACTTCACCCTTGAATTTTTTGGGCCATGTATCCTCTATATACTTCATGGCTATTGAATCAGTTGGGATTTGCATAACTCCCAACTCACTTCTGTGTGAAGCATGCCATCCCTGCAACATAGCTAATTCTTTGCAACGAAAGAGCCTTTGAATCCTTGGGATTATAGGCATGTGCCTCAATATCTTAAAAGGAGGACCAGTACGTGATTTACCCTCTTTTTTTATTTATCATACCTGTCATGCCCACATTTCGGACACATCTCTTTTTCTTTCATTTTCTCGTCTATATAGAATACAATCATTTGGACATGCATGATATGATATGTACTCAACACCCAACATTTTCAACAATTTCTTTGCCTCTTCGCAGCAACTGGGCAAGACATTATCACTCGGAAGAACCTTATCTTTAAATAACCTGTAGTTGGTGATCATGGAAAAATATATTAATAAATGTACATTAATGTCGATATAATTATTAACGTCATAAAATTTACCATTTGTAATGTTCATTGCAGTGTACTGATTATATTTAAAATTTATATAAGGGAGTACTTTATGGTAACTTACCTCAAAAGTTCTAAGAAACATGCATTCGATAAGACAAACTTTGCTTTCAAGTTATATAGTAACATCGTTGTCCCCAACTGGGTAGAATTAGACTAACCGCTAGGTCCAAAGAGAGTGGTGGTGGAAGCAAATTTAAGGCTTTCGAAAAAGGTGTCAGCCATATGAGCATCATCCCCTAGCTCATCATCGTTTTGGAATGCATCTAACAACATTGTCTCCATGGTAGTCGTATCCCTTAAGTAATCATCCATACCAACCTTTATTTGATTACCTCCATTGCCAGCTTGTGAAGAACTACTATTGTTGTAGTCATTCCTAATTGGTGAATATGGATGTAGCGGGAATTGAATCGGTGGTTGATTCAACCATTCTTGGTATCGTTCCTCTCCGAATTTTTCTCTTAATTTAGTCTTCTCTCGATTTGACATTGTCGTGGGGTGCAATGGAAGACGGTAGGTAGGTCATTCATCATCACCAGAATCCTAATAATTTTAAAAAAAAATAAAAAAAAAATTGAACATGATTAGTACAAAATATATTATATCAATTAATAACCACGTTGACAATACTGCATGATTATAAATTGGTTTGACGTTGAAATAATTACATATTAATCAATATATATACCAAAAAATTATAATTATAATTACCATCATTATCCCAAGATTGTGGCTAGAAGATGCAATATTGTTACAATTGGCAGGGTGAAGCGGTTGTCCATTTTCATCTACCAAATGCACCTTGTGGTATGCAACTCCTGATAAGAAATTCCGACATTTTGGAGCAGTTTGAATATTGTGTGCATCTGAACTCGATGTTGAATTTGCATGAACCTGCAAATTTGTATACATTATAAATTTAATTAAGCTGTGCATGATTGACTACATGGATAAAAAACATAAATTCAATTAAATAGTGAAAATATAAATAAAATTTGAAGTAAATATTACGTCTCGAGATGGATAGGGAGAACTCTGTGATGGACTTTGAGAAATATTATGGAACGAGCTGGATTTTGTAGGATTGTCCATTCCATATAGTTATGATATTTTCACTCTACATCTGAGCAAAACAACAATAAGTTTTGGTGCACACACCTAAATCTAACTTCGGTTCCTAATGTACAGATCATTGCACTGGTGTGTTTTTTGTAATGCGCACCGGTGTCGTTTTATACCTGGACGCACTGGTGCAGTTCGATTAAGGGATGCACCGGTGACGAATAAATGCAAATAAAGAAAGCACAACTATATTTTCCTTAAGTGTAAAAAAAAAAAAAGGTGGTAAATTGAAAAATGGGTGGCAAAATATTTTCGAAAATCTAATTTCATAAAACATTTCTTTAAATACTAAACATTTTTCATTATTTCACTATTTAAAAAAAAAAATTCAGCCAGAGATTTACAGGATACATACCTGGAGCAAACAGAGCACGAGAGCACTGTGGAGCAGGGAAATATGTTCGAACAGAAGTATTCAGACAATCATAATTCCAAACCTCTGGTGACCCTGTAGCATAGAATTTCAAACGATGTGAGCAAATTTTATTGTTTTTTTACTTTTTCTGCAGTTTTTTTTATGCAGTAAAAAAAATCAAAGTTTATTATTTTTTTTACTTTTTCTACATTTTTTTAATGCAGTAAAAGAATAAAATCAAAGTTTATTTTTTTAAACTTTTTCTGCAGTTTTTTTAATTTTTCTGTAGTTTTCAGAAACAAAATAAATAAATGAAATCCATTTTTAAAAACAAAAACCCTAGATTCTTTTTGTTTCTGCCCTTTCTTCTCCCTCCTTCTGTAATTTCATAATTAGGGCTTTTCAATTTAGATTTATAGGGTTTGTGTATAGTCATAAGACATCAAACCCACGGGATGACTTGCATAGCCGAATCCCAATCCATGTCGGCCCTTATGTGAATTTTAAAAAAAAAACAGATTTTTTTCCTCGGTGCACCCTGCATAACATAGCGCACCGGTGCGCTCAGTTATACCAGTGCACCGTGAAAGTACAGTGATAAAAAATAAAAATAAAAACAAAATATATTTTTATCAGTGCGTCATATGTAACATATGGCACTAGTGCACTATTTCATTAGGGCGCATGGTGAACGTGTTGTTTCACAAAAAAAAAATACATTTTAGAAACAAACCCTACATTCTTTTTGTTTCTGCCCTTTCTTCTCCCTCTTTCTGTGATTTCAAAAATAGGGCTTTTCATTTTATATTTATAGGGTTTGTATTGCTAAATATAACCCTAAGACATCCAACCCATGGGACGACTTGCATATTCAGATCCCAATCCTTGTCGGCCCTTGCGTAAATTTTAAAAAAAAAAAGATTTTTTTTATTGATGCGCCCTGTGCACCTGAGCGCACCAGTGCGCTCTATTATCCCAGCACACCACGAAAGTACTGTGATAAAAAATTAAAAAAACAAAATATTTTTTCTTAGTGCGCCATTTGTAAAATATGTAGTCGGTGCGCTATTTCATTATGGCGCACCGCGAACGTTATGTTTTGCAAAAAAAAAAACACTTTCAAAAAATACGAACCCTACATTCTTTTTGTTTCTGCCCTTTCTTCTCCCTCTTTCTGTGATTTTAGAATTAGGGATTTTCAATTTATATTTATAGGGTTTGTATTGCTAAATATAGGCCTAAAACATCCAACCGACGGGACGATTTTCATAGTCGGATCCCAATCCATGTCGGCCCTTGCGTGAATTTAAAAAAAAAAAAACAGATTTTTTTTTATCGGTGCGCCTGGCGTAACCTAGCGCATCGGTGCTCTGTATTGTACAAGCGCACCATGAAAGTAAAGTGATAAAAAATTAAAAAACAAAAAAAATTTATCAGTGTTCTATAAGCAAAATATCGCACCGGTTTATGCTACAAAAACTAACACTGGACGATTTTTTTTAATTTTATCATGGTTAATCAGTGCGGTGGTTGACATGTAACGCATCGGTGCTCCTTGTTGACACAGAGCACCGTACGGTCTGTTATACTGTTTGTGCGGTGCGTTTCTAAGACACCCACGCACCGGCGTCGATGCGTACACCATGAATGGTGCACTGATTTCTTGAGATTTTTTTTTTTACTTTAAAAGTCGACAATTTATTTACAAATATATTAATGAATGATATGGTATAGGTTTGAGATTGATAAAGAAATGACTCACAAGAGATCAAGTAACAAAAATATTGATAACACTTCAAGAAGCAAAAAAGGAAAGTTCTTTGTAAATTCTTTTCTAAAATTATTATTTTTGAACTATATGTAAGTTTAACTAATATGTATTTTTTACTGTGTATCATGCAGAGCCAAAAAATGACGAAGCTCGATAAGGTTATTTCTAATTTAGGACCAGAAGAGTGTAAAATCTTGATGAAAAAATTGCAAAATGATGAATCAGGTGAATGAAAAAATACTATCGATCCAATATGAGTTCCTTTTTTAATTTTCATTAATAATATAATTAAAAATATTAGGTAACATGTGTCAAACAGTCTATTAATTCACATCTATTTAACATTCTACAGGGACCAACAACTCAGAAAAGGAATGTTGTTCTAAGAAAAGAAAAAAATAGAATATGCAAATGAAAATGAATTGCTCCTCCTGGACTGGTGCTGGAGGTTAACGAAAGGGGGAAAATCTTTTACAAAAGTTTGAGGGATCTATTGGAATGAATGTATAGATGTTCTTTCCACTTCCAATACAAAAACCAATCCAATGATTCCAAGAACCAAATTTTATCTAAACTACAGGAAGAGTTTCAAGAGAATTGGTCAATGAGACATGTCAGACTTTTAATAGCAAAAACATACAACAACAAAAAAAAAGGAATGGAAAATTAATATTCCTTTAAATGTTTGTCAAGAATTATTTATAAATATCACTTTTGTTATATTTACTTTTCATATATCAATATAAAAATTAAATAGTTTATTTTCATGTTACATTTTCAGGAAGATTATGGAAATTTCAAAAGATGAACGAGCTGATATCAAAAATATGCTAGTAGGAATGTCCAGAAAGGTGTATAAGGAGATGGTCAAAGAAATGGACAAAATTGCATCGCAAGAGGAGACATTTCAACAACAACGTGCTTCAAATGTAATATGTAATCATTGAATTTTTCGATCATTAGGTATAATAAATAAACAATTTAGCATTAAATATTAATTTTCAAGTATTTTATTGTAGAAAAGAAAAGAAAATGGAACCCGTTCAGCACATAAAACAGGAAGAAAAGGGTTGATATCTAAGTTTGTGAGTAATTGTTACTTCCTTATAACAACTTAACTAGATTTCATTTTTGTATTTTTTAAGTTGTTTTACAAAAATCATCATTGAATTTCTTCAAACAGGTGCTAACACACAAAGAAGAACCATCAAAGGAATTGATTGAAATTAGGTTAAGTATGGGTTGTGAGTATATGTTGGCATATCAGAACTTAATTGTGGAATTTGTAAGCATCTATCAATCTTGTTTTACTTAGCTCTATCTATAATTAATAGAACAAAAAAATATTTTATATTAAATATATGATTTGTTATGGGGTATAGAACTTGCAGGAAACAAAGTATGGAACTGCGCCAACAGATGAAATATTGAAAGATGGCATGTTACATGGTTTTGAAAGAATGTGTATAGTTTATGAGTCAATTGTTTCAATGGTACGTCATTTCTTTTCGATTTACATTGATGTATATTATTTAATATTGCAATTTTCATTATTCTCACCAATGTATATACACTCATTATAGTTTAATTTTATGTTTGTAGATGGAAGGTGAAGAAGAAGAAAACAATCAACACCGTGAACAAAACATTCCTGAAAACAACCCCAAGTCATGGAAGTAGCTCTAGCAGTGACAACAGTTCAAGCGAAGAATGATGATCACTATGTTTGGATATCAAAGCAAGGCGTTGTATTTTTTGAAATATGTCTGTGAAATCAGACATTTTCTTTAATGTAATGGACGTAGTGTCCCAATTGAAAGACAAAGGGATACCGATAATTGTCCCATTTTTTATGACAAAGAATGTCTTATTCATATATATATATATAATAAAATATGTTTTAATTTATTCTATTGTGTTCTCCATTGTCTCTGTTGCATTCTCCATTGTCGTTCTCAAATGCACTAATAAAAATTTAATTCATATGAATATTTTTATAAGATATATATGTTTCCACTTTTGATGAATAATGAATTCTAAAAAACCACAATAATTATGATATGATATAACAAATTAATCCAAACATCACATTCAAAAGCATTAATAAAAATTTAATTAATATGAATATTGTTATAAGATGTGTCAAATTTTGATGAATAATGAATTTAAAACAATCAGAATAATTGCACTGTCACATGTTGATGTTTCTAAAAAATACAAAATGAAAACCAGTGTGTGTCAGTTACTGTACACCGGTGCGTTTGTATTCTTTAGAGCACTGGTGCGTTTCTACGACCTATGGGCACAGCACAAATACCAAAACCAATTAAAAATATCGAGGCATTTGTGTGGTACGGCGCACCAGTGCGTTTACGTGTCTATACGCATCGGTTCCATTGTACAACCTATGGGCATCGCACGAACACCGATACCAATTATAAATCTCGGTGTGTTTGTGTGATACTACGCACCGGGGCATTTATGTGTCTATACGCACCAGTGCATTTTTGTGATACTGCGCACTGAGGCGTTTATGTGTCTATATGCACCGCTGCATTTGTACGACCTATGGGCATCGCACGAATACCGATACCAATTATAAATCTCAGTGCATTTGTTTGATACTGCGCACCGGGGTGTTTATGTGGCTATATGCACCAGTGCATTTGTACGACCTATGGGAACCGCACGAATACCAATACCAATTATAAATCTCGGTGTATTTGTGTGATATTGTGCACCGGTGCGTTGATACGACCTATGGCCACCGTACAAATCCCAAGACCAATTAGAACGGCCTCGTTCGTTGTATCACCAACACTACGCTCGGTGCGGTTTTATACCTTAACGGCCTGGTGCATTATCCTTCGATCACCCCGGGGCGCCTTCTACATGTATGCACCGGTGCGTTAAAGCTAGAGTAGTGCACCGATGAAAAAAAACATCCGTAATAACCTCCGGCCGCCCTTTTTTTTTATTTTTCTTGAATTTCTGTTAAAAGCTCTTCCAAAACCTCCGTAACCATAAACGGATGTTGTAGCAAATGTTTTTTTGACAATTTTGGCCAATTTTATAACACTAAAAACCTCCTTTATAACCTCCTCTAGAGGGTCTTTTCCTTGTAGTGCAACATGGTCTACAGGATCACATCAGCCTTTGTTATTAACCTATAGAGATCATGCTGGTGATAAACCATCACCTAGTGATAGTAAGGTCCATGGGAAAAAGGGTAAAGTCAAATTTCCCTGTAAGTTATGTGAAGGGAATCATCCTATTCACTTTTTTCCTTATATGGATGAAACCTAAAATTTATTGGAAAACCTTACAGCTTATCAGCCACGACTTCTAGCTGGTTACGGAAATATTTCTCCAAATACTCTACTAGTTGATGAAGTGATTGGTTAGAGTCTGAATGCAATCAATCCCACTCTCTCTGAATGTGAATCCCATGAGTCCATTCTTTACCAACAATTAGTTTAGAAAATGGTTGACCTAATTCCACCTTCAGTCGATTGTAATTTTCCCATAGAGAGTGAGGATCATACTGCTCAATTTCTTCTTGTTTCTTCTAATTCTACCAGACAAGGGGGCATTTCTCTCGTTCCCACGAAACACCCTCCAAGAAAAAATGTCAATACCTTTGATTGGAATTGATTGGAAAAACCTTGTCTCCCTTCTTACATGCCTTTCAAGATAGTGGTAAAGGCTTATGATAATAATATCCATCATACTGTTATAGATGAGGGAGCTTATGGTAGTATTTTATCCTCCACTGCATGGAAATCTTTGGGTTCCCCACAACTTGTGTATGTCGCTCAGGATTTGTTAGATTTTAACAGGAGAGCCAGTTAACCCTTAGGGATCCTTCCTCAGTTTCTTGTTACCTTGGGAGGAAAAAATGTATGTATTGATGTTATGGTTGTCATGGGCCCTTTGGATGTAAATTTTCTCATGTGGCGAGACTATGTTTATAATGTGAATGTTGTTGTGTCCACACTCTTTCGAGTGATGTGATTCCCACATGATGGAAGGACTGTGACTATCGATGAACATTAATTTATTGATCCCAATTTGACTACTAATCATCCTACTTACCTGAGAGTTCCAAATGTGAAAGTGGTATATTCCCCACCACAGGTTAATTATTCAACAACCTATCTGATTCACATACCTACTGATGAAGATGAGCGTTTCATTGTTTGATAAACTTCATTCGACCTAGATCCAGTAAGTGATGTAGTGCATCATTTACTTGGGGCATTGGAGTCTGATCTTTCCTTTGGATCCCTTGATATGTATCCCTTCCAAATCATTTTTCTCCTATCTGATGAGAGCTTCTTGGAATCCATGGCCTATTGGGGGCCATGATCAAGGTTCCTTCGAGAAAAGTTCATTTTCTTGTGTCAAGCTCCTTAAAAAATGAAACAATATTTTCAGAGCAAAGTTCATTTTCTTGTGTCAAGCTCCTTAAAAAATAAAACAATATTTTTGGAGCTGAATTTTTTTCTTGTGTCAAGCTCGTTAAAAAATGAAACATATCTCCTTCCAATTCGATTCTTTGATTAGACATTGTAAATTCCCTTTCGATTATTTCACTTGATCTCGTAAATGAACCTTCATTCCATCCATCTGTTAGTAACCAATATTATAATTAGGTGAATAAAATTAATCTTGGGGGCATGTTCCTCGAATTGATTCATTTTGCTGGGGGAATACAATCTTATTTCAAGCATAGTTTTCCTACATTTCAATCTTGTCTAAAAATGAAACCAATTTCAAGCATAGTTTCCCATCTTTCAATCTTCTATAAAAAATGAAACCATTCCCACTTTCCTCTCGTGATTGCTATTTTTATCAGCCTATTTTTTTCTAGATGATCCTTGGTTTTATCATTCCATTGTCACCATCTGTCTAGTTGATCATACACTTTCACTTGGTTGTTTTACCCTTTCCTGAGGAACCATTGTGATGAGTGGTATTAGCATCTAGCCTCTTAACCTTTGCATTTTTTGAGCAATTCCATCATGTTCTGAACCATTTGCTACATTTTATACCAATTGTTCTTCCAGGAGGAGTTATCTTTCAGCTCTTTTTAGACTCCCAAAATACGAAAATATTTTCGAGCACTTGTATTTTCAAACTCGTTAAAGTAAATGAAAATAAATCTACTCAGTATAATTTTAACCCTTTTTCGCACTGAGATAGACTACTTATGAAAAAGGAATACCTTTTTCAATCATGGCTAAGAGGTTCTCTTGGGTATCATTTTCTACCTTTTCGGACTCAAGGGACTATCTACAAAAAGGAACCTTTGGAGTTTTCTTTTTAGATTATTTTTAAAACTCTCTAAACATGAAAAATATGTCGAGCTTTACCTTCGTGAGACTTGTAAAAACATCAAACAATGATGGAATCATCGAACATGACAAGATCGAACCACTCCTTATCAGGGCTAGTTAAACATACTCAGAGGAATTCATTTGAAGGATGAACTTACAGATGAAGCATATGGTATCGTTCTCAAGATCATTAAAAAATAAAGAGGTGCTAACCAATATGGTTGGGGAAATTGAGAAAATAGGGTACTCCACTTGTTAATGGCATCGAGTCACTCTAGAACATGGCACTCTTACACTTCATCTCTGTGGCTATTGGATTGGGGAATATGCTTATATTTTGGTTCATCATACCTTTTCAAAGCCTCCATTTTTGGTTTTAGGTCATTGTTTCCAACTCCATTCAATGTCGCATGTATGTTCAAGATAATTCATTCAATCAATATCTGCTACAATACTCTTAAGCCTCCATTCCATGTCTGTCATTCCTGATACAGTTATGTATCACCATCCTTTTGTCTCAAATCATGATACCCACTTCATGTTGTTTATGGGGGATACATCAAGGCCCTCCTATGATGGGTTGCTTTGTGCTGACATCAACTCATTATCTATGAAGTTGACTTAGAAACATCCCTTTGATACCTTGGTACTTGCATACATCAATGCCAAGTTTCCTCGCTCTCGGTGACAAGTTTACATCAATGGAATTTTACCGAAATATTTTGTGTGGTGTTCAAATCCAACTCATTTATTCACACTATATGGATTGTATGGCGATACTTTCAGAGCCATTAACATAATCAATGGTTTCTCTCGCATCTTTTAACGACTTACACCATTGGCCGGTAATCAGATGGTGTCTACCATGTTAGACTCCAGCTCATTAATTCACATGGTTATACTCATACATTGGATGAAATAGAAGACCCCAGATCTAGTTTCATCCAACTAGGCTACAATTTCAATATTAATACAATATTTAAAATTATTATGGCTATGATCATACAAACAATCATTTAGTCATGGGTACACCTTTTATCATCAACGGACATGTCTTTTGACCATTGTACATGTAATGTTAGCTTATATGTTGAGCATGGGTGTGCCTCCCTCATAAATATGTCATGATATAAATGTATTGTAACAGATAGTGATCTCGTCGGTTGTTCTTGATCCTGACTTGTCACAAGGTAAAACATTTCAGTCATCAGTTGTAATTTCTGACTTTTCTCTTTAGGAGGCAATTCGTTATAGGAAATTTTGTTGCATTTGATCAATAAGCCTTCAAGCATTATCATTCACATCCTTTGAACACTTTTTCATCCTCCTTACACAAATCCCTAAGCATGACTCTCTCAAAACCATGAATTTCTACCTGAAACTGCTTAATTTCAGTGATATTTAGGTCCAACGTACCCTGGCCCTCTAGAGACGAGTGTTCACCACCAAGTTGACCCTCTCTGGACCTGCATTGATCACCAAAATATTTCCCCTTGTTAGGGGTGTTTTCATTCTAGAAATTTGAGAAAAATAAAAATAATCTCCAATCTTACTCTTCTAAAACGTTTTAGGAGTTGTTATAACTATTTACCTTGGATGAAAGTCTTGAATCCTATCCTATCCTACGTTGGATATTTCGCCCCTTATCCCTTGAGCTCATCCTCCCATCAAGAGTGGATCTCAAGCCTAAATTGGAAAATGGATAAGAACTCTTAACCTACCATCCTCTTCTATATATTTATGACCATCCAGAAGCTAGAGGTTAGATTTTAGAGATAGATTCTACCCTTATGTTGTTTTTGTGAGAGTCATTATTCCATGCATTAGGGTGACATAGAGGTTCACTTTGTGGCAAGGAAGGACAAGTCAGCTTGGAGGAGATCTTCTAGTTTCAGTGATTTTTAGTTCCAACGCACCATGACCCTTAAGAGACCACCATTCACTAGCAGGTTTTCTCTCTCTGGACCTGCGTTTATCACCAGCAATTTCCCCTTGTCGGGGGTGCGTTGATTCTAGAAATTCTAGAAAAATAAAAATAATCCTGAATCTTCCTCTTCCATAAGCTTCCAGGAGTTGTTATAACTATTTAACTTGGATGAATGTCTCAAATCCTATCATATCCTACCTTGGAAATTTCACCCCTTATCCCTTGAGCTCATCCTCCCATCAAGAGTGGATCTCAAGCATAGATTGGTAAATGTATAAGAACTCTTAACTTACCATCCTCTTTTATATATTTGTGGCCATACACAAGCTAGAGGTTGGACTTTGGAGATAGATTCTAACCGTATGTTGATGCTACGAGAGTCACTATTCCATGCATTAGGGTGACATAGAGGTACACTTTGTGGCAAGGAAGGACAAGTCAACTTGGAGGAGCTCTTATACAAGATCATCTCCTATATTTTATTGTAACAATATCCATTTCTATTAATACAAATATTTCATTGTTTTCCTATATGTGATGTTATGATTTCATGTATTTCGATGTCATTTTCATCCATTGAATAAAGTGATTAGATGATGCTACATAGATGTCATAGATCGTTGGCTTATGTTGTTTAATTGTGCATGTTCTAATTATAGCGATCAAGGCTAAGATTGGATCATACAAGCCAAAAGAGGAGAAAATAATACGACGGATTCCGGGTAGGCTTCATCCCATTTTCTATTTACTTTAAGGAAAACATTATCTTCTTTGATTTCTATTGTTCTATACTAGGCCATCATGTCTAGGGAACATAATTATTTCCACAGTCGTAGATTTCATATAAAAATGTTGACATGGTGCTAAAACTGTTGGAGGAGAAACAATTATATGCAAAACTCTCCAAATTTTTCTTTTGGGTACAAGAAGTGGAATATTTGGGTCATATTCTAATCCTTGAGGGTGTTAAGGTAGACCCTAACAAAATTAAATCCATCAAGGAATGGAAAATCACCACAAACATAACACATCTTCCAGGATTTCTCAGGTTGATAGGGTATTATTGAAAGTGTTTTAAGAATTATGGGAATATAGTAGCACCTCTAACAACATTACTGAAGAAATATGCATTTTCTTGGAATCTAGAAGAAAATAGAGCCTTTGAAAATATTAAAAAGGCAATGTGTCAAGCTCTGATATCAGGTACACCAAAATTTACAAAAACCTTTATTGTGGAATGTGATGCATCAGGAAATAGGATTGGTGTTGCTTTAAGGCAAGAAGGAATACCCATTGCTTTTGAATGTCATCCAATCAAGGGAAAGTATTTACAAAATGTTATTTATGAGAATGAAATATTGGAAATCCTACATGCACTAAAGAAATGGTGCCCTTACCTAATGGAAAGACACTTCAAGGTAAAAACAGATCATGATAGTCTTAAATACTTCTTGGAACAAATATTATATTTATAAGAGCAACAAAAATGGGTTACAAAGATGATGGGTAATGAATTTGAAATCATCTACAAAAAAGGGAAGAAAAACATTGTTGTAGATACAATCTCAAGAAGGGATGAGGATGTGGAAGCATTTATCTATTCCATTTATATTATCCAACCCAATTGGATAACTAAAGCGGGGGAGGAATGAAAGAATGACAAAGAGGTGTGGACATTCATTCAAAATTTGCAGCAAGATCCCAGTAGATCTGATACATTTATTTGGAAAAATGATTCATCATGGTGCAAAGATCACTTATATCTATGGAAGAACTCCCAACTCAAATACAAATATTCTTTTGGAATTGCACACCTCTCCTTTAGGAGGTCACTCTGGATTTTTAAAAACTTATCACATGGTCAAGAAATATTTTTTTTTAGGATGGCCTTAAATCCGATATTCAGAAGTTACGGTGGTAAAATATTTGGTTTTCCAACAAAATAATGTTTAGATAATTAATACACCGGGTATGTTACAACCTTTATCCATTCCAATTGAGGTCTCTATGGATTTTATCACAGGTTTACCCAAGTCCAAATGAAAGTGTCATCATGGTGTTAATTGATAGATTTACCAAGTATGCACACATTTGTGCACCATCTCATTCTTTCAAAGCCAATACAGTTGCTACTGCATTTATGGAAACAATTCAAAAGCTACATGGAAACCCAAATATTATTGTAAGTGACAGAGATCCCATTTTTACTAGAAATTTTTGGATAACATTATTTTCTTGTATTGGTACTCAATTATCTCATATATCATTTATCATCCTCAATATGATGGGAGAATTGAGATAGTGAACAAATGTTTGGAAGGATATCTTCATTGTTTTGTATCTGATGAACAAACACAATGGGTCAAGTGGTTAGCTCTCGTAGAATGGTGTTATAAAACTTACTTCTATATTGCAACAAAAATGACCCTAGTTATGGCACTTTATCGATATAATCCATCATCCATCACATCACCTTTAAGAGAAAATTCAATGGTTCAAGCATTGGAAGATCATGTAACGTACACCTCCCCTCACATCTAAACTGTTTTGGAAAGGGATTTTATTAAAATTTCTCTTTCATGGTAATTACTTTTGATTTTGTTATGATTCTTTCACTTAGATCTTATATTCATTAGATTATTACGTTCTTCATCAAGAAAATTATCAAATGCACAATAGACACAAAATTTAGGATAGAAAGCTAGGGAAAAAACTTCTCCCTCTTGGAGAGGAAAACTAGATAATAATTCTTCTTATAGATCTTCAATTGACGAGCACCACGACCATGACACAGACCCTTGACACTAGTATGCCTCCAAGACCCTTGTCACTGTTGTTCAAGGCTCCTTGTGTTTATATTTCTTTTCTTCACTACATTGTACCACTACTAGGGAAACTTGGTCCCTGGTCCAATAACCCTTGACAATTTGTTTCTCTCCAGCCTTCCTTATATCTATGATTGGCCTCCTAGATATAACTTCTTGGTCCTTCTTTGTACACACTTGATGCCCAATGAAAATTTCTCTATCTTGTTGTAGAAACACTTCCTTCACACTGTGTATACCTTCGGCCTCTTCCTGAGATATCTGAGATATAGTGACTCGAAATAGAGACTTGTTTTATCTCCCTTTTGCAGGCCTTTCAATCCCCTTCCATTTTTTGTATAGTCTTCTCTCTTCACACCACTAGAAGATACTTCCTTTGCACTTATTATAGTCCTGAAGCCTGTTTTGATAGCCTTCAACCTATAGTGGACCTATATGAGGAATTTGAGGTAAGACATACCCAAGACAGAGCTTGATTAACCATTTTCTACTTCGTCACTTATCATCCAAACTTCACACAAACTGTAGACCTCCTTTCGCACTTCTATCACAGATCTTGATCTAATTAGCTTTGTGTATAATAAGGCCGCAATCCCTTCTATATATAGGGATTGTTTCTCTCTCTAGTCCAACATGATCTCATGTGTGTAGGTCGACATTATCAAGGGTTATTATCCAACATACTTGAGACAACTTCATGGAGATAGTGACAAGGTCTTGGAGCATACAATTACATCAATAATTTTTCCTTTACACAAGTATAACATGACTCTTAATTACATTTATGACAAGATGAAAAATCCCTAAATACATCAAGAATAAGTCTTTGACCTGTAATAAAAACTCCTTGCTAATGAAACCCATGAGGCGATCATTACAAAATACATTTTATTATCTTTGTCTCTTCATTACATAAATTTATAATTACAAGTCATTATGAAGACCGAAACTAGTTACAATTTTCAAAACTCCCTCTTAACTAGGAAGGTATTCATAATGGTACATGGTCACCCTCAATATGAAGAATCTCATAAGAAGAATCGGATTGTTAATCCCATCTATATAGCATCATATCAACCAAAATTTTCAGAGTGCAAGGCCTTGACTAATAGCTCCATCTCTCGACAAGATATTTGAGGTCCAATGCTAGCGAGACCAATTATGAATATACACCTTCATCATTGTCTCTCTCGGACCATACCCAACCTGGGTTCACTTAGGGTATGTCCAGTACTATTATTATCTCGGATTCCCAAAACTCAAAGAATATCGGTCCTTCCATGACTAATCTTATCTTGTATGAACTAATACATCCTCAAGAGTATCAGATTCTAGATTATTACACAGTCCTCCATTCTGTCTTCCCAAGTGAATACCAGAATGACATGTCTATCTCTCCCTCTCAAGTAGGGAGGACATATTCCACAAAGGAATGTACTCATTCCTATATAATGAATGTACCTAATCTCCCTCTTGATTTAGGAATTACCAAGTTTCTTCCAAGTAAGAAACTTATTACCATGCTCCCTCTAAATCTGGGACCCACAGCAGTAATGGTGGAATGCCCAGCTGCTCATCAAGAAATACTTCCTTTGATGTCATGATTTTTTTTTCATTTTTGAGGATTCTTCATCTTTGGGATATCTTCATAGGGCACAAATCATCCATCACTTTCATCCACGAGTCATGTATTCATTCTTTCAGAAATCGATCCATCAATCTTCTCGTCTGGTCTAGCTTCATGTCATGTTGCTTTATTTTGAACCATATTTCTTCCAAGGATCTTCGATCCTGCCATATGGTTATCAACTTTTGGAAGAAATATACTTCCCTTTGGCAGGCCTGCATAAGCTCATCCATATATTATTCAATTACATATATGAACACTTAAATAAAAAATTACCTTAGTGATGATCTTTCACCATGACATCTCTTGTAGATATCAACATCCTTCATACAAATTGACACATCTTCTAAAGATATGTATTTTCAAGGGTCTCCATATTCTCCAGAATTCTATCAGAGTCTACATATCTTCCCACGATATTTTTCTAGTCAAGTATTATTTGTTTCCTTGGATGTTGACTGCCTCTCATCATAGTTTCATTTCTCACGATTTTTTCCTTCCTTTCTCAAATTAATTTTATTTCGTTCCGAGGAGATTCAATATGCAGTGCCTTGATTGTGTCCAATTACTTCATATTTCATATGATGACATATTATGTTTATTTTATCTAGTGTGGATCATGTTTTTCGGCAACATGTGCATTGGTGTAGATTCTATTTTCCTTTTATCATACTTATAAAGATAAAAGTATACTACCTGCAACCATATGACATGACTTCATAACATTTAGTGTAAGCATAAATATACATGTACCTCATCTTTTATTTTGAGTCATCCTTCAACAGTTTTCCTTAGAATGAAAAGTTTCATTTTCTTGACTTGCTTCATCAATATGTTATCATATCCTAATCCGAGAATTCTGCAAGTTAGAATTATTGATGAAACCTTTTTCTTTATTTCTAATCAGTGAATCCAAAGAGGACTCCATTAGAAAATTTCAGCACATGTTTCCTTATTAATTATTGAATAATGGTCCCTGATCTATATGAATCCCTTCCATAAATGTTGCTTTCAGTGATTTTCCCATGAGCCACTATTTCCATAGCATGCTTATCACATCAATGTGCTACAGACATCCTCCTATGACGAGTGCTCCTCCTTCAATGCTTCCATCATGATGCCAATTATAAAGTGACGTATCTATCTAATATAAAATTATTCATAACATATTATTTTACAACCAACATATACCTCTTAAAGAGGAAGATTATCTCAATCATATTAGATATCTCTCACCTCTTCTTTCTTAGGTTTGTTAGTCTCATCTTCTTCCATTTCTCCGACGACTTCAGCTTCTTCCTTTTTCCTCTTGTCCATTTTAGATTTGGGACAATATTACTTATAGTGCCCAAGTTCATTACATCCATAGCATCGTATCTTGTTCATGTTTCTCCTTTTATTCTGAGGACCAAACTTACCAAATATTCCCCTTCTTCTTGACATGGCAGCATAAGATTGATTTGATCATGTATCAACTTCAACCTTTAATCTTGTCTCTTATATCTTACATAGATACCATAGATCCTGGAATGGTGTTTCTTCTTTATTCCCATGGATACTTGAAGTGAATTTCCCCATCCCTCTGGTGGATCATTTAGCACCACTGTAGTCATTTCAGTTTCAGACTTTACTTCTCCCAATTCCTACAGTTGATCTCAAATTTCAGAAATATTCATTAACTATGAAGTTATTCCTTCATCTCTTGACAACTTCAACTTGTATAGTTCTTGTCATTGAGATATTCCTTACCCAGCAGTACTCACCAATAATATCTCCAAAAATTTGTCATATATTTCATTATGATTTTATAGTTTTGATACATATGGGATGAGAGAGACCTTTATGGATTCTATAAGAATCCTCTGGGCTCTTTCGTCTCCCTTCATGTATTTGGCATGTGGTTGAGTATTGTCTAAGGTAGGGTCACAGACCCTTTAATGTAATCCATGAATTCATTTTCAATAAGATTTAGATATGTCCTTTTCTTCCATGAAAGAAAGTTTGAAACCCTAGCCAATTTGTTGATTTCTTTGCAAAAAAAAATTTTGATAGATTCAAATGAGGTCATAAATATACTTACTTGAATAGATTCTTTCTTCCTCTGATTTCTTCTTCCTTGTTGATGATGTAGATAGTAGTTTAAGATCCCTATTAGATTGACTTCCTCAAGAGGTAGATCACCTTGGATTCTTGATGATGATGATAATCAAGGATGGATTGATGATGGCTTCAGCAAAAAGATGATTTGATAAAATCTCCAACAGTGCTGACTTGGCTTCAATCACGAGATAGATTTATATTCCTTGATGATAAATATCACCTTTGTGATCTTGCTTTTCCTTTTGAAAGGATATTGATGTATAGATACTTTGAGTGATGTTTGGGGTCTATAGATAGATTGAGGTTTTTCCTGCAAATTGATTCTTCTTGAATGAATGAAGATATTCTTAGATCTAGAAATTTACTTTACAAAGTATATCCCTCTCTCAGCCTTGATGTCTTCTTGAAAATTGAACCTCGTTATTTTGATCCTTGTGTGTATTCTTGACAAACAACCATTTCTTGTCTTCAACACCTTAGTTATTATACCATGTTCAGAAATTAGAGATTTTATTAAAATTTCTCTTTCATGATAATTACTTGTGATTTCGTTATGCTTCTTTCACTTAGATCTTATCTTTGTTATATTATTACATTATTCATCAAGACAATTATAAAATTCACAAGAGACACAAAATTAAGGCTAGCAAGCCAGGGCCAAAACCTCTCCCTCTTGGAGAGGAAAACCCGATAACAATTCTTCTTATAGATCTTCAATTGACAAGTACCCTAACCATGACATAGACCCTTGACCCCAGTATGCCTCCAAGACCCTTGTCATTACTATTCTAGGCTTATTATGTTGATCTTCCTTTTCTGCACAACATGATACTAGTACTAGGGAAACTCGTTCCCTGGTCTAATAACCCTTGACAATATGTTTCTTTCTAGCCTTCCTTAGATCTAGGCTCGGCATCCTAGAGATCCCTTCTCGGTCCTTCTTTGTACACACTTGATTCCCAATGCCAAGGTCTCTATCTTGTTGTAGAAAACCTTTATTCATGCTATGTATACCTTCAGCCTCTTCTTGAGATATATTAGATCTAGTGACCCGAAACAGAGACCTATTTTGTTTCCCTTTTGCATGCCTTGAAATCCCCTTCCCTTCGATGTATAGACTTATCTCTTCACACCATTGAAAGATACTTCCTTTGCACTTATTACAATCATGAATCCAGTTTTGATAGCCTTTAACCTATATGAGGAATGTGAGGTAATACATACCCAAGACAGAGCTTGATTAACCCTTTTCTCCTTCGTTGCTTATCCTCAAAACTTCACACCAATTGAGGACTTTCTTTCGCACTTTTATCACAAACCTTGATCTGAATATCTTGGTGTATAATGAGGCCACACTCCCTTCTATATATATGGATTGTTTCTCTCTCTATTATGACATGATCTCATGTGTGTGGGCCAACATGATCAAGGGTGATTATCCATCATATTTGAGCAGACTTCATGGAGATAGTGACAAGGTCTTGGAGCATACAATTACATCAATAATTTTTCCTTTACACAAGTGTAACATGACTTCATAAACATTACTCTTAATTACATTAATGACAATATTAAAAATCCCTAGAGACATCAGGAAGAAGTCTTTGATCTATAATAAAAACTCCTTTCTCACGAAACCCATGAGGCAAGAATTAAAAAATACATTTTATTATATTTGTCTCTTCATTGCATAAATTCATAAATGCAATTCATTATGAAGACTGAACCTAGTTACACTTTTCAACACTCCCTCTTAACTAGGGAGGTATTCATAATGGTACATGGTCACTCTCAATTTGAAGTGTAACTAAGTAATCCCATCTGTATGGCATCATATCAACCAACATTTGCAGAAATTTTAATACAAATTATGTACTACCTGGATTCTCCTGATCTAAAAATTATATGCCACTATTAAATACAGAATTGCTTCTACAAAAAATCTTGTGGAATTTAAAACACGATCACCAATTTCAAGTCAATCACACAAAACACAGATGTTTTTACTGGGAAAGCATAAAGCTAAAAAACCCACTATCATATATTATGTATATATCATGGATCATGAAACAATATCATATAAAACTCTAATCCAAGAGCTCTCAGTACAATATACAATCGTATCACATTTTCATACAAAAATTGGCAAATTCATGTGCCAATTTACTGCCTCCAGACAGCCTCCCTCCACTGCGTAATCCCAGCTGATAGCAATCCCTGAATGAATGGAATCCTGCTCGCCTTCACTGTGCAATCCTCATGGGCACATCCAATGTGTGTATGGTTGCATGAGTGCACCCACTAATGTCACAACTGATAGTCAAACTGTCCCTTTCACCTACATCTCAACTGGGTCTCCACTAGATCTGAAATGCATGTAGTTAACAGTAGTAAATATTCAGTTGCATGTGAGACCACTGATTGTGAATTAATTAAATAATATCTCACTAGTGTATCTTCAGTTACAACTAGCACAACTGAGTTAAACTACTTTATAATTCATATAACTGCACATCCAACTCGGCTACAACTTCGAATCACTCAGTTACAACTAAGTCCACTTGCATGTCCCACCAACCAACCTTTGAACTTGAATTTCCTATAGCTAACTAATTTTCCACTTCAATTAACTATTTCCGAGTGCTCATTGAGAATAGATTATTGTTTCTTGTCCAACTATTATTAAAGGATAATAATAGTCGACATGCATCTATAAATAGACATGCGATCTATAAATAAAACTCTCACATACATCTATAAATAGACCATCATCTATAAATACAAGTTCTTCAAGCATATATAAATAGACATCATCTATAAATAGAATTTGCTCATGCATCTATAAATAGAACTCCAACTAAAAATAGCCTGAGGCTCCATCATAGTGTAGGTGTATAGTTTTCACTAGGATCTTCTTGTTGAATCTCAACACTCCCTCTCAACAAGAAAGGGATTACCCTTCACCCCAATCCTGTCTCTATGGTATTCAAATTTTCTCTTGGTGAGCACCTTCATCAGAATATTTGCATCCTGATCTTCCCTAGGAATGTACTGAAGCAACATGATCTTCCGCTGCACACAATATCTGATATGATGATACCAGATATCTATATGCTTAGATCTACCATGAAACATAGGATTAATTGAGATTTAATGCAACTCTAATTATCAAAATGATTCATTGTCGGATCTAAGTGAGAACCAAACAAACCAACCAAGATCTTTCTCATCCAGATAGCCTCACATACAGCTTGACTTGCTACCATGTATATAGCTTCCGCTGAATTGAGTGCCACGGATCTCTGCTTCCTGTTGTACCAAGAAACAACTGTAGATCTGATACTAAAGATCCCCCCTGATGTGCTCTTTCTGTCTATTGGGCTACTCGCCCAATCTACATCCATGAAGCCATCCAACGTCACCTCATCCGTCTTTCTGTACCATAAGCCATACTCAGATGTTCCCCTCAGGTATCTCCGGACATGCTTGTCTGCCTTCCAAAAGAGCTTGGTAGGCTTAACCATCGCTTGAATTAGTTGGTTAACCGCATAGCATATGTCCGGTCTCGTGTTCACTATTTACATTAGCAAACCCACTAACTGTCGATAGACAGTAGCATCCACTACCTCTCCAGATGTAGCATCCTATTTCCTCCAGTTTCCTGGAAGAGGAGTATCCATGGGTTTGTAGCCCTCCATGTGAAACTTACCTAGTATCTCCCTTGCCTACTTGCCTTGAGACACAAGAAGTTCACCATCTCGCTACCATATTTCCAATCCAAGGAAATAATGAAGGAGGACCATATCCTTCATCTCGAACTCCTTTGCAAGTTCCTCCTTGCATGAGCGTATTAGCTACTCATCACCACTCAATATTAAATCATCAACATAAGGAAAAATAATTAAAATCTTAGCCTCCACCACAATTTGGTATAGGTTTGCATCTGCTTCACTTTTGGTGAAGCCCAATCCGGTGAAATAGTTTCCTATTCGAGAATACCAAGCACGGGGTGCTTGCTTCAGCCCATACAGCTCTCTTTTGAGTCGACACACATGCGACTCGCAGTTGAAGAACTCAAATCCTTTAGGCTGCTCTATGTACACCTCTTCCTCAATGATCCCATTGAGATGTTGGGTTTGTGTTATATTTTTGGTCCTTATTTTTCGGTGGGCGGACCCGCCCATGGTTTTGTGTATGGGTTTGCACATGGTTTTGGGGCATGATGGTTTTCGGCCCCTGGTATTTTGTAGATCCGATCAAGGGAACTACTGTTATGTTCTAATCCAGGGTTAATGGATTGGGGTTTATATATGCTTCGGCATGTATATATATGTGTTGTAACACTAAAAGGAATATAATGAAAAATCAAGCTGGTCGTCCCGATTTGGGATCCAGGGGAAAATCTGTGTTTATATGTTTTATGTTTTAGGCTCTCGCTATTGTTTATTTTCTGTTTTAAAGATTCGTTCGTAGATAATTTCTGTACAGGGTTAAAACCTACATGAGAAACGTAGTCTTCACATCCATCTGATGAATCCGCCATCCCATCTGTGCTGAGAGAGCAAGGATGGTCCTTATGGAATAACACCTTGTGACAAGTGCAAAGGTTTCTTCATAATCAATCCCCTCGATCTGTGAGAAGCCCTGGGCCACAAATATAGCCTTTTATTTCTCAACACTCCCATTAGCAGCTTGCTTTACCTTGTAGATCCATCTCGAACCTACCACTAATTTATTAACCGGCCTTGGAACAATTTCCAAAGCATTGTTTTTTACAATGGAGTCAGACTCCTCCACCATTGCATCTACCCATGTGGGCTCCTGCACTGCTTCCTGAAAGGAATATGGCTCATTCACAATACATTTTCTCATGAGAAACATGTATCCAGTAAATCGGTCAGGAGACTGTCTTTGTCTGCACTGTGAAGTAGGGGCTCTTACATTCTGCGCAGCATCAAGTCTCAACCTATCAACTTCTGTGGTATGCGTTCTGCTTGTTCTGATGTTTGGCTCTGCGTGAGTGGACTCCTCCACTCCATGAACCTCCTCATGTGGCTGATCCACATCTATAGACTCATCTTTGGGAACCAACAGTTCTTCCTTCGCATGCAAGTCCAGCTCCCTCTCAAGCAACAGTCACATGGCTTTTCCCTCATCGAATTTTATATCACGTCGCATAACAGTCATTTTACTGTTCGGAAAATACACATGATAATTATGGGGTGTTTCTATGTACCCCACAAATATCCCAACTTCAGCAGTCGGCTCCAGCTTCTTCCTAGCATTCTTGGTCACATGCACATAAACTGATGAGCCAAAAATCTTAAAGTGTGAAACATTCGTTTTCTTACCAGTGAAAGCTTCTTCAGGTGTACTCATGACAAGTACTCTATGAGGACAACGGTTTTTCACATAAACCGCAGTGTTTCATGCTTCCACCCACAAATGCATTGGTAGGCCCTAATCATGCAACATCGCTCGTGCTGCACCCACGATCGTTCTGTTCTTCCTCTCCATGACCCCATTTTGCTGTGGGTTATGAGGCGCTATGAGTTCTCTTTGAAATCCTTCTTTGCTGCAGAAGTATTTGAATTCATTAGAGATGTATTCTCCACCATTATCACTCCTCAGAGCTTTCACTTGCTTCCCCGACTCTTTCTCCACCAATGCCTTAAACTCACAGAACTTTGAGAATGTTTGATCCTTCTTCTGCATGAAGAAGATCCAACATTTACGATAAAATTCATCAACAAAGATTACGTCTGTGTGAACTCTCTCCAAGATCACCGAAGCATGGTTATCCTTTTCATGAAAGGTGGAATTTACATACTTCCCCATGGTGAAACCCTTGAACTTATCTAACTGAGCAAGTGTTCCCATTGGAAGTCCACTAGATATTTGTTGCATGACTTTTAAGGCTCCATAATGAAGATGGCCAAATCACTTGTGCCATAATTCGCCCTCATCCCGGCTCACCACTTTTTTTTCCTTGCCCATCATGGAAGCGAAGCCATCTACCTCTAGCTTGTAGAGATTCTTAACTCAAATCCATATCTTCTTGGCTTGACCCATTGTTTTATGTCGCAGGAAATCTTTTCCATTGTTGAAAACAATGTCATAGCCTCTATCCTCCAACATTGCGACTAAGACCAAGTTTTTCTTCAGACCTGGAACATGCATAACATCTTTCAATTGAAAAGGTTTACCTGAATCCCTCTCAAAGGTAATGGTACCAATTCCAGTAGCACTGTATCGTCCATCATCGCCCATCTCTATATGAATTTGGAGATACTTCTCCTTCAAGTCACTGAAAAGCTTCTTATCTCCCGTCATGTGGAAGGAAGCGCCACTATCCAAATACCACACCGATCCCAATGAACTTGACACCATGCATGCAATCAAGGAGAATTCAAGTTCAAATTGTGAGGCAAGTGCCTCACTAGCTGCAGCTCCAGCAGCCTTCTTGTTCTTCTTCTTCTGCGGATAGTTAGTAGTGATATGCCCATGTTCGTGACAGTCAAAACACTTCACCTTGGACAAATCCAGCTTCTTGCCTTTAGACTCGGATTTTGAATGGAATTTTTTTCCCTTCCCTTTCTTTTCCTTGGCAGCCAAAGAACAATCCTCTTCATCATCATGCTTTGATGAAGAGCCATCTCTAGTGTTTCGCCTGAACTCCTCCTGCACTAGATCCGACCACAGTCGTTCCCAATCCGACAGTTTTTCCATCCGTTGACAGAGTCTTCATAACTGTGAAAACTCTTAGGAAGTCCCAAGAGAGCCAATCTCACCAAATCATCATCAGCAATAGTTATTCCCACACTCCCCAGTTCATCCCGGCATTGGACAAACTTCATGAGATAATTTGGAATGTTGTCGCCCTTATCCATCTTGATCTTCCTGAGTTTATCTTTGAGCACAAATTTCCTATGGTCGCTACTGCTTTGGAAAAGATCCGTTAAAGCCTTCCACATATCATATGGTGTGGCTTTACCATGAAGGCTTGAGACAATGTGGTCTCGTACACCTTCCAACAGAATCCTTCTCACCTTTACCACTTTCTTTTTCCATGCATCAAGTAATGCAGCATCTGTCGAAGTGGGCTTAGGAACATCATTGTCGATGAATTCCTTCAAGCCATTATCTTTGAATACTGTCTCCATCCTATCCTTCTAGGAAATGTAGTTTGATCTTACCTCGAGTGCATACTCTAGCTGCAAGCCATTGAAATCCATTTCGATGTTTACTCAATTGTAGCACCAAGAAAATCTTTCTGCAAATTCGAATTCTTTCCACCAACAAACTCGGCTCCTGCTTCAAAATTGCAATCTTTTGTGCTCTGATACCATGTATAAATTTTAATACAAATTATGTATTTCCTGGATTCTCCTGATCTAACAATTATATGCCACTATTAAATACAGAATTTCTTCTACAAAAAATCTTACGGAATTTAAAACACGATCGCTAATTTCAATATCAAGAAGAAAGATCAATCACACATAACACAGATGTTTTTACCGGGAAAGCATAAAGCTAGAAACCCCACTATCATATATTATGTATATATCATGGATCATGAAACAATCTCATACAAAAATCTAATCCAAGAGCTCTCAGTACAATATACAATCAACTCACATTGTTATACAAAAATTGGCAAATTCATGTGCCAATTTACTGCCTCCAAACAGCCTGCCTCCACTGCGCAATCCCAGCTGATAGAAATCCCTGAATGAATGGAATCCTACTTTCCTTGACTGCGCAATCCTCATGGACACATCAAATGTGTGTGTGGTTGCATGGGTGCACCCACTATTGTCACAACTAATAGTCAAACTGTCCCTTTCACCTACATCTCCACTGGATCTCCACTGGATCTGACATGCATGTAGTTAACAATAGTAAATCTTCAGTTGCATGTGGGACCATTGATTGTGAATTAATTAATTCATTTATCTCTCACTAGTGTATCTTCAGTTACAACTAGCACAACTGAGTTAAACTACTTTACAACTCACATAACTACACATCCAACTCTGTTACAACTTCGAATCACTCAGTTACAACTAAGTCCACTTGCATGTCCCATCAACGAACCTTTGAACTTGAATTTCCTATAGCTAACTGATTTTCCACTTCACTTAACTATTTCCAAGTGCTCATTGAGAATAGATTATTGTTTATTGTCCAACTATTATTAAGGGATAATAATAGTCGACATGCATCTATAAATAGACATGTGATCTATAAATAGAACTCGCACATACATCTATAAATAGACCATCATTTATAAATATAATTTTCTCAACCATCTATAAATATACATCATCTATAAATATAATTTTCTCATGCATATACAAATAGACATCCACCTAAAAATAGCCTGAGGCTCCATACTAGTGTAGGTGCATAATTTTCACTAGGATCTTCTTGTTGAATCTCAACAACATTGTTGTAGTGCAAGGCCTTGACTAACAACTCCATCTTTCCACGAGATCTTTGAGCTCCAATGCCGGCGAGACCAATGATGAATAGACACCTTCATCTTTGTCTCTCTCGGACCATACCCCTCCCGGGTTCACTCAGCGTATGTAGAGGACTATTCTTATCTTCGATTCCCAGTCCTCAAAGAATATTGGTCCTTCCATGACTACTCTTATCTTGGATACCCTAATACATCCTTAAGGGTACCGTATGCTAGATTATTACCCAATCCTCCATTCTGTCTTCCCAGGTGAAGACCAGAATGACGTTTCTATCTCTCCCTCTCAATTAGGGAAGACATATTCCACAAAGGAATGTACTCATTCATATATAATGAATGTACCTAATCTCCCGCTCAGCTTAGGAAATACCAAGTTTATTCCAAGTAATAAAATTATTAACAGACTCCCTCTTAATCAGGGACTTGCAACAGCAATGGTGGAACACCCAGCTGCTCATGAAGAACTCGTTCCTTTGATGTCATGGATTTTTTTCATTGTTGAGGAGTCTTCATCTTTGGGATCTCTTCATGGGGCATATATAATCCATCACTTCATCCATGGATCGTGTCTTCATTATGTCAAAAATTGATCCATCAAACTTCTCATCTGGTCTAGCCTCATGTTATGATGCTTTCTTTCGAACCATATTTCTTCCAAGGATATTCCATCATGCCATATGGTTATCAAATTGTGGAAGACATATACTTCCCTTTGGAAACGCTGCATAATCTCATCCAGATAATATTCAATTATAAATATGAACATTTAAATAAAAAATTACCTTAGTGATGATATTTCACAATGACATATTCTCGTAGATATTAGCATCCTTCATACAGATTGACACATCTTCTAAAGATATGTATTTTCAAGGGTCTCCATATGTTCAAAACTTCTATTAGAGTATACATATATTCCCAAGGTATCTATCTTGTTGTAGAAAACCTTCCTTCACGTTGTGTATACCTTTGACCTCTTCCTGAGATATCTAAGATCTAGTGACCCAAAACAAAGACATGTTTTGTCTCCCTTTTGCATGCCTTGTTGTCCCCTTCTCTTCGTTGTAAATTCTTCTCTCTTAGCACCACTGAAAGATACTTTCTTTGCACTTATTACAGTCTTGAATCCTGTTGTGATAGCCTTCGACCTATATGAGGAATGTGAGGTAAGACATACCCAAGACAAATATTGATTAACGCTTTTCTCCTTCACTGCGTATCCTCCAAACATCATACCAACTACAGACCTCCTTGCACTCTTCTATCACAGACCTTGATCTGAATAGCTTGGTGTATAATGAGGCTCCAATCCCTTCTATATATAGGGACTGTTAATCTCTCTTGGATGACATGATCTCCCATGTGTAGGCCGACATGATCAAGGGTGATTATCCAACATACTTGAGACAACTTCATGGAGATAGTTCCAAGGCTTTGGATTGTACATAAATAATTTTTTCTTTACATTAGTGTAACATGAATTCATAAACATGACTCTTAATTACATTTATGACAACATGAAAAATCCCTAAAGACATCAAGAAGAATTCTTTGACCTATAATAAAAACTTTTTGCTCATGAAACCCGTGAGGCAAGCATTACATAATACATTTTATTACCTTTGTCTCTTCATACATAAATTCATAATTACAAGTCATCGTGAAGACTGAACCTAGTTACACTTTTCAATAGTAACCTGCCAATCCGGGTAAACATGAGCTGAGGGCAGTTAAGAGTAGACTCAACATTGTTGGAAAATTTAAGGAAGTGGAATTGACGCAGAAAACCATAACACAAACTCCCTGCACCTTCTACAGGGCCACTAGAGGCTATCCCAACGATCAAGTTGAATTGTCCCTAGGTCACACTGAATTTTGTTGAAGAAAACCCCCGAGCACTCCCTTGATATGGCAAAAGGGTGCGTCTGGGAGGCTCTGGACACACCCACAACATGGGCATGCATTCAGGGACCCAATTTCCCATACCTATGCATGTGTCCATGATATTTAAGGCACATTTTAAGCCCAGGTTTCCAGACAATGCCTAGAACTTCTTGTAGCTTCAGAATCCATCAAACACATGACAATAATGCCAAATAACCAAAAAATAACTCGAGGAGTAGGCCTGACCATCCCCGGCTAGGACTGACATTCTGTCAAACACTTGGCATGAATGAAATCTACAGGTCTAGGATACAAGACATAACATGAATGACAGAAAAATCTTATGATATATTACAAGAAGTGTCACCACCCTCTTCCTTGAATTGATATGAATTCAATTAGGTCTTGCATCCATTATATTAACATTTACAATTAATACTTGAAATAACCATGATATGAACCAACCATTTAACCATGCTTATAACCAAGGTAAAAATATGGAAATAAAAATGATATAGTAGCCATTAAATCCACACATTAATAAGTACAAAATCAAGAGAACTTAGCTTCCATTAAACATCTACAATAACTGACTCGGTTTGGGACTTCCACACACCATCCGACCATAGACACGGTTGAGCTAGATCTCTCTTCATCCAGTCACCCATGTGCCATATTCCAAGAATGAATATGGGATGTCATGGATAAACCAATCCAAAACAACCTAGGGAACCCAGAGGTTAAACCACCTCCACCCTCACCATTCTCTGACCACACAAAAATCGGTGCTCTGGTCACCAAAATTGAACCGAATTCAGAATTACATCCGGAATCCATCACTATCCTTGAGGAATTTTTTGTCTCCTCATCTCTCAGTATTTACTATAATCCAATGCTATATCACTGGGGCCTAAACCGAGACACTACCCTCAGGATTTACCGTGTATCCCTCCAATATTGCTCAAGGGATTCCTAGGCCTTTGGGAATATTATTTCCTTGAGACCACCTCTGCTCCAGATTTTGAAATCCATCTTGCAATTTCAAAGTTCAAAACCGAGATCAACATCCCATCACACCATGGCATCCGAAAAAAGCCAAGGCAAGGCTAAAAACCACTGTCAAAACCCGGCAAGGCCATGCCATCGACAACAAGAGAACCAAATACCAACATGTGTATGCCATGCATGTCCAAACCAGCTAGGAAATGACACATGCAATATGTTACCTACAAGTATTCATGCTGAAGTTCTTAGATCCTACTCTTCCTTGCTTTATCCTCGCTTTCCTTTCCTTTCCTTGTCCTTCCTTTGCTTGCTTTCCTCCTTGTTGGCTCAATGCTGAAATTCTCCAAGAAAAGTATAGGTATCCAAGAGTATGAGAGAGCTCAAAAACTGAAGTGACAAATTGCTTGAACCAAAAAACTTTACAATTGATCCTCAAAAGCCTTTTTATTAATGAGGTCTCTATTTTCTTCATTTTCCATTATTTTCCTCCTCACATGCAACCTTTGAATTTTCACCTTCCCTTTCTCCCATTTTTCATTATTTTCATATATAAATGCCAATAACACCCCTTTTCCTTTCCAATTCCTTTTCCATTGCATTTTCCAATTTCCTTTATCCATCATAATCGATGAACACCTTCACTAAGATGTTTTTCCAACATTCAAATTGGAATAAGTGTCCCTTAACTAGGGTCTTATTTTTTTTCCTTTATTAACTTTTATTACATGAAATTTTAGCATGGGTCTGCTACAGAACCCTCCCCTTAGGAGGAACATCGTCCTCGGTGTTCAATTACACTACAAAATAGAAAACCACTGAAAATAAAACATATTGTCTATGGAGATTTATAACACAACTTGTTGCAGTATTTACAATGACATCCATATATTCAACCATACTGTCTATGGAGATTTATAAATCCAGCTCGATACAATATATACAATAATATACACATATGCACATTTTCTCAACCAAAAAATAAAATGATATGATGCTTGTATCATCAATAAGGAAATCCATAGGCTCACACCTCCACCCTCAAAGTAGTACTAGAATTTACCTCCTTCCTAGGAATTCTAGAATCCACTTCCAAAGTCAAAGTTGCATCCAATGTCCAACGCTACAATCCTGCGCTATTGTACCCTCATTGAACATTTACCAACTCATTTTTCTAGGGTGCACTCCCATTATGAATCTAATTCCATTTGCAATGCTAATGACCAAAACAAATCCATCACTGACCTTCCCTTCTCTGATACATAGTCCCCCAGGCAATTTGGTCATCCCCTTCTGTGCAGTCACTCATATTCCAAGTTCCCCACCATCCCCTATCCTGGGCGATCTATCCCTTGGCAAGGCTTCCTCGCATCGAAAGAGACAAAAAACCGAGGCATATACCTGCCTCAAAACCATCATACCGGTCATAACATTCACATGGAAATCAATGGATACTATTGGGTACTAGTGTCCCATAATGGCCCTGCTCCTGAAGTGCTTTGCCAACATATTGATGCATGTTTCAATTCCTTCTGTCATTACTGTTGATGCTTGCAATTAGTTTCAACCATCCAACTGGGCATTTCTGTGCTTCCTGTACCAAGCACATAATTGCGTTTAGATTCAAAATAAATTGAAATAAATTCACATCATACCTCATTGGTAGCTCGTTAATAAGGCACACTTGCAATTTTGTTCACTTCTTGTCACAACAAGTCAAACCAGGTGTTTTCTCAAATCATCATGTATAAACATATTTCATTTGGTTAGCTCAAAGCGCAACCATCATAAATCACATGTAACCATCATAAGTTAGAATCATAGATCACATGCATAGTAAAATTAAAACAAAATATTGATACTTATCTTTCATTTGTCCTTACTTATGCCTTTTTTCTTTCTGTACACACTCAGATTGGTTGCCACACCCGACAAGAACCCAATGCATTTACTTTTATTCAATCACATACACATACACACTGTGTACATCACAACACGTACACCCACATACAACATACAACACCATAAAATACACAAACCCACACCATAATACGACACATACACCTACACCCGGTGTAGAATACAACAAAATACATATACTTAGTACAACACAATGAATACACATGTCAAGATACTATGAATACACCATGCACACACATCATACTGCATGCCCTCAACACATCATGTACGACATGCACAAAATACCACATGTATATCAATACCATATGCACAACATGTACACAACACTACCTTCACAATGTGTGCACAACATCACATGTACATGACACCACCTGCAAAACATGTACACAACATCAAATGTACAAGACACCACATGTACAATGTGTACACAATACCACATGTACACAACACCACATGCATGACATGTACACGACACCACATGTACACAACGCCACATGCACGACATGTACACGACACCACTTTCACACAGCACCACATGTAAAAAATGCACACATCACCACATGTAAAATCATGCACACAACACCATATGTACATAGCACCCTATGTAAAACATGCACACAACACCATATGTACATAGTACTGCATATACAAAATGTACATAGCACCACACGTACACAACATTGCATATCCAACATGCGTACAACACCATATGCACACAACATCGCATATCCAACATGTGCACGATACGCTATGTACACAACACCTCATATCCAACATGTACATAGCACCATCTATACCTAGTATTGCATATGCAATATACACACAACACCATATATACAACAAGCATGCAACATCATATGTACACAATACTACATATTTTACATGTACACATCACGATAGGTACAATCATTGAATATACAACAAGCACAACATATACACAACAGTAGTACTGCACATCTATAGGCCACACACTCACTCCACAAGCAACCTTGCTTCTAGTTTCTTTCCATTATCCATGCGTATCCTAGCATGCTTCATATCACACTACAGTCACTTCGTTGATGTACCCCTCAGCATTACTTGTCCATAACATAAACATATACATATTATAATAACATAATATCACTTCATACCCACATGATACTGACCTTGTAGATCTGTCACGGTTATTCTTCCCACTTTATTCCTCATAAGCCAAGAACCTATTCATGTCATTCACTTGTATAAGCAATCATTCCTCCACGAGAATGATTCTTGGTGACCCTGTCAAACAATGACATACATACATACATATATACATGTGAATACTAGCACAAAAAAATCGTAACGACCTTGTCAATCAACGACATACAAACATACAAACATATATGCATACATAAATATCCACTCATGATATCGTCAGACAAAGACATACATACATGCATATATACATATATAGACATTATCATAATCATGATAACAACATAATTACCATATAGCATAAGGTCAAGGTTAAGAGAACTTCCTTTATCTGCACACAGCATGCACCACGCTGATAAATACAGCTCCCAACTTAGCCAAGGCATCTAGTGCCTCAAATCCCTTTACCTAATCTTACCTGATTACCTTTCTCATGATTGCTCTGCCACTGTCCATTTATCCCAATGAACCCCAACAGTCCAACCAATTGTCATATTCTTACCTTCTGTTGCCCTTTACTCATGCATCGAGCTTTGTTTGGACCTTACATTACCTGTTGGGCACCACACAACTCTCCCTGAGTTCCATTAACTTTCCTCTTTCCCAAGCCAATTCCCAAGACTCTCAAAACATAAAAGGTAAGAACGATAAACAAACAAGAAGAAGACCATAAAAAACCAAAATAAATAAGAAACTGCAACAAAGTGGCATGATTACGCACTAGACGCAATAAAGACTTAAAATTAAGTGAAAAAAAATCATAAAATATTGAAAGCACAAGACTCGCAACAAATACTGTGACTCAATCCCCATGGTTCTCAATACTTCTAATGGAAATCTCTCCCAATACTTCTTCAATATTTCATGGCAATCTCTTTTTCCATGCGATCCCCTGCATCACACCGCTGTAAAAACATGTATGTCATTGCAAAACAAATATAACAATATACTAGTTATCTTACCTTGTTGTGTCAATCACGTTTCCTTGTAACTGAACACACATGTCAACCACATGTTCCAAATATCAAGACAACATATCTTATTAATTTGGAATCAACATTTACCAAGTCTAAAAACCATGTCATAAAAATCAACTCAGTCATCAGTCATAATACATATTGATACAACTATCACCTACTTATACTCAAGTACATATCTATTGTCTCAACACATGTGTTAGTAAAACCATCTTAAAACAAGATCATTTCTTCATGCAATCTTATAGGAACATACTCATATCATGCAAGTAATAAAAAAATCACACAACAGATAACTGACATAATAGACACCAAACACTCGAACACCAAATAAAATACATAATCAAACATTCAAACAGCTTAATGTATATCATGGGAGGCTATCTTGTCTGCACAATCAATCTGTATTAGCACAAATAACTTCTCGACATATCAACTCAAACATAAATAACGTCATGATATCCATAATTGTAACTAGATAACATGTTCACATCATAAACTCGTATATAATTTTCATTCATGCATGACAATCACATATGCAAGCCTAGTCTAGATTAGTACAACACACTATCATAATTAGGGCGACTCATACCTGAATGTCATAACCCTAACCAACTGCACAAGCCAATCCAAATTATCATAATACATATAACATCAAGATCTTAATGCAATAACCCTAATAAGCAAGTTAACTAACATATAACAACAACGAGTTAACATATAACACAATCATCAACAACATATAACATAATCATCAAGTTAACTAAAAATAAAACAACACACTACTATCATCCATGATAATTTGACACATATGCATATGACCACACTAATTCACTAGCATCTATCGTGCATGTAACCACAACAACAATAAAATGACAAACATGTATATAAGTAAACCTAATTCTTAGAAAAACCATTAATCACACACCTGCATGCCAAACATACAACCTGGATGACAATCTTCTCTTAACCTAAGGTCCAATGTTGCAACCTCGCTTTAATGATTTGCATCTCCTGCTCTCTCTCGGACAACACATCAACATCATAACATACCAACAAAATCATAATGACATAAAATTCCTTCAATGACGTCATGGACAACAGCCTTAGCCACGATAATGCATGCATAACAACATATGGACAATGGCATGCATAATGAATGCATAACTGACATGCACTCATGGTGACCACATCCAATCAACAACACCATCAACTTTCAAATGGTGAAACCATTGTAACTATGAAAAATGCCATACATATACAAGAAGCACATAGACTACAAGCATAACGAACACGTATGCAATCAACATGAATGCATGACCAACACACGCTGCCCAAGGAGAGCACAACCGCACTCTGATACCACTTGTAACATACACCTCCCCTCATATCTACCCAAGTAACTAGCCAACTGGGGTAAACATGAGCCGAGGGAAGTTAAGAGTAGACTCAACCTCCTTGGTGACTTTAAGGAAGTGGAATCGATGCGAAAAACCATAACATAGACTCCCTACACCTGCTACAAGACCCCAAGAGGCTATCCCAACCATCAAGTTGACTTGCCCCTGGGTCCCACTGAATTTTTCTAAAGAAATCCCCTGGACGCTCCCTTGATATGGGAAAGGGTGCATCTGGGAGGCTCTGGATGCACCCACAACATGGGAATGCATGCATCCAGGGAATCGATTTCCCGGACCTGTGCCTACAACCGCGAGATTTAAGGAACTTTTTAAGCCCATATTCCCATACACTTCCCAGAACTTCCTGTAGCTTTCAGAATCCTTCAAACACATGAAAACAATGCCAAATAACCAAAAACTGACTCCAGGACTAGGCCTGGCCATCCCCGACCAGGACTGACATTTTGTCAAACACTTGGCATGAATGAAATCTACAAGTCTAGGATACAAGACAAAACATGAATGATTGAAAACTCTTATGAGACATTACAAGAAGGATCACCACCCTCTTCCTTGAACTTATATGACATCAATTAATTCTTGCATCCATTATATTAACATTTACAAGTAAATACATGAAATAACCGTGAAATGATCTAGCCATAATACCATGCTTATAACCAACATAAAATCATGGAAATAAAAGTGAGATAACAACCATTAAATCCACATATTAATAAGTACAAAATAAATAGAACTTAGATTCCATTAAACATAGGCAATAACCGACCAGGTTCAGGACTTCCATGTACCACCCGACCATAGACATAGCTGAGCCAAATCTCTCTTCATAGAGTCACACCCATGCCATATTCCAAGCATGAATGTGGGATCTTATGGATAAACCAATCCAAAACAACCAAGGGAATCCAGAGGTTAAACCACCTCCACCCTCACCATACCATGACCACTCCAAAACCGGTGCTCCAATCACTAAAACCGAACCAAACTTGGAATGCCATCCGGAATCCATCACTATCCTTGAGGAATTTTTTGTCTCCCTTTCTCTCAGGCTTTACCATAATCCAATCCTAGATCACTAGGCCCTAAACCGATACACCACCCTCAGGATTTATTATGTATCCTGCCAAAACCGTTCAAGAGATTCCTAAGCCTTTGGGAATGTTTCCTTGACACCACCTCCACCCCAGATTTTGAAATCCATCCGGAAATTCCAAATATCAAAAATGAGATCAAAATCCCATCACACTATGGCATCCATAAAAGGCAAGGCAAGGCTAAAAACCTTTGTCAAAACCTGGCAAGACCATGCCACCGACAACAAGAGAACCAAATATTAACATGCATAGGCCATGCATGTCCAAACCAGCTAGGAAATCACACATGCAATATGTTACCTGCTAGTATTACTGTTGAAGCTGCTAGATCTTACTCTTCCTTTCTTCATCCTTTATTTCCTTTCCTTTCCTTGTCCTTCATTTTCTTTCTTTCCTCCTTCTTGGCTCAATGCTGAAATGCTGCAAGAAAACTCTAAGTATCCAATAGTGTGCGAGAGAGAGAATAATGAGATATCTCCAAAATTGATTTGAAAAAAGGTTTGAACCAAAAATCTTGCTAATTTATCCTCATAAACCTTTTTATTAATGAAGCCTCCATTTTATTCATCTTCCTCCTCACATGCAACATGTGACCTTTCACCTTCATTTTCTCCTATTTTCCATTATTTTCATAAATAAATGCCAATAATGACTCTTTGCCTTTCGAAAGCCTTTGCCATTTCCTTTTCCAATTTCCTTTAGCCATAATAACCGATGAACACCCTCACTAGGATGTTTTTACCAACATGCAACTTGGAATAAGTGTCTCTTAACCGTGGTCTTATTTTTTTTCCTTCATTAACTTTTTTTACATGAACTTTTAGCTCGGGTCTGTTGCAGATCACATCGAACATCAAAAAAAAATTCTCCAACTCTTAAAGAATAACTTGACTATGGTGAAAAATCAAATGAAACAACAGGCAAATCAACATCGCAGTGAAAGAATTTTGCATGTAGGTGATTGGGTATTTTTACGGCTACAACAATGCAAACAAATTTCCCTCAAGCAAGCTAAGGAGGGTAATAAATTATCACCCAAGTACTATGGTCCTTACAAGGTGTTGCAAAATATTCGTATTATGGCATACAAATTAGATTTTCCTGTACCTTCTCGATTAAACCCAATTTTCCATGTTTCATGCTTAAAGAAAGTTATAGGTGACAAGCTCCCAATTCAAACAATATTTCCAGAACTTGACGAGGAAGGAGAAAACATATTGGAGCTTGAAGTAGTCATGGAATCAAGAACCCGATAGCTACAGAATCAATCAATTTTAGAGCATATCATTAAATGGAAGAACTTACGAGTTGAATATTCCACATGGGAGGATGTGAATTTTATACAAAAACATCCAAAACTACTCAAGTGTTGAGGACAACTTTCTTTTGAATGAGAGGGAATTTTAGGTCCCTATAATACTAGTGTAACCCCCATATTGTTATTTTTGTGCCCCATATAGCCCCCATATTTGTGCCAAATAGAATCCCAATATTGTTATTGTTGTCCGCAATAGAATCTCAATATTGTTATTGTTGTGCCCGATAGAATCCAAATATTTTTATTGTTGTGCCTGATAGAATCCCAATATTTTTATTGTTGAGTCCTTGCATTATTATTGTTATGCAAGCCTAAACTATATTGTGACCCTTTAGACTCATATATATACCAAGGAGGTCTTGACATTTATATCATCCAATAATTTTTTATTTATGTGATGTAAAGGAGGTTTCCCCCTAGAGGCTAATTTTCAATTCGTTGATGTATCTTTCCTTCTATTTTGTGACCTAATTGCATAACACTTGAAATTAAAGTTCCAGTGTCTCTTCACCTTCCCTATTTTCCTATTTACAGTATTTACATAATTTTCCTAATCCCAAATATTAGGTTTCAACATAGGTGATGGAGCATCTATAACTCACTTTGACCATTCTAACAACAGTTTCACCCTCCCTGATAACAAGCATAGTAGATGAAATAAGATAAGATAATTTCCTTAATGTTGATTATCGGCTAAAGTAGGTCAATGTGGTTTTTTTTGTGGTATCATGAGGCTACACAGCCAATGATTTCTAGGATTCCTCATTCCTCTTTGGTTGCTCAAGGTCCTTTCTTAATGTGTTGCTATCTTAGTGGTGCACACTTTGGTAATGAAGGCCATATAAAGGGGGATCTAGATTACATTCTATTTGTGAATGCTAATAGTAAAATATCCTATGCAACTTTGGGCTTTCACAATGAAACATATTAGATATCCTTTTTTAAGATTAACCATGTAGAGTAAGTCATTAAAATATGACCATATCCATAAGAGGGGTGAAGAAATGGGATTGATAGTAGAAAAATAAATTGAATAGCATCTATGATTACCTCTAGGGCTTGCACCTGATAACTAGGATTTTTGGGGATGTCACCCATCCCAAGACTCCTCTAGCTCATGCATGCTTAACTATGGAGTTTTCCCTGCAATCAGACCCACTTATCTTGCTTCAACATTTGCAAAACGTTAGAAAGTATTATGCCATATGTATTATTTAGTCATGGCTCCCTTCACTCTTTTTTCATTTAAGCATGGGGCTTTCACAATGAAAAAAAGAATAATTGTGTAGATTAACTCATTAAACTATGAACATATCCATGAGTATTAGTCTTAAATGGCCAAATTCATCATTATTTTGAATAGTACACATAGAATTCATTGTGATGATCACATGGGTGAATAAGTGGGACTAATACCAGCGAAATAAATCACATAGAATCAATCATCACCTTTGAGGCTTACACATGGTAACCATGATTTCCCAGTACATCACCCATCCCAAGACTTCTCGAGCTTAACCACACTTAATTGTGAAGTTTTCCCCATAATAAATTCCACTTATCTTGGACTAACCAAATTTCTCATGATTTTGAATAATCCACATAGAATTCATTACATTGGGTGATGCTTATGGGGGTGAAGAAGTGGGACTGATTCTAGCGAAATAAATTGCATAGCATTAATCATCACCTCCAGGGCTTGCACCTAGTAACCAGGACTTTCTGAGAGGTCACCTATCCCAAGACTCCTCTAGCTCAAGAACATTTAACTATGGAGTTTTCACCACAATCAAGCCCACTTAGCTTGCTACCCCATTTTCAAAACCTTAGCAAGTACTATGTCATCTGAACTATTTAGTACCCCATTCACTCTTTTTCATTTAAGCATGGGAATTTCATAGTGTAAAATATTAGATATCATTTTTAGGATTAACAACATAGATTAAGTCATTAAAATATGACTATATGCATCAATATTAATCTCAACTAACTAAATTTCCCATTATTTTGAACAGTCAACATAACATTCATTGTATCACGTGATGCTCACAAGGGTGAAGAAGTGGGATTGATACTAGCTAAAATCACATAGCATCAATCATCACCTCTAATCCTTACACTTGGTAACCAAGACTTATTAGGAGGTCACCCTCCCAAGACTCTTCTAACACAAGCATGATTAACAGTGGAGTTTTCCCCACAATCGACCCAACTTAGATTTCTACCCCATTTGAAAAACCTTAACAAATACTATGCCACATGAACTATTTATCCAAATCTCCCTTCACTCTTTTTCATTGAAGTATGGGACTTTCATAGTGTAACATATTAGATATAATTTTTTAGATTAATTGCATAGAGTAAGTCATTAAAATATGACCATATTGATGAGTATTGTTCTCAATTGACTAAGTTCACATGATTTTCAACAGTCCAAATAACATTCATTACATAGGGTGATGCTCATAACGATGAAGGAGTGGGATTGATACTAGTGAAATTAATCACATAGCATCAACCATCACCTCTATGCTTGGACACGATAACTAGGACTTACGTGGGAGGTACATTAGAGGAATTTTTAGCCCTAAAATGGGCCTCCTAAGGAAATTATAAAATAATAGTGGAAATATTAAAATAAGATTAGATTACATCATCAAATTTTAGAGGGAAAAATGAAAAAACTATTTTTTTCAACTCATATTTTCAACTTATCTCTCTATGGGTTTGCTCAAATTTCGAGTGGGAACACTCTTTGGATGTAGAATTTGATTCCTCATCCAAGGAGTACCCATGTTGAATACTTTTGATGGATCCTGCTACACGAAAAATGAGAAATACATGAAAAACATGATTCCAATCACTTTTTTCATGTATTTCTCATTTTTTGTGTAGTAGAGTCCATCGAAAGTATGCAACATGGGTACTCATTGGATGAGGAATTAAATTTTCCATCCAATGAGTACTCCCACTCGAAATTTGAGTAAAACATTAGGGAGATAAGTTGAAAAAGTAGTTTCATTATTTTATTATTTTTTCATATTTTTATCTTTTTACCCAAAAAATGGCGAATCATCCCCATGGTTGACATCATCATCTTGAATCTTATTGGTTCTTATAAAGTTTATTTTGGTTGTAGATTTTTCTTAGGAGGCCCATTTTAGACCTCAAAATTTCTCTAATGCACCCATCCCAAGACTCCTCTGGCTATAGTGCGCATAAACTGTGACACTTTTCCCACAATCAAGCCTAGTTAGCTTGCTACCCCATTTGGAAAACCTTAGCAAGTACTATGCCATATGAAATATTCAGTCAAAGTTCCATATACTCTTTTTCATTTAGCCCCGTGCTACATTTCTATTAGATATATTTTATGGTTCCGTCTCTCCAAAATCGTGTAATTTTCATATTTTATTTTTAGGTTATATTTTCTTGTTGACTAGGCAATTTCCAATTCTTATGTTTATTGTGATTTGAAATTTTATAGATATGAAAATGATAAGTGATTGAAGACATATCTTTAAGATAATAGAGAAAAATTATTGTGATTTCAGGTTTAGTTTATGCTAGGAAAAATACGTCCATAGTGATAGAACTTGTTGGCATGTGTTCAATATATTTTCTTCTGGTTTGCCTCATTTGTTGGACTGAAGTGAGATGAAACTTTTTTCGGCTATATGCTATTTTAATTTATTATCTTAGGCCAACCTTAAGGTAAAAATTCACAAGTGTTAGATCTAGGAAACCACTTGTGTGAGGTGATGTTTTTGAATTTTCTATAGAAGTATTAAAACACAAAAATTTGAACACTTTGGTGAACCCTCCAATATCTGCTCGAGTATTCACCACTACTCTATTGAATATGTGTTGGACACTTGTGAAAAATAGGCTCTCTTGTTCCTTATCCATTAAGGACCATATATTCCATTGAAGTTACCTTATGTGCATTGGATTTCTTATAGCTTCCCTCCTTTTTAATGGACATTGAAGCTTCACCTAAATGATTTTTTCTTCCTACCACCCACAATTTTCAATCCTCTTTTCCTTTTTCTCAATCTCTTGGATCTTGGGATATAGTTTTGTTAAGCCCTTTTCTTCTCTTAGCCTTGCACTTATGACTATTGATTATTTACCTTTGAATTGTTCTCTTTATAATTTTATTTTATTTTACAAAGTGTTTCCCATGATATGAACATGAGAGGTAAACTTGGTCTTATGCAGATTGATGGGATCATCCTAGCTTTCAAAAGGTTGGATATTGATGGAATTTTATTCGTTAGTGTGTCTTTTCATCATTACAATGACCATGTAGTCACATCCTAGTCACTTTATTTTGATATTGCATGGTTAGATCATAATTTTCCTCTAAAATGGTCACCCATTTTCATTCATGTTCCAAGTCATTTCCATAGTTTTACCTAGGTAATTTGTTTCTTGCAATCAAATTATATCATTTTCTTAAGTGAATTCCACTTCACATGTGTATTTTAACCACATCACATATTAACCTATCACCCAGATAAAATCCACACTTATCCTTACTTTTAAGTTCACTTCCTCTCTTAGAAGGCACGTGGGAATTTTTGATTAAATGATATAAAACCCTCAATTCTCATAATTTCACTTTTTCTAATGTGAATGTGCCTAATTAGTTCATAATTTTATATTATTCCTAAACATCAAGTTGAGTGACTAAGTATTTTTATATTGGTACTTTACCATTCTAATTCTCTGTCGAGAGTTTTCCCTATGTTTTAATTGATAATTGCTCATTACATGTTATAACTTAAAGTCCATGTGGTGCACATGAGAACGGGTGCTCCAAATTTCACATGTGTTACTATAATACACACAAAAAATCTAGTCCACCTTAACCATGGCCTAGCCTTTTTCACATGTGCTAAGTCCTTCATGACTCATCCTTATCCATTGGCACAAGGCTTGAGGAGATAGTTGAGCTTTAAGTTTAGTAGGCTAGAATAATTACCCATGTACCCTAGGTTTTTTTGCCCTCTACCTCATCAATCTTATCCACTCATGTAGACATCCGTGGGTGGTGTGGTTCACTATGAGAACATACCCACTTCTTACATAGCCTTGTTCACACCTTGCACATGTGTTAAGTAACTAGTAATAGTTTGACTTGGTCAAATTGCACACATTTGCACACATTTTGAGGAGATATCATGGATTTAATGAAGACTCATTTACACGCATTTTGAGGAGATTTCATGGATTTGATGAAGACCCATTTGCACACATTTTGAGGGGATCTCATGGATTTTATGAAGACCCATTTGCACAAGTGTCAAGGGTGCGCTTTCCAAAATGATAAATTCAATGTTTCCTTGGTCAAAATGGACACAAATACACATTCTTAAAGGTTGAACTCCTTCTCTATATTCATTGGTACATGAAAGGATGAATAATTTAATATAATATAGGTTGTGAAGTGGAAAAATGAACTCTTGCATATGATGTAGTTTTTCAATGATCGCTTCATGATTATTTTATTCAAAATTGTCCACAAAGGCACAAGAACAAAGGGTGCATGAGCTATGAAAGTCATTTTAGTAGTGTTTTTTAGTCAAATGGATAAAAAACGATGAAGGACCAAGGGTGCACTAGTTCATGGAGTATATTTATATTATTTATTGATCAAAATACTTTTATAAAGAGTTAACTGAAGAAAACACATTGCATAACTAGAAGATCAACCTCCATTTTAGCTTTTTAAACAATATTTGCATGTTATACACTTGGAAAATTACTCATCCATTTATAAATTTTCCCTCATTTGACCAATAAATACTATCAATTGGAGATGGATATTTGTTGGAGGGTGCCCTCCTTAAGAGGCTTATACACTTGACATCTATGCACACATTTGGGAAAATGTTGAACCTCATTTGAGTTGAAAATTGTATTATTTTATCGAAGTTTGATCTCTTGGAGAGTGCCTTGCACATGAGGAGGATCAAAGGCTCTCAAATTTTGTCTTTGCATGAAGAATAAGATGGAGGAAGGTGACATGTGGCACTAGACTCATCTAAAACATTGAATCCAAGCATTCACTATGAGTTATTAACCTAATTCTCCCTCCTAGGTATTTATTGTAAATATTTTAATATTTTCCTAAGAAGATAATATTCTATTGAAGAGGAGAGTTGAGGTAAAACCTATATAAAGGTTTTATGTTTGTATTTTGTTCCTTGGGAAATTCTTCAATGGAAGAATGCGTGAGCAAGCTAACTACAAGAAATAGATGAACATAACTTTTGTCTAAGTTATGTTGTTATTTATGTACAATATTTTATTTATGAGAATTGTTGTAGATGCACCATTAGTAAACATTTGTATTCATATTTAGTTGTCAAAGTCAAGTGTAGAAGAGTTTTATCTCAAGAGTAGTCATAGTCATATGCATCTAGTTTGGGCAAAATCTTGCCCCTTGTCTTTGAGAGAAGATGTTTTAAACCCTAGACCTCCTATGGTGAGTGAATGCTTAACCACTTCTTCATTCAATTTAGTTGTGGAGATCATATTGTGGGTCCCTTCCCTTCACACTTTGTAGCCTCTTGTTTATTAATTTAGACATGATATAAATATTGTCATCTTGCCTATTTGTAGCCCCTAATATTTCATTTGAGAATGCCATCCTAGATTGCATCCATAACTCTATAGCCTAATAAAAAAGACATTGGATTCCCTTCATTTTCCATCACCAATTCTTTTTAATACTTTCCCATTTACATTGTTGTATTTGTTTTAACATATTTTTTTTATGGTCTAAGAGGCTGGAGAGAAACTTTCTTAAATCTCTTTGGTTTTCATCGATTAACATGTTATGAAGATCGATAATGTTACATATATTTTGAAATTAAAGCCTAGTGTGTGCATAGATAAATCATTTAAAAGAAATCTTTTTTCATTATTCACTTTCTTAGTACCACAAAGATTACATATTCTTTCATTCCCATGGTGTTCTAGGTTTTGTCTAGGACCCACTAAAGGTTCAGACAATTCATTTTTATTTTGGAAATCTTAATTTTCTTCCATAAAGATATCTTTATAATATTTTAACTTTGTCTTATTCTCTACTTCTTCTTTATATCATAGTTTCTCTTTATGTTTGGTTGTGATTATGTTTTTAATGGAATCAAAATATTTTGTAGAGTTTACTTTGATTTTGGTTTATAATGATTTAACCAAGAGTGAACATTTTTATGCCACTCCTTTTAAATTCTCAATTTTCTTTTATGTTTTTCAATTTCAATTATGTTTATTCTTCTTTTTTATTTAAACAAAAAATTCTCATTTTTAATAATATTTCTTACTAATTTAAATTATTTAAAATATATTTTACTTTGTAAAATATTAATATATTTTAATTAAAATTTCTTATATAATTTATTATTTATGTTTAATTTATTTTTAAATAGTAATTACAAATATTTTTACGTTGTAAAGTGTACCTATTTGAAAACAACTTTCCTAAATTGCTACGTGTACCATTGTGAGCCCTTGATTTTAATGTTAGACGATTCAAATCATCTCTACCTTACGATTAAAAACTGTTACATTTTTTAATTAGTTACAGGAAAATATATATATACGAACATCATAATAAGTTGCTCCGTCTTCTGGTGTAGAAGCCATGAAGAAGCCTGGGCGCGACGATCTCGGTGGCTTGACAGATGAACTCCTATCCAAAGATGAGAAAAAGCTAGACGTGGTAGAGAGAATCAGCATCGACGACATGCTGCAGAAATGGACGGGAGAATTCGAACGGTGGCAGCTCAAGAATTTTGTGTTGTCCAACCTTGCATGGACTCTCGAAGGCTTCCATACCATGGTCATGATTTTTGCTGACTATAAGCCCCATTGGCACTGCAACACACAGAAACCGTTAGACGATTTCCTTTCCATGAAGCTCAGGTTCAAATCCTGCAACTCGACGGGATCTATATGTTCTATGGATCGGGCATCATGGGAATGGGACGGAGGAAGCAGTGTTTCGACGGTTTCCGAATGGGGTCTCCTCTATGACCACAAATACAAAGTTTGGGTTCTGCAATCTGCGTTTTTCATTGGGCGTATGCTCGGTAATTAATCATCCCTTTTGAATTTATTTGGTTGGAGAGCCATAAATTCTTTTGCTTATATTTGTTTCTGTTGATGCAAGTGTAGGGATATTTAGGCATTTGTCTGATTCTTCACTCGAACAGAAGGGAGTGCTGAGGTTGGTCTGTATTTGCAACGCCATCGTCAGTTTCTTGACAGCCTTTTCACCCAATTTCTGGGTAAATCAAAGGATTCTGATGATGGATAAGGAAAATGTAAGAATATGGATAGGGAAAATAAGGGAACCAAGGAGATTGTTCAAAATTTGGTAACTTGGAGATGATTCACAAGCATTTGGGGAAGGGGAAACATCAACCTTCTGATAGGCAGCAAAAGCTTCAGAACTACGGTAGTGAGAGCACATTGATGGAGATAGAAAGTTCCATTGAAGGAGCCATTAGCCATTGCAAACAGTCTAGTTGCATTTATGGTAAGTAGTGTGGTATCAACTCTACTCTCACACTAGCAACCCTACTCTGTTCATGTACCCATTCCTCTCTTGTTTTGCAATAGTGCTTTCTTAGGCTAGTCTGTTGATCCTGATGGGCATTCCTCTTATGTTTTCAGTGTTAATAGTGGTTCATGTAGATTCTGATAGGCATACTTCTATTGTTTTTCCAGAAGTCCCTGCAGATCCTTGTAGGGGTTCTTCTTTTTTTTTACCTGATTGATTATTATTTTCTCCTGGCTAAGTCTCAGGGCTCAAACATAGCTTCAAAATTATTAGTCAGCAAAATTCTCACTGGCATCCCTCATCACCACAAGCATTATTCTTTTATCAAACTTCCTCTTACCGTTTTTGTTGTTATGACTGCTGCTATTGATAGGAATTCATCTTGGACATTGTAAGCATATTTTTTAGTCATGTAATTAGTTATGATGTTCTACCAATTGGTTAGATAACAGTCAGTCAGGTGGTTAGGGATGCCCAAGAGCTATGTTATTTGATGATACTTTGTGCAAAGACATTGTTTCTCATTATTCATAGTAGTAAGCGGTGTTGTGTGGGACTCCATAATAATGTGCTGTCAAGTCCTGAGCTTTTCCATCTCAAAATAAAATAAAATAAAAGCGTCATGAAAATGTATAGATTAGGAATAGACTTTTTATTTATTCTTGTTGCATTAATCTGCATTGCTTTCTCTGATTCAAACTAGGCCTTTTCTAAAATTCAGAATGTCTACTTTAACCAGAGATCATAATTGTTCCTAAGAACTGCAATTATTTCTGTCATCTATGAAAAATCCCTAAATTCCACTACATTTTCTCTAAACAAAAAGCTTCTCATTGTCTCTGATTGTAGATACCGTTAACTAACTACAATTTCTGTCTGACATTAAAATCCCTAAATTTTATTCCATTATCTCTAGACTAAAAGCTTCTAAATGCCTCTGATTGCAGATACCATTACCTGTTCGAATCCTGGATGTTCCGCTAAATCTTAAGAAGGATCTGACAGAAGATGACTACAAGGTTATTGCTAGAAGTTCATCATTAACCAACTACAAAATTGTTGCCGCAGATCTCGCAAAGCGCTTTAATAGATCTTCAAATAAAACCAGATATGTGATGCTTTATGTGCAAAATTGGTTAATATTGTATATATCTGGATCTTTTTTGTCACCAATATGCCTTCGTCAGACATCTCCATGTCGTTTAAATCAGCTTCTTCTAATCACTAGTGGGCTTCATTTTTGGTCCTGTACTCTTGAGGCCCTGAATGTGAAGGTCAGCTTTTTCTCATTTGTGAAAAATGATAAGCTACAAATTATAAATTATTTGGTCCCTGCATATTCTTCAATTCAAAAGCAGCACACATAGGTCCTACTAATGTCCCTTATCACAGGCTGGCATTAGGGGTAGTATCCTCTCGCTATTCAGGTGGGAATGTGATATAGTTATATGCTGCATTTTCAACTGGAAGAATATGTTTTATCATAGAAATCTTAATCAACTTTGTGTTGATTTATGTATGCGATACATTTATGTTGAATTTCGACCTAAAGAGTATGTTTTATCATACAATTCTCAATCCACTTTGTGTTGAATTTTGTGAATGATACAGTAATGTTGCATTTCAACAGTAAGAGTATGAGAGTATGTTTTATCATAGAATGTTCAATCAATTGGTAATTGATTTTAATTATTTATGTGATCTTATGTTATAAATATGTTTTAAATCATATTCTTACTAAATCCTACTTAAAATTAACAACAAAAGTTAAATTTATGATGCGAAAATAAAATAAATTCAAACCAGGCGTGTAAGAAACTAGCCATCTTTTTAATCTTTTTTATTCTATAAAAATGTTGAAGAAACCTTTTTTCTTGATGGGATAAGGTAGAAGCTTAAATCTGTTGGAAATATTGTCATTGATGGCAAAGGAGAAGACATGAGCAACACCTGGACTATCATTCAAAGGAGCAAAGAAGCAGAAGTAACAGATCTGCAGACAAGAGTAGAATAGGACAACTAGAGGTTTGTTTGTCAAGCCTATGGCCAATTGTAAAACAGGGCTAAGAGGGCTGCAGAGAGTTATTGTAAGTGACTCCATGTATATATTTTTGAAAGGATTTGTTTCAGCATTTCATGAGTATTATTCGATCTAAATTCTATGTGAATGGGCTTTTGAGTTTCAAGAAGCAATGGTATAAGAATGTGTGGATATACTCTGTAAATTGGGTTTTTAAATGATGCTCTGTTCTAATGGGAAATTCGAAGTCAATTATCATGATTTTGGACTGAATGCATGAAGGGTCGATTTGAACGATACTTTGGTGGATCATTAAGGTTTAGTTTTTAAAAGCTTGTGTTAAGTGTTGAACCAAATCACCAAAGATTGGGTTTGATGGCAATGGGAGAAGATCCCTTACTAAAGTTAATGGTGCAATTGAATTCGAATGTTGGGTTTTATTAATTGTGTTATCTTGTGTAACCAAGATAATTAGATCTGGTGAATGAAACGCAACAGAGATAGTATCTATGTTTGTCGAAGGGGAGCTTCAAAGAACGTGTGAAGGGAATTCACATAAGTCGAATGCAACACAATTAACTTAGATCAAGCAATACATAGATTAGGCATAGCGATTTAACCGTGCGTTGGTTAAATGTTGGAGTTTATTTAAACCTGTTCGGAATATTGAAGGCATAGCCAATTAAGAATAGTTGAAGTGGAGAAGAAATGTGAGTGAAGAAGAACCTTGAGCTGAGAAATGGAACCAAACAGTGAAAGCAGTTTGGAAGAAAAAAACCAGGAGTTTCGTGCAACCTCTTAAGTGGTAAGTAGATTTTCTCAAAAAAACGCGATATAAGTCTCTGTTTGACGCATGGCAAAGAGTGGTTTATAAAAACCATTTTTATCGCCCGATTTTGAGAAATTAAGGAGTGTGCAGTTAAGTTGCGCGATTACCATCGGATTGGTTAGTTGGAGCGCGATAGGTTATTCGCCGTTGGATGGTTAGTGCGTTGAAATAAGAGTGGCCCACATATGATAGGCGGAATTGGTAAGTAAAGACAGTATGTTAAACTTTATAAGATAAAGTTTAAACTTTGATGAATGTTATTATATATGAATTTAATGAAATTCCGCAATAGTGTGAAGCGTTGTGGAATATTAATGAAAGTTTAAATATATGTGGGACCGAAATCGTATGAGGTTATTCCATAATCGATCTTTGAAATGTGAAGTTGTGGATAGAAAGTCAATTATATGGTTTATTTGGTTTAAAACCATAATTGTAAGCAGGGTCTGTAATAGTAGAATTTTATAATTCTATTATTGTGAGTTCGAACTAAAGTTAAGACGAAAGCATGAATTAAGGAAAGGGGTATTTATATGGTGAATGAGAACAGTTTTCGCTTGTGAATAACTGAAAGGAAGGAAACTTAGATAAGGTGGGTTCGATATATGGTTTTAAAACCTTGATTTTAAAAGTAAAAAATCTTCATTTTGAAGATCAAATTGAAAGAAGCTTCCGCAATTTAAAATTACCCAAATATGGGTATTATGTTGGGTCTTTATGAAATGTGGGTTTTAACCATAGGCCTGAAGTAGAAAAGAAATTAAAACTTCCGCATAGAAGAATTAAAATCTGGGGTTAAATTATAAAACTTGAGTTATATGCCGAGACTTATATAAAGGTTTAGTTGGAATATTCAAATATTGATTCGACATATTATAAGAGGGGTTTTTATTATGGTTTTAACCATAGGTTTGAAGCCAAGAAGTAGAGCTTCCGCATAAAGATAAGAAATCTGGGTTGTATTGTAGGGTTTCTGTATGACTGAAGTGTGATTATTGGATTTTATTCCAAAGACAGGTATTGTTTCCATTTCATAAAGTGATTTTATGGTTTATAACCATAGGTCTTTAGGGAGAAGAGAAATTAAAGCTTCCACATGCAAAGTTTATGAATTTTCCCAGAAAGTGAACTAAGATTGGGCATTAATGGGAATGCATTTTTTATATGCATGAGACTTTGAGATTTATTTGGGGAAAAACTTGTAAAGCAGTTATATATGCAGCAGATACACAATTGTAGTGAAGGTATTCAGATTTGTAGAATCTGAATTTGAAATGCACGGGAATGAAAATGTGGGTTTGTTACACTACAGCAGCAGAAAAGACAAACATACAGTGAGCCAAGAACTGAAAGGGTTGAATGAGATATATCAGTCACAAAAGTAAATTTAAATGTTTTAATTGATTTTATATTATTTGTGATGCAAAGGCAAGTCTCCGTAGGCAAACAAAACTCCACTGTAATATTGAAATTTGTACATATTGTTATATTTTTCTGAATGAGCTGGACAAAGAAATGAGAAGGTAGAAGTCAAGGAGTCATGGTTGTTCACTTCTAATTCCCTGTGGAATACAAACAGTCAAGAGGTGAACTCTATAAATGATATCACATAGATATGCATAGAGAGGTTAGAGAATGGAGAAATGAGGCAGAGAGTGTAAGAAGAAGGAGGAGGAGATAGAGAAGTTGTGAAGATTCAGAGATGATATAAGGCTGATATGAAGGCTGGTGGACAGAAGTGAAGAAGGAACAGAGCAGAGTTGATATCCAGGTAAATCAGCATGTGATTAATTTTATGAAAGAGTGAGTAAGTTGGTGCTTCCATATCAAGTTGTAGCTTGATAGATGTCAGTTGTAGCTGGCTGAGGTAGGAGCCTCCTGTAGGTTGTAGCCTGAAAAAAATAGATGGGAGTTGGAGCTTCCTTGCAAGTTGTAGCTTGCATAATTGAGGTAGGAGCCTCCTGTAGGTTGGAGCCTACAGAAAATCAGTGGTGAGAGGGAGTTGGAGCTTGCCTTTGCATCACAAAAATAATTAAGATTGTAGTTTCATTGTACATTAAGTTAATCATGAAATGAAGATGTAAATAAGTGTAAATGAAATTTTTCAAGAATATGCATGCATTAAACTGATTCACCCCCCCCCCCTCAGTTTAACAAAGGATTCAACAAAATCTGTAATTAAGATACAAGAAAAAGCATACTTGTGCGAAAGGAAGTCCTTATGGGTAAAACTGTAAAGTACCAGCACTTGAGACCAGTTACTGATGGGTTTCTGCTCGTAATCATCAAATTTTTCAGGCTACTTGAGTATTTATGGTCGTAAGCATCGAATTGTTCAAGCGACTTGAGTCCGAGTCTATTGATAACTTTGTTTTAGTCTATTCAGCTTTCAAATTTCAAATTTGTTTCAAGAGTAAAAATAAATTTAAAATATCAATCAAGTTTTTAATGGTGAAAATAGATCTAAAACTTTTATGGTTTCAGAATCAAAATCTTAAAATAACTGTAACTTAAATTTACAAAAATTTCTACTGAATTTTATTAAAATCTTACCATAATTTTATAGGTAAATATGGTCGTAGAAAACGTTTTCAATGTTGAGGATGAGCTTGATAGCAATGAGGATAAAAGAGTAATTTTACTGCGTTGTCGGAATTCCATTGTCCCTCCGGCTTTGCCACATCTGGCAGCCTGGAATGAAGCGACTGGGGGCAGCTCGAACAACATACTCCCACGCAAACACTCCAAGTACAGTTGGTGTTTATGTAGACATCAAGTTATTTAATGAATTGACAAGCTATATGGTGTTTTTCTGTAATTGGTAGTTTGAATATTGATAAGATATTTCAAGCCATACCTGCAAATGGCTTGCTACTTCACTCGTGTCCTTGACTGTTCCGTATCACAAGAAACTGAAATATTATTTTTGGATTCTCTGTCATTAATTCATATGATAGACCTAGCAGCTGCTAGAACTAGGTGAAGATTATCCACCGAGCAGATGCTCGAAATATTAAAGTACAAGGTTCCTTGCCTAAACTTCTCAGTTCAATGTTTCGGCTTGACAGGATTTCTGAGAGGTGATGATTTCTAAGAGGTGTGTAAGGTTTTTGCTACAAATGTGATAATTTTAAGTTTGAGAGGTGGATCGACATCATGGCAAAGGGTGGCATATATATCAGTGTCATAAATATTCCCCATCTCATTCAAAATTTCAAATTTTAGTTTTAGATGTCTGATATTTAGGAACATTTAATTGTTTGCATTTTGACCAAATATGTTTCTTTCACATTCGGGAAACCTATAATAATAAAAAAGCTAGATGATTTGGCTGAAACCTCAGTTTTCTAGCTCTCTCAATAAATAGAATTCAGTTATAATAACATATTCTAGTCATTCTTACTAGTTATTTTTCAGCTAGAAACATAACATACTTTCCTCTTCTTTGATGTACCCCTCAAAAGTATTTCTTACAACATTCATACGAAGCAAACAAGCTAGATGATTTGACTAAAACCTCAGTTTATAAGAGTAAAAAATAGTTAGTGAATTAGATACACATTCTATATAGATTGAATTTTGATTGCACCACCTAAATTTATGTCATTTTGGAGTGTTAGCAATAATCTTTTATGAATTACTCCTTGATTGTATTTTTTATACTGTAAAATTATAGAAAAATGACTTCAAACCATAAATTTTCCAATTAAGTGTGGATCCCTTGAAGAAGATTAAATCTAAATATACCAGAGGTAATGATAATGTGTAAGTTATTACTAGTTAGTTGCCACTGGAAAACACAAACTATAGCAAAACTGTAGCAATCTCGACACTTCCAATTTAGAATTAGCTCGATTGCTTACAATACCTAGTCCATTGACTTGCATAACTAGTGAACCATACAAGACATAAGAAAAAACCACTCTGTGTTGAATTTTTTGAATGATACAGTAATGTTGCATTTCAATGGTAAGAGTATGAGAGTATGTTTTATCATAGAATGTTCAATCAACTGGTAATTGATTTTAATTATTTATGTGATCTTATGTTATAAATATGTTGTATATCACATTCTTACTAAATCCTATTTAAACTTAACAACAAAAGTTAAATTTATGATGCGAAAATCAAATAAATTCAAACTAGGCATGTAAGAAACTAGCCATATTTTTAATCTTTTTTATTCTATAAAAATGCTGAAGAAATATTTTTTCTTGATGGGATAAGGTAGAAGCTTAAATCTGTAATTTAGGTACAAGAAAAAGCATACTTTTGCGAAAGGAAGTCCTTATAGGTAAAACTGTAAAGTACCAACTTCTTAATGTAAGTTTTCTCCATCAACAATAACATAAAGAAAAATAACGTAAAGAAAGGAAAAACCCAAAAGACGTAAAGAAAGTTATTTCTTTTTCTTTTCTTTTTTTAAGACGATTATATATATATATATATCCGCATGTATATGTGTATATATATTTACTTTTAATGATATATAAACCATATTTTTAATGTTATTAATATATGTAGTTGTAATCAAATTATGTAACTGAATAGCCCAATTCTTTCTCTGTAGTTGTAGCTATCCCGCATGATTCATGTGAGAGAATTTCCTCTATACTACTCTTTCCTACCTGCATGATTCATGTGAGAGCATTTCCTCTAGATACTACTCTTTCCTATGTTACTACTTTACAGCATTTCCTTTGCAACATACGGTGCAATTGCTAGTAATAACTCTTTTGGAGACGTTTTATTTTTATACATTTGAAGGGTAAGAATGACTCAAAATTTCTCAGTCTAGCATTAAATTAATGTGGGAAACCCTTAATTTTAAATTTAGTTATAAATTAAAACTTTGTATTTATAATTACTTTAATATGTTAGGTTATGTTTTATATAATGGTAATTGATTTTATTAATTAATATTTGATGTAGTAAGGTATTAAATTTAGAAAATAAAAATAAAAATAAACTGCTTATATATAATAATAATATAATTTTAAGGTTTTTTTTTCAAATGAGTTTTATTAATTCATCAAAAATATTATATCAGATTAGTAGTAGAAGCATTTTTTGTTAGCCTCACTCTGACAAGATTTATTGGCCATGAGAGATATATTAAAACTAATAGCAAAGTGCAAAAAACTATAATGTGTCCATATACCAAAAACACACAATCTCTAGAAAACAAAGATAATACATACATAGCCAAGTGGGTGAGTGCATTGAATAAGGAGCAAAGAGTGCATCTCTCAAAAAACTTGTTTGTAGTGTAAGGAGTTATTTCTAGTACACTCAAAGTTTCAATAGATGCACTAACTCAATCCACTTTCATGGCTTGCACTTAGATCTACAAGTGAATTCACATATATAAAAAAGGAACATTATTAAAAACACATTTTCTTCCTTTTCTTTCAAATAGAAATAAAAGCTCCATTCTAACAAGTTGCCATGATGCATGAATTTCTATTGCTCATTGGAACATATCATTGAGTAGAGAAAACTTCTAGTTTGAATGTAAAGATGAGGTAACCACATAGGTTTGAGGTCTAAATTCACATTAACTTAAAATAATGACAAAACTAGAACAAATACTTGAATATTTAATATTTATGATGGAAAGTGCATCTAGGTTTGGAAACTTAAAGATACTTGAAGTATTAGCTAAGAAGAAAGCTACGTAAAAGCATGGACCAAGAAAACACGGTTTCCTTGGGCTCAATGAAATCTTGCTAAACTATATATAGACTAGTTAGAGGCCACCCATTAGAGCTTGTTCAACTTGACATCATCAATTCACCCATGGTTGAGTCATTCTGACCTATAACAAGGCTTATATTTCTTAACCCTTATGAGTGATTCCACCTCCTATCTTCCATATGTACTTGGATCGGACATGCCTAACTTGGGAAACATGTCCTTTGAGACAAATATTGAATCCAATCAATATAGGCTTGTTTCACATACTTAATTGATTGTATTTTTCAACATAGCACATTGTTTCAATTGGTGTGTGTAATCCTTAAAGAAATCACTTCTTTCACAATCTCTTTTTTATTAATAGAGGATTTAAATAGAACCGATTTATTTCTCCCAAAGAGTTATTTTTATATTGAATTAAATGATACCGATGGATACAATGATCACCAAAGGACAAATTTCATACAAAGTGAGTCACTTTTCAAGGAAATGAAATGTTTTATACTCTATCGGGCCTTTAAAATGTTGATAAATATAGGGGCAATATATGAGGTGATTTCTCTTACTTTGATAATTGTTCGTGAAGTATTTTAATTAACTTTATTATCTACTTCTTTCAATTTTTTATTATTAGTGTTCTTAATCATCAAACAACTACCAAACAATGAAGAACAATGATACAGGAGGACACAAGATATAGGCGATTAGCCAAGGAAAAAACCTTTCCTTTTGAGAGGAAAACCCACAAAAAATCTTCTCTTCTTATATAAATTCAAATGATGAATTCCAAGACCTATAACCCTTGACCAAGAATCCTCCAAGACTAATTAAAACCTCTCCTTGATGAGTTTCTCTTCCACAAATTCAACTTCAGTCAAACTAACCTTCCAACAACTGCTTGCTTCATCTTCAACCTTAATTTCATACATGTACTTTTGATTGTGATTCGTGAACCTCCTGTAGTAACCCTAATTTGCATGTGTGATAGGAAGATGGTAGAAATAATCTCTTTTCTCCTTCGCTTGGGCAAAAATTCCTTCTCCAATAATTTATCTTGTATATAAGGGTGATATTACCCCACAACTTGACTTCTTGAAAATGCTCTAATTTATTTATGCTATAGATGTACAGATTCCCTAATTCTCTCTTCACACGTGTGAAAAATTCAGCCCAAATATAGTCCAAAAATTTGGTTTGTCGTTCCTTGAGTCCTATCTTTTCTTCACTAGATCTTCTTGTGTTTTTATGTGCTTGAGATCAAACTAATTGGATGTCCTCACAAATGAGGTCGATCCCTTCATATATAGGCTTCCTATCCTAGTTGTAGGCCGAATTTACATTGCTTATATGTCGACTTACCCTCTTTTGAAGTCCGACTTGTTGTAGCACTTATGACAAGGTTTTGGAGGGTCTTTGACTCTAAATTGGCTTCTAAATTTTTCTTTTACAATATGTAACATGCCCAAAAGGGTCTTAGTGTTCTTAATCATCAAACATGCCCTATAAGCACTCAATGGGTGCTTGAAATATAAATCAAATAACCTTGAGCATGAAACCCATGCCTCAAGAATGACAATAGTAAATTTATTTTTTTCTTTACGTCAAAGACATAAAATCATGATTACATATGTCACTATGAAGACTGAACCTAGTTATGTATTTCAACACTCCCTCTTCACTAGGGAGGTGTTCATAATATATACAAGGTACTTAGACATTCTCAAACTGAAGAATTCTCATAAGAAGAGTCAGATTGGTAAGCCATATCATAAGTTATCTTACCATCTTATACTAGAGCATCTTATCATAACGACCAACATTTCCACATACCAAGGCCTTGGCTAACAACTTTATCTCTCCACAAGATAAGAGCACAATGTTGGTGAGACCAATGACTGATATACACCATCATCATTACCTGTCAAAGCACATACCCCACCCGGGTGTTCACAAGGTATGAACTTTTAGGAAAATTCCTATCTTGGAATAATACATCCTCAAGGAAATTCCTCTTCGACTACTCTTTCCTATTAGATTCCTACCACATCCTTAAAGAGCATCGAAATCAATCTCAGATGCTTACCCAATCCTCCATTCTTTCTTCACAATATGAAGACAAGAATGATGTTTCTATCTCTCCCTCTCAACTAGGGAACATATACTCATTCCTATAAAAGGAATATACCCAAGCTCCTTCTTATCTAGGGACTTGTCCAAGCTCCCTCTTAACTAGGGACTTGATTTCAACAACAAATTTCTACTCTTTGGTGGAGATCATGGTATCATAAACTGCTTGTACAACTCCTCCTTTCAATGTCATGAATTTCATCTTCGTCATTATGGAGCTTTCATCTTCTAGGTTTTTCTTCGTAGCAAATTGGCAATCCATCACTTTCCTTCAACGAATCATATCAGTCATGCCATCCTTCTTTTCATCGGAAAGTGGTCTTCTATTCCACATTTGGATTTTATTCATTTAGCTACATTCTCCAAGCCATTTTATTTCCAGGATCTTCCATCCATTTCCATGAATACTAGTTGTATGTGAAATCTACAACTCTCTTTCGATAGCCTTGTATCAACCCAACCAGGTGTTGTTCAAAAATAAAAATGAACATAAAATCAAAGTTACCTTTTATGACAACCTTTCATCATGACATCTGCTTTCTTGCAACATCAGCATCCTTTACATTCATAAACACATCTCCAAGAAATTCAATATCAAGGGTCTCCTTCCTTTACAAACTTCATCAGAGTCTTCATACCTTTTCTCTGGAGATGTCATAGCCAATTATTTTAGTCATAATATGTTGATCACTTATCTTATGTGACTTTAGTTGCATATTTCACGAACTCTTCTTCCTTTCTACACATATTTCTTTCCCAGGAACTTCTATACGTAGTTCTTTCATCTTTGTCAACCACCTCATATTCTATATGAGGACATATTATTTTGATTTCATCTTGTAAATATGTGAAATATCTCAAGACATATGCCTTCACGCATCTTACCAAAGGATGAGATTCTTTTTCTTCAATCATGCTCATGATATAGAGAATTCACCCATGCTATCTACAACTATATGATGACATGAATTTTTTATCAAACATATACATACCTATTTTCTCCTTTTGGTCATGTAGACTTCCTTCGACAACTTCCTTTCCTTGTTTGAAAGCACTTCAACCTATCTTTACATGTTGCACTCCTTTGTCATTGTACCATCTTCTTTCTAAACCGTAGATCCCCCACAAGGTGAAATGATTAGAGAGACACTTGCTTCTTCCAAGATGAGGTGAACCTCCTAATGAAGAGTCTAACAAAGGGTCTTGATTATCCTCATCCTGAAAATTCTCTCTCCTAATGATTATGATGTATGATTAATTCTTTCTATCTTCTATCATGCTAGATTAATTTCTTCATACTACTTATTCTTTCAATGAGGTTACCAAGATCTAATTCCTTTCTATGATGATTGCTACAACCTTATAGACTTATACTTCAGCTATTATTTCAATCTTCTATAATGATGTCATGATATCTTTTTTCAATCACGTGCTTCTAATATGTTTCCTTCTTCCAACATGATTCATCCTATCATACTTACAATGCTTCCAACCATGATGGTTATTTTTCACAAAACTAAAAAAAACTGAGTGAAGAATATTATCTAAATCATAGTAGAGATCTTTCACTTCTTCCTTCTTTGATTTCTTCTTCTCAGATTCTTCAACTTCTTTAGTGACATGAGCTTCATTCCTTTATTTCCCATTCTTGTTTTCCTTCTTGATTTTTAGACAATCTCTATTGAAATGGCCATATTCCTGACATCCATAACATTGGATCTTTGACATATCGATATTATTCTTTTTTTGAGGACGAAAAATTTCAAAAGTTTCTTTTCTCCTAGCCATGGTAACAAATTCTTGAACTTGTTCATTTGATCTTACATATATTTTTTCCTTTAATATGGTTTCTTCAATTTTACACAATGACCAAAGCTCATTAATGATCTGTTTTATTAAAAATTTATTATTGACGTCTATGTGAGAAGCTTATGCTACTTAGTGAAATAGATCGATAAGATTTTGAATAACATAAGCAACATAAGCAAATGAAAACACATTCAAACGCATCAACACAACAAGAATTTAATAACATAGTTCACCATACTTTCTAGCTACATCTCTGGGTCCTTAGCTTCCAGTGCTGACTGCTTTATTTTGTCTTCAAAATGATTTTACAGGTATGAGCTCAAAAATAGAAACCCAAATGAGAAAATGGACCTCACCATTGCAACGGGCTCGAAATTTCGAGTAAAATAAGTATAAACTTGCCTATATTCCGCCACTGTGACCTCCAAAATCCCTGGAGAAATTAAAAACCACCTCTGCCTTTTTGAAAAACCACCTCAAACTGCAAGATGGCGGTTTCCACTGGTTCGGCTATGCAAACATTGAAAAGACGTTTTGGTGGCTTGTATTACAAGCTCCACTGCTTGGCGTGATGGTTGTGCGACTATGTGTTAAAACACGTTTGTATATATAAATTTTGGAAGGTCGGTGGGTCGAAACCCCACTCGACCCTTCCGTCATCCATCCGTCGTTTACGTTGACATATCCGGTGGTTATGGTATATATATAGAAACATATATATGATAATATATGTGCGGCGATAATAATATTAAGGGTTCGGTAGTCGTGGGGTTGACCCCGACTGTCCGACCCTTTTCCAGCGGCAATTCCCGTTCTAAACAAAAATACAAATCTTTGCATTAATTACCAACTAATGTGTTGGCTCATCCGGTGAGTGGAATCTGGTGAAATATTTTGCATTCTGGGAGGTCAGGGGTTCGATCCTCCCTGATCCCCAAATTTTTGGAAATGAGGCCATATTGCACAAAATCTGGGCTGCCACGTGTCAGCCTCGAATTGGCCCATTCCAACCAATCAAACTCTGACACGTCACTGATCTGTTGACATCACCCTGACCGTTGACTTGACCGTTTACTTTGACTTTAACTTTGACTTTTTTTCATTTTGCCCTAATTTGTCATAAACTTTAACTGGCCACATCTTCTTCATACGAACTCGGTTTCATGCGTCGTTCACACCGTTGGAATCCTGTCAACGAGCACTTCATCTTGATCCTATTTTAATCTGCATTTGAAGACTTTGATCTGGAGGAAAAACTGAATCTATTTTGGATCATTGTTCCCCACTGGAAGCTTTTTGGACCACCAAAAGTTGGTTTTAGTTGTCGAGTAAGTGAGGATATATTTCCTTCACTTTTCCAATCTCTATCCATAATGCTTTACTTGGATTTGCACCTTTAATCCCAACTCAAAGATACTCAACATCTCCTCGTCACAAAGTCCTTATCCTCCTGTCAAGAATTGTGTCCTCCTGCAACTCGTTGAGATACTCTAGTGAAAAATCTTCGATGGAAGGTACCTAACTTTTCTCTTCTGGATCTTCAATTAATGAAGGCTCATACAATCACAAGTTTTCAACATTTACAATGGAATAGATCTGCATATAAGCTGGTAGATCTAGGCAGAAAGCATTCTCACCAATTTTGTCAAGAATTTTGAAAGGACCATATCTAATTGGTTTCAACATTTTACCTTCCCCTTAAAGTCTTTCTTTGATGATGTACAACCAAACTTGATCACCAACTTGAAAACTATGCTCAACTCGATGCTTGTCATGCCTCGCTTTATACTTTGCTTGGATCTTTTCCAGTTGTTCATGTACTGCCTGGTGATTTTCCTGGATCTGTTCAATGAACTTGGTTGCTTTGTCCACATCGTTGTGTCCATCAACCGCTATGTCTTTACCAAATTCAAAATCCAAGGGACACTTTGGTACAAAACCAAAACAAGTCTCAAATGGAGATCTTTGAGTAGAAGAATGTTTCGCATGGTTGTAAGCATGCTGCACATAACACAAATGCTCATCCCAAAGCTTAAGATGCTTGTTGCAATAACCTTGAAGCAACTGTACCACTGTCCTATTTACCACTTCTATCTAGCCGTCAGTTTGCTGATGAAATGTCATGCTCTTCTTTAACATTGTGTCCATGAGTTCCCATAAACTTGACCAAAATTTCCCGAAAAATCGAGAATCTCAATCAGATACAATAGAGGTGGGTAACCCAAAATGAACCCATACATTTTGAAAGAATAACTTTCCAGTTTGTTTAGTTGTGACATGTTTAGTACATGGTGTCAAAATACACATCTTACTAAACCTATCCAAAACTACATAAAAATAATCATGACCTTTTCTAGACATTGGCAATCCCCCAACAAAATCCATGGATAAAATTTCCCAAGGACGAGAAGGAATTGGAAGTGGATTACACAAGTCTAATTTTCTGTTACTTGGCTTGCTTATAGCACACATAGTACATCCTTTAATATATCTTGAAACTATTTATTTCATTCGTGGCCAATAGCAGAATCTTTGTAATTGTGTAATTGTTTTACTTACACCAAAGTGACCTGAAATTAGAGAAGTATGTGCTTCTCAAATCACATTAACTCTTTCAGTTTGTGGAATGCATAATTTTCCCAAATGATATAAGAGTTTTTCCTTTATGAAATAATCAAATTATTCTACCTCCTTGCCATGACTTAAAGTTGCATATACATCCTTAAAATCTGTGTCTTGAGCATATTGTTCAATATAGCTTTCATGCATTATTGAATTATGCTTAAGAATTGTGGATGAATTTATGATTGGTATTGATAACATGTCTGCAACCTTATTATGTATGCATTTCTTATATCTGATTACAAGATGAAATTGGTGTAAGAAACCCATCCAATGATAGTGTCTTGATTGTTGCAATTTAGTTTGTGAGTGTAAATATTGTAGTGTTTGATGATCTGTATGTATGATTGTTTATTTTCCCATTATGTAATGTTTCCACTTTTTAACACTCTGTACTAATGCATATAATTCCTTATCATATGTAGGATAGTTAACTACTGCTAATGTGAATGTCTCAGAATGAAAGCATATAGGCTTTCTGTGTTGCATCAACACTACCCCCATGGCATATTCACTTGCATTTGTCTCGATCTCAAATAGTTGTTGAAGATTTGGCAGTGCTAGTATTGGCGCTGCACTGATCCTTTCTTTCAATGTGTCGAAGGCTTTGTGTTGTTTTCCTCCCCACTAAAACACTTGTTTCACACTTGTAAAAGCATGCAGAGGAGCTACAATCAAAGAAAAGTTAGCAATAAACTTTCTCCAGTATTGTGCTGCCCCTAAGAAACTTCTAACTTTTGTAGTAGTCTTGGACTTAGGCCAATTTACAATGACTTCGACCTTAGAGGGATATATATTCAATTCACCATCCCCTACAATATAACCCAAGTAATTTAAAGATGTCCTGCCAAATTCACATTTTGACAGTTTTACATAAATATTTTATCTTTTTAACACATCTAAAACCTGCTTTACATGCTTTATATGTTCACCCCATGTCTTACTAAAAGCAAGAATATCATCTAAGTAGACTATTACAAAATCATCAATGAATGGCCTAAAAACATCATTCATGACACGCATGAATGTATATGGAGCATTGGTAAAGTTGAAAGTCATAACCATCCATTCATAGAGTCCTTGCTTCGTTTTGAAAGCAATCTTCCATACATCTTGTTCTGAAACCCTGATTTGATGGTAGCCGCTTCGCAGTCTAACTTAGTGAAGTAAACTACATCTTTCAACTGATCTAATAAATCGTCAATACGAGGAAGAGGATAACGATTATTTATTGTTATTTTATTTAATGCTTGGAAATCAATGCACATTCTCCACGAACCATCTTTCTTATGTACCAACACAATAGGCGATCTGCATGGTGAAGTGCTTGGTCGAATAAACCCTTGATCGAGAAATTCCTGTACCTGCATTCTCTAGAGCTGATAACCTGTACATTCAAATGTTAGGAAGAGGATCATCTGGCTGCATATAAATCTCATGTTCTATCTATCGCTTGGGAGGAAGCCCTTTAGGCTCTTGAAACAGAATATCATAATCATAAACAACTTTAACTAAATTTGCTTTCTGTTTAGGATTACAGCCTTGAAAAGCATTGGTTTTATCAATATCCTTTGCTTTTACAATCATAAGTAATAATTTTTTACTTGAATTTATAATTATTTTCATCTGTCCTGAATTTATGAGAGAGTAGTTATCTTTGAGTTTATGAGCTCTTAATACATATTCGATTCCATCTTTAGTGAGTTGATAATTATTTTCCCTTCGATAGAAGACATCATCTCTATCATATAAGTATGGACTCCCTAGTACAATTCCACATATATCCAATGGGACTATATCTAATTCAACCTCATCTACAAACTCTGATCCAATTGCAAAACAAAGTTTGCATTGTTTCGTAACCTATAGTTTAGTTTTATCACAGACCCAACCTAATGGGTATGGATTTTTATGAGGTTTTGTTTCAATACCCAATTTCTTTACAATTGATTCAACAATCAAATTAACTTGAGATCCACTACCAAACAAAGTATCAATTTTAGTATGCTTGGACGACTCTAATATGAAATAGCTCATTTCTTTTCCTCTCATCTTTTTCATTATCAACAAAATGCGAAGAAGTACTTGTAGATGCTTGAGAATTTTTACCTTTTATACTTGTAGCTGTAATTTTTGTTTCGTCTCCTGAATCTAATCCCAAGTCCTTTTGCATAGTAGTAGAATTATTTTTCTCTTTATTACATAACTTCTTAGGCTTCAATTCTGGATGCAGTACCTAGCAGTGTGCCTCATCATGTCCTTCTTTCTTACAATGAGTGCATGTAGGCTTTTATTTCTTCATAGTGTTCGCTTTCCTTTCCTTCTTTTTTTGTTTCTTCTTTTCTTTATTCTTGATTTCAGTAGATTTAGATGACTTTCCAACATCATGAGATACATTTTTTACTTCTAGCATCTAGATGAGTTGCTTGAACTAATACATCGTCTAAGCTAGTCGGATTAAACATCAGTATGGTATGCCTCAAATAACTATGTAAGCCACCTATGTATTTCAATAATGCTTCTGGTGAGTCCAATGATATGCCTAGTGTCAAATCTCTTTTACGAAATTCCTGAGTGTAATTTTGCACACTTTGACCCTTTAACTGACACAATGTTTGCCTACTCATCATAGCTTGTTGCATATAAGCCAAAATAATTTTTTTTTTAATAGCAGAAACAAATTCATTCCATGTGGAAATAATTTTACCATGTTTTTGGAGATCTTCTTGTGTCTTTCCTTCCCACCATACAAGTGCGGTTCCTCCAAGACGAAGGCTAGCAAGCTGGATCTTCTTTCTTTATGAAACAACTTTCTGTACCCTGCAATACACTTCAATTTTTCTTATCCAATTATCAATATTTTCAGCGTTAAGCTCACCATCATAAATTGGCAAATTAAATTTTACATCTAATTTGATCAAAGAGGATTTCTTCTTCTTCTTTTTAGAAGAACTAGATTTATGAGAAGAGGACGACGATGATGATGATGATGATGATGGAGGAGATAGTGGCAATAATGTAGGAGGATTTTCCCTCGATTCTTTGTCTGGTTTAGGTGATGAAGTGCCTTCACCTTTTCCCTTTTAAAAATTTTTATACATCTCTTCTACCATCGCACGTATTGTCATGAAGTTGTCCACGAATTGAGCTTCTGTTCCCAATATGTTTTCTTTTGTCATCTTCTTTTGTGAAAATACGCTTCCAATCTCTGGATTTGCTTCAACAAGTTCTCCTTCTCCTCGTTTGAAATTTGACCTAGTAAGCAATCAAACCTTCACATGACATTGTCAAACCTTTAAAAATTAACCTTAAGCTTTGATACCACTTGATCTGTTTTATTAAAAAGGTATTATTGAAGTCTATGTGAGCAGCTTATGTTACTTAGTGCAATAGATCGATAATATTGCGAATAACATAAACAACATAAGAAAATGAAAACACATTCAAACACATCAACACAACAAGAATTTAATAATGGAGTTCACTAGACTTCCTAGCTACATCTCTGGGTCCTTAGCTTCCAATGACCACTTTATTTTGTCTTCAAAATTCTTTTACACGTATGAGCTCAAAAACAGAAACTCAAATGAGAAAATGGACCTCACCATTGTGACGGGCTTGAAATTTCGAGTAAAACAAGTATAAACTTGCCTATATTCCGCCACTGTGACCTCCAAACCCCCTGGAGAAATTCAAAACCACCTCTGCCTTTCTGAAAAACCATCTTTCCTGCACAAAACCACCTCGAACTGCACGCTAGAGGTTTCCACTGGTTCAGATTTGCAAACGTTGAAAAGATGTTTCGGTGGCTTGTATTACAAGCTCCACCGCTTGGCTTGATGGTTGTGCGACTATGTGTTAAGGCATGTTTGTATATATAAATTTTGGAAGGTCGGCGAGTCAAAACCCCCGCCCGACCCTTTCGTCATCCATCTTTCGGTTACGTTGACATATACGTTTATATATATATATATATATATATATATATATATATATATATATATATATATATATATATATATATATATATATATATATATATATATATATATATATATATATATATATATATATATATATATGCACGACGATAATAATATTAAGGGTCCAGCGGTCATGGGGTTGACCCCGACCGTCTGGTCCTTTTCTAACGGCAATTCTCGTTATAAACAAAAATACAAATCTTTTCATTAATTACCAACTAATGTGCTGGCTCATCCGGTGTGCAGAATCCGACGAAATATTTGGCATTCTGGGAGGTCAGGGGTTTGATGCTCCCTAATTCCCAAATTTTTGGAAATGAGGCCATATTGGGCAAAATCTGGGCTGCCACATGTTAACCTCGGATTGGCCCATTCCAACCAATCAAAATCTGACACGTCACTGATTTGATGACATCACCCTGACCGTTGAATTTGAATTTTTGTCATTTTTCCCTAATTTGTCATAAACTTTGACTAGACACATCTTCTTCATACGAAATCGGTTTCACACGCCATTCGCACCATTGGAATCCTGTCGATGAGCACTTCAACTTGATCCTATTTTCATCTGCATTTGAAGACTTTGATCTGGAGGCAAAACTTAATCCATTTTAGATCAATTGAATGGTATGGCTTCCTTATTTCCATAAATGCTTGATACGAAGTTACCCCATTCATCAGGTAGTGCATGAGCACTATGATGGTCATCTCTTTGTCGAACATTATTTCCCCAATTTTTTCAATTGATATTGTATTTGTGACACCCTCATAAGATATGAGGTTATCCTTTCTTCCTTTGATACCTTCATCTTATATAGCTCGGTTCTCAAAGATATCACTTCTCCTGTAGTGCTTACGGAGAATAATAATACTAGCTTGTCATAATTGTCTTTTGACTTCTCCAATTTTTCTACATAAGGGATGAGAGAATCCTTGATTGATTCTATAAGGATTATTTGATCCCTTATCCCCCCCTTCATATAATTTGCTATAGATTGAGCTTCTTCTTTTGGTGGTTCAGTGATTGAACCCTTAACATGTCCAATGACTTCATTTTCTATGAGGATCAAATCTGTCCTCTTCTTCCATGCAAGGAAATTTGATGACCCAACCAATTTATTGCTCTCCTTGTCATTTTGATAGTAGATTTAATCATAGAAATAAGGATACTTACTTGTCAAGTGAAGATGTTCCTTTGATGGTGATATCTTCAACTTGATGCCTTCTTGATTTTGATGACGATGGATGATGTTTACCTCCTTGAAGATGGCAATGCTTCCTCTTCTAGAGATATATTTATTCAAATATGCTTGATATGTGATCCTTGATTCAAAGAGAGGGAGGTCACCTTTATTCCTTTGATGATGATGGAAATCCTTCTTCCTACTTCCATTTGATGTAGAGACTTAAAGATGCTTCAATGTGTAGTCCTCGTTTCTTTGAGTGGATGTAGGGTTCTTCTTGAAAGTAGAGTCTTTGAGGTCGTATTCTTGTTTTTTATTCTAGATGGTGTGATCCTTGAGATGAAATGAGTAGATTTCCTTCATGCTCCTTATATTTCTTGGTCCTTATGCATCCCTTCTTGATGGTTTAATGTCCCCTTTGATGCCTTGGCTATGAAAATTTGGAAACCAAAATCCTACTGCAGCAACTGATGTTAATTCTTCTAATTGTTTAATTAAACGAACAATTTACTTGTTGTTCCCTATGGAAAATATCGAATTAAATACACTAAAACCTACACAACATAAATACTGTGGAAAATAAACACAGGAAAGATAGAAACACACACACACAAGAACATCGTTATTTTTGGACAATCATCCCCGGAAAATCCCAACTTGGGAAAACCGGTGCAACAGTTGAGGGTTTTAATTATTATGTAGTAGTAATCTGAGTACAATTCATTGGATTCCCAAACTGGCTATCCGATACAGAGAGATAGTGACGAAATAGTTAGTGAGAAAATATCACACTGTCATGGGAAATATAGCACTGATATCGACTAGAGAAGAAGTTCCCTACGATGTATCTGCGTAGTAACTATATCTTCCTATGCAATCACCACGTCACAGCTCCTGGGACTACGTCACTCCTCCTTTTGATCTCCTGCTGACTGGAAACTCGACCGTCTGGCCCTCCGGACTGACACCTCGGCTTCCAACACTAGATCTCGACTATCTCCCAGCAAAATAGCGGACTCCCTCTGAAGCTCTGCACTGCCTCTACATGGCACTACGCAACCTCTTTGTGGCTCTCAACTTCTTCTTTGCCTTGCACTCCCCGGATCTGGAAAACTTCCTCCGGTCTACTATCTCTGCCCCTCACTGCAACGATCTCACTCGATCTCTCTCTAGCGACTCAGTGTTTCCTCTTTGAGAATTTGATCACCCAGCAAAATCGATCTCTGTAAATCTCAAGTGTATTCTCCAACTACCCATCGAGCTCCTTCTTATAATCTCTTGTTGACATATCAACAACCAGGATTATATCTTAATCAATGGCTCAAATTAACTTAGACTCGATCCATGCCTTTATCTAGAAGATTCACACTCGATTTAATTAATTCCCTTTAATTAATCATATTTCCTAAGTTTATACTTAGTAATACATTAAAAATGATTAATTATTTTAATTAAATCATCTCCGGGTGGTATTTAACGATTTTTGGGTCTTGGACAATGGATGTGTCTTAGCCTCTCTACAAAATCTCGATATTAGAGCACATCTGATGCTACAAAAATCAACACTCCCTCTTAGAAGAAATGTGCTCTAGTGCTGCAACCCACTAAAGCATCACTCTGATTCTGCATCATCTCCTGTTGCGCTGCTGATGTCTGGCCTCACTTCCCACCAACGATTGTATAAATTTGATTTTTCACTACATCTATGTTGCTGCTGACCCTGCATACTGTTGTTTTCTATTGCATCTGCATTGAAAATATTTTACTGTTGCCACTGCAACATCTGCAACTGCCTCTCATCTGTTGTTGCTGCAACTGAGAGATTTCCATCATACTGAACCAACTGTGTTCAGTCTGATGCATCTGTCACTCGATTCTTGATTGATGCTAGTATCTGCGCTGTCACTGAAGCCTATGCACTGCTGTTGATTCTACCCTGTGCCTAATGCACTGCTGTTAACTCTTCTCTGCACTGCTCAGTTTCTAACGCTACTAGCCACTACATATTTCACTCTGGCATCTGACTGCACCAATTGTCACTAGTCCATCCCACTACTGTTGATATGGGCTTCTGTAGTAAGGAATTGATCCAAGATGTGGACTCCTAAACGATCATGCCCGTCATGTAGCTCTATGGGGCTACAAAACCAAATCACCCCACCTAACCCCTGGATGTATGTTGGTGATCATGGAAAAAATTTCCTTCAATATGGAGGACAACCTATAAATCTCTGCGAATGCATCATGTTGATCTTGCCTCTCCTCTTTGTCCCTCTTTCTGAGCAGACACTCGGTAGCATAGTGACTATGTTCACCACATCTGGAGCACTTGAACTTTGAAACATCCTTCTTTCTTATGTGATGCTCCTGCTACCCCTTTGATGTGAGGGTTGCATTCTCCTCTCCCTTCACCTCTGATTTCATCCCACTGTTGTTGCTGCCTTCTAAGTTTCTCTTCACTAAGTCTCGCCTCAACTCTTCTTGCTGCAAATCTGTCCACATCCTATCCCACTTTGGAAATGTTTCTTTGCCCAAAATACTTTGGAAAAACACTTTCCATTCTTCTGAGACTGCATTTAGCGCTATCTACACCATATTTGTAGCCTGAGGTGTTGACCCTACAACTACCAACTTATCTCGAACATCCTGAAGCCTATGGAGAAAGTGGGCTATGTGTTCTCCCTTCTACATATGTGTGCTCCTCAATTTTTCTTCTAGACACATCTTCTGATGTTTGGAATATTCCTCGTACAACGTGGAAAGGGAGTATGACATCTCTTTGGTCGTTCCTAGAGCCATTATGTGAGATGCAACATGATCCCGAACTCCATCAATAATCATCCTCTTCGCCTTAGCCAACTCCTTCTTGTACTTCTTCAACGAATTTGGATCTGTGGGGACAACCACCAAATTATCGATGTAGGTTTTTATTTCATACTCATCCAGAAGGAAGGATATCCTTGCCTTCCATATCATGTAGTTAGACACTTTGTAGAACCGATCCTAATCTCTTAGCCTAGCTGATGCCATCTCGCCAAACAAAAAAGTTGAACTCTGCCTCTAACCCTTTGCGCAATTGTTGACTGGCTCTACACACTCCCCGTTGGAGTGAGTAAGACTGCTCTCGGCTATTGTTTCTCTGCGTGGAAAAAATATAATTTTTAGCTTGAAATTATTTGAGGAAAAAATTCCCTCAGTGTGCTCTTCTTTCCTCCTGACACTTTTCTTCTCCAACAAACTGCTACAGAAAAATTGCATCCCAGCTGCAGATCAGATATGCATGGAAATTGGTGTGTTGCTCCTTCTACCTCTGACAAATCTCAATCTATAAATTTTGTGCTCTGTCGACTCACTTAGAGACACAAATTCCCTCAAAAGTTTGCCTTGTTGGCCTCTGGACTGCGCAACCTCTGGGTTTCAAGAAGCTGCCTACACAGTGCCTCGAATCACCCTCTTTCCTTCTACAACTCAGCTTTTTGGCTTCTATCTGCGCTCTAATACCATGTAAAAATTTGGAAACCCAAATCCTACTGCAACAACTGATGTTAATTCTTCTAATTGTTTAATTAAACGAATAATTTACTTGCAGTTTCCTACAACATATATCAAATTAAATACACTGCAACCTACACAACATAAAATACTACAGAAAATACAATGCAGGAATGATAGAAACACACACATAAGAACACTGTTATTTTTGGACAATCGTCCCGGAAAGACCCAACTTGGGAAAACCGGTGCAACAACTGAGGGTTTTAATTATTATGCAGTAGTAATATGAGTACAATTCATTGGATGCCTAAACTGGATATTCGATATAGAGAAATACTAACGAAAGAGATAGTGAGAAAAAATCACAATGTCATGGGAAATTTGACACTTATCTGGACTGGAGAAGAGATGTCGTGCACTATCTCTATGTAGTAATTGCGTCACAACTCTTGGGACTACATCACTCCTTCTGATCTCCTGCTGACTGGAAACTCGACCCTCTGGCCCTCCAGACTCACACCCCGGCCTCCGGTACTATATCTCGACTGTCTCCCAACAAAATAATAAACTACCTCTGAAGCTCTGTGTTGCCTCTACATGGCACTACGCAACCTCTCTATGGCTCTCAACATTTTCTTTTCCTTGCACTCCACGGATTTGGAATACTTCCTCAGGTCTGCTATCTATGCCCCTCACTTTAACGATCTCACTCAATCTCTTTCTAGCAACTCAGGGCTGCTTCTCTGAGAATTTGATCACCCAACAAAATCGATCTTTGCAAATCTCAAGTGTATTCTCCAAGTGCCCATCGAGCTTCTTCTTACAACCTCTCGTTGACATGTCAATGACTAAGATTAGATCTTAATCGATGGCTCATATTAACTTGGACTCGATCCATGCCTTTATCTAGAAGATCCACACCCGATTTAATTAATACCCTTTAATTAATCACATTTCCTAAGTTTAGACTTAGGAATACATTAAAATTGATCAATTATTTTTATTAAATCATCTCTGGGTGGAATTTTCCCAAGTGATTTCTTGGTCTTGGAGAATGCATGTGTCTTATCCTCTCTGCAAAATCTCGAGGCTAGAGCACATCCGATGCTACAAAAATCAACATTGACCTTTCTTGATACTCCTTTTGATGGTCCTTCTTCATGCTTCCTGTCCTTATCTTGTCACCTTAGCTCTGAAACCATGTTAAGAAATCTAGGGGCAATAAATGAGGTGATGTTTCTTACTTTAATAAATGCTTGTGAAGTATTTTAATTAACTTGATTAACTTCTTATTTCACTTTATTATTATTAGTGTTCTTTTTTATCAAACAACTACGAAACAATGAAGAACAATGAGATAAGAGGACACAATATATAGGCGATCAACCAGGGCCAAAACCTCTCCTCTTGAGAAGAAAACCCACAATAACTTTTATCTTCTTATAGAACTTCAAATGATGAATTCCAAGACCTATGACTCTTGACCAAGACCAAGTAAAACCTCTCCTTGATGAGCTTCTCTTCCACAAAGTCAACTGCAGTCAAATTGACCTTCCAACAGCTGCTTGCTTCCTCTTTGACCTTATTTTCAAACTTGTACTTTTGACTATGATTCTTGGACCTCCTATAACAACCCTAATTCGCACATGTTACAGGAAGATGGTAGAAATAGTCTCTTTTCTCCTTCGCTTGGGAAAAAATTCCTTCTTCAATAATTTAGCTTATATACTAGGGTGATATCACCCCACAACTTGACTTCTTGCAAAGATTGTAATTCAGTTCTACTATAGCTATATGGATGCCCTAATTCTCTCTTCGCAAGTGTGAAAAATTTAGCCCAAAGGCGGTCTAAAAATATAATTTCTCCTTCCTTGAGTATTCTCTTTTCTTTGCTAGATCTTCTTGTGTTTTTCTATGCTTGAGATCTAACTAATTGGATGTCCTCACAAATGAGGTCGAGCCATTTCTATATAGGCTTCCTATCCCATTTTTAGGCCGACTTGACACTACTTCTAGGCTGACTTATCTTCTTTTTAAGGCTCACGTGTTGTAGCACTTGTGACAAGGTCTTGGAAGGTATTTAACTCTAAATTGACTTCTAAATTTTTATTTTACAACATGTTACATGCCCAAAGGGACTTCCGTACATGACGATGACTCTTATGACTTGTTGACTCAAAGAGAAGCCCTAGAACCACTCAATGGGTGCTTGACCTATAAATCAAATAACCTTGAGCATGAAACCCATGCCTCAAGAATGAAAATAGCAAATTTATTTTTCTCTTTACATCAAATACATAAAATCATGATTACATATGTCATTATGAAGGCCAAACCTAGTTGCATATTTCAACACAAAATACTTTGATCCATTTAGATTTCCATTAGAGTTCACAACAATAAGATATGATAGTTTCATTCCTTCAACTCTTTTTACCTAGCAAGGGTCCACAAAATATGCAATCACATGGAAGCACTTTCTAGTGGCCTTAACCCTCCATAATCCAAACCATCAACTTTACACACAAGCGTTGAGAAATTTTGAAAGAAAATTTCATCCCTAAACTATCCCACTCCTTAGGGTTGCAATAGATGTCTAGTTGACTCACATAGATCCTCATTTCCCCTATAGGCTAGTTAAAGCAAAGTCCTCATGGAAAATATACAACCATTGATTGGTCACAATATATGGAATCTAATAGGAAGACTGGTACATGCATAGGTACCAACAAACACCTTTAAGCAATTTTGGAATATAGCTACTAGAGTCAAAGACATGAAGTCCATTTATAACTAATTTTTGCAATACTACCTCCCAAGGGATTTCAACAAAGCTTGGAAAGGAAAGGGGATCCCTATGAAGTTAAAACACTTAAAAATGTTGAATACATTACCACCCAATTGGATAAATAAACAATAATTTCTTCCTAAGCGAACCCATAACACTATGTTTTGGTCATTTGCAACTTGGAGCTCAAGGCTTCATTGAAGATATGAACAAATCATGTGTTGTTGCTCACCAATGCTTTTTCCTCCAAGATGGTAAGAAAATAATTGTTAGCAAGATGTCCATTAATCATTTGACGAGTTTCAGGGATAAAGAGGTGAATACCATCAATGAGAATTTTTGTGATGAAGGAGGTAGCCTACAACCTTTATGTTTGACATGGGGAGGGTTAGTGCTAGAGAATAACCTTGCCCAATCAACTTGAATAAGCCAACTTTCCTCATAATTAATTACTTGATTAGCATATTTACTTTATGATATTGAAAATTAAGTTTTTGTAGCTGGAAGAAAAAAACTAGGCTAGGCCAAGGGCCTATAGCATGACCAATAAAAATCCACTCAATAAATCATCTATTTTTTCAAACTCCAACTTAATAAAAAGTGTTTTCATTTCAATGCATATAACTCATTCCATATCCTTCCAAACAACCATTACATTCTTTTTTTAATAAATCTTATTTACTCTCGTTTAATAATATAAAGTAAAAAATATAAAAAATACACCACCAAAATTTATAAAAGATATTAAAATAGAACAATCAACCTCCTATTATTATTAATTATTTATAACTCTCTCACTTTTTACTTGGATAGATCTTTTTTTATTAAAAAAAAGATATTAAAATAAAATAATCAACCTCCTATTATTATTAATTATTTATAACTTTCTCACTTTTTACATTGGATAAATCTTCTTTTTATTAAAAAAAATCTAAATAATTTTATAAAGATTATATTTATGCCGTAAGGCATTTCTATTTGAAGACAACTCCCCTAGTTGTCATTGTGTTCATGTCTACCAAGAACCAAGAGGGATCAAATGTCTTGATATGCAAACCTCTTCTAGAGTGAAAGAGAATTGATCCCTCTGATAAATAATATATATCTAAACTAAATATTTAATAAAATTATTTTTAATTGTTTATAACCATTATTCATTTAAAATTTCACTTAATAAAATGTAACTAAATTTTCATACATCCAAATATACATAGTTTTTCTTGTTCTATATTATTTTTTTACAACTATTTTATTAATCCAAAAATATTGCAAATGAACTGATGTTTGTGACATGTCTATAGGTGTTTCCATTCATAAATTTCTTACTCATTTTGTCTCGAGATTGCTAGATAATGGTAAGACAAATACAGTTCTAATCCAAGTGATCTAGAGAGGTATTACGGCCAGCTTGGAAAACCAGGAATGAAGATGCTTCTAATTTTCAATGAAGTAGTCTTCAAAAGTTCCTAGAGGCTCACTATTTTCCTTTCATGCTCTTCTGTTTTATAATAGATCATCATTTTTTTTCATTTAAAATAAATAAATTTTATAATATATTGTTTCAAGTATAGTGTGATGCATCAATATAAAAATCCTTGCACCTAGGTAAGGAACACTAGGGCCCCTTCACTTAATGTTCTCTAATGTGTTAAATCTCTATGCAATTCACCAAATCCATTTAGTTCCAACTTAGTCTTATTTTCCCAAAAAACATTTATATTATTATCATCAAATATATATCTTAAAAATACAATTGGCCCTCGCATATGTAGATGAACTTGGAGTAAACTCTATTTCTGTTAATAAAAATTCTCTTTATTTACATATATGCTAGATAGATTGTACTTGAATGTATTTAAAATATCTTATCTGAGTTACATGTTGATTTCATGCTTGTTTCGCAGGATTATTAATCACCAAAAGATTTTCACCCCAATTTCCTATTTCAATATCTATAAAATTTTTTTTATATATGTGAACATATTATGTTGGTTTACATATATGTTTTCACCCACAATTTCCTATTTCAATATCTATAACAAAATTTTCTGGTTAATAACTCTTATAATCAATATCTTTGAAACATCCACGACCTACTTCCATGGAAGCAAAATTTTCCTTTCATTTCTTCACGATGGCTCCTTCTCTGCAACAACTTATTTCATTATGTTGGTTTACATTTATGTTTTCATCCACAATTGTTTCTTATAATTGATATCTTTGAAACCTCCACGACCTGCTTCCATGTAAGCAATATTTGCCTTTCATTCCTTCACGATGGCTCCTTCTCTGCAACAACTTATTTCTTCTAAGCTACTCTTTCCTATGCTATTGCCTTAAGACATTTCTTTTGCAACATATGATGCAATTTCTAGTTTTATAAATTTCGAAAAGATTGAACTAAACAATATTCCATCTGCTTTTTAAAAACTCATATTAAATTAAAAATAATTTACCTTTTATTATCAAGATCCAATATCTGCTTTGAATATAATATAATATATTTAATAAAAATAAATCATATTCAAATAAGTTCAAGACGAATTTGGTAATTAAATGTCTATGAATATCTGCTTTGAATATGATATAATATATTTAATAAAAATTAATCATATTCAAATAAGGTCAATACGAATGCATAGCTATATACATTAGAGATAGTAAATATCGAAATTTCGAAGTGACCTGCAATCTGCAATATTTAGCCAAATTTCCATTTGGAAAGGTAATCCATGGTTTTGCGTTGTGAAATCTTTGACAGCTGACCGAAGAAGGAATGATATATAACCACTCGGATTATAGCGATTTCATGCTACGTTTGATGCATTTTTTAAATAAACGTTTGATTGCATTTTTCATTTTTTAAAATAAACCTTCAGATGCAAGGCGATGAGCATGGCGGTGGACACGAAAAAAATCTTAAATATACATAAAATCAGAAGTGAGAAAGAGCTAGAATCTAGGGCGAGTGTATGACCGTTTGGAATGGCGCGGATATATAACAATTTCAGACAACCAGCATTCTATTCTATTAGTTTGAATTCGTCTTCTTTTGCATTCTGCATTGGCTTTTTCTTGTTTTTTTTGGGCCAGGCATGGCCATGCATGCTTATTGGTTTCACTGTACATTTTCTTTATCGATTTTTCATTTCCCAGCTGGTGCTTGTGATATTTCTTTTTTTTTTTTTCGCTTGAATTTTGCATTAGTTGATTTTATTTTGTTTGGTTCGATGCTGAGCAGAAGAGATGAAATCCATCATTTAGGATTTCTGTGAAGGATAATCACCCAAGCAGGTATGCATTTTGTTTAATTTGCGCTGATAATATATACATAGATGTTTTACCAATAATGTGTACATGATTGGATGCCCTATGGTAGATAATGGTCTAGAATCTTAATTGGCTGAGCATGTAGTCCGAAGGGTTGTTTGATGGTTTCTTTTTGAGCTCTAAACTTTTATCTCTACTCCAGGGAAGTTGCAGGGTTTTAAGTGTTCAGATAAAGCTCATTGGGATTTCAACAGGGGAGTAATTTGAGGTAATGCTTGTTCTATATTCATTTGATAGGTCGCTTGCTTCTCAAGGTTTTGACGCCTTAAATTTATTTGATATTTTTATTTCGAAGCTGAAATGCGGTCTGATTCCAATTTCCACTGAGGTCCAGGAAGAGCCGCCGCTGAAATGAGGTCTGATTGACGTCTCGTGGTGTTTCAGCAGGTACAATTCACACAAAGGCCATCATCTTTTTCGTGATCTGTTTTTCATATTTTTCCTTTTCGCCCCCAATATAATTTGTGGATTTTAGTGTTGATGTGCTTTCTGCTCTGTTGTGAGAGTTTACCACATTGTCTCTGAAATCTCATTTTAGTGTTGATGTGCAGTCTTTTTGGTAGGTTTTACATTTTATGGACGAGAACAGAGGATGGTCCATCTCGGCTACGGAATCAATGGAATGTTTCAGTCGGTCTCGTTGTTACAAGCGCAACCTCCACTTCGTCAGGATACAGGTACGGACAATAACGCCAAGTTTACTCGAAAACAATATTGAAAACAATATTAAATGGCAGTAGGGCCCCACATATAGAACTGGTATTACCTATGCATGTCGTACCCATCAATATTCACCTGTTTCATGGCTACTCCACAATTAGCGCGGTAGCCAGACTCGTAGATTTGCGCTGTAACCATGGCGTACGGTTAATGTAGGATTTGCTTTTCTCATTTGTTTTTGTAGTATGTCAAGTTTTTAATGCTGTATGAACAGTTTATGTTACATGTGCTATAGCTCTATTCCCATTTGCTTTCCTGTCTCGTTTCCCTGGTTGTATTTTTCGTTTTTGCCATTATCAGGTTATTTTGTAAAAATAAAAATTAATATTATAATATCATATCGTTAATCTTTGTATGGGTTAAAGGTGAACGAGTTTGGGTACGTTAAATGTGAACGTACGTTTAATTTTTTTTAAACATAATAAATGATTTTCATAAAAACTATATTTTAAATATTAATTTTTTTTAATTTTTTTTTTGAGATATTTTATTTATATTTAAATTTATAATTTTATGAATTTAAATTTAGAAGTGTATATATTTCACCTCTTTATATTTTTGAATTTGTAACCTTTGATAATACAATATATTATTTTTCTTAATAATAAAAAATTAGAGAATTAAAGTTTTTGAGTAATTTGAAAATTTTAATAATATTTTTTATTTATTTTTTAAATATATATTAATTTATTTTTTATTTTTTATTTTTTTTTCTTGATAGATTGATATGTTAGGTTATTTTGTGAATTTGTTGAATTCAAATATTTTAGCTGACTTGATTTGAACATAGTCTACAACCTTTTACCCATAGGGATCTATAACAGTCTACAACCTTTTACTCATATGGATCTATAACAAAAATATTAAATTAGGGTGTCTACAAAAGAATTTTATTCCTTTTCCCCATATGAATTTATAACAAAAATATTAAATTAGAGTGCCTACAAAAGAATGTTATTTCTTTGTAGGTATGAGTTCTTAACCAAACCAAACTATGCACCAAGTTAGAATGTAACTTATAACCTTTTACATGTGGTTTTGAAGGATCATTTTGGTCTCTTTTTTCCCCTAACAAGCTTAAAATGAACTATGGGTAGGCCAATTAAAACAACACAAAACTAAATCAATGTTTCAAAAGGTAAACCTTACAAGGTCCTTGCATAATCAACATTAAATTTTGCAAATGGCAGAGTAGTTAATACATTGAAATGTGACATAGATTTCAAGTTATGGTTGAGTTGGAATTTAGCTAGCTTAGGTTCGAATTTACCTTTTTCTTCATATTTTTTTATCTCCACAAGTTTGAGATGACCTATGGTAATTACCTTAAACTTTTAATTGGGTTATATCATTTAAGAAAACAAAATAAAATTTCTGATGTGATACCCATTATTTTCATGTGAGCCATATATGTTAGATGTGCTTTGGTATGCTTTAAATCATTTTCTTGAATTACATGCCAATAAGAGGTTGTTATGGCTTTGGTCAATTTCCTTAAATATTTTAGATATTTATAAAATAAGAAATATAAATATAAATGACTTTGAGGTGTTTCTAAAATATAAATATAAATATAAAGATGTAGTTTGAAGTGTTTCTAAACAAAGTTATGTTCAGAATTATAGGAAAAATTGTATCTTAAGGATTAAGGTGACCAGAATATGTTTGAGATATATTTATGGGACTGTTCGAACAGCCTGTTCAGTGCAGACCTATCAGCTACAGGTGAGACCCCATCATTAGAATTTAGGACAAATAAATATATAGTTGCAGGACTGTTTTCGTCATTATCTCGTAGTACTTTCAGATGCATGTTAAGCCCTGGCATCTAGCATAGAAAACTGTCTTAGCAATATATATTTAGCTGTCAATTATAGCTAAGTATGTAATGAAATAAGGACTAGACCTTGTTTTGTGGATCTCTCAATCAAATCAAAAGCACTTTGGCTAATTTTTTAGGTTTTCTGTTTCATAACATAGCATTTCATTTCCCTTGCAATTTTGTATTGCGTTTGGAGAGGCTACACTTGTTTTATGTCTGTCCATCACAAGCACAGATGCATAATAGGTCTGTAACCTTTTGTTTATTTTATTTTTTATATGCCTTATCCACCTTGCAAAAATCCATCTCTCCCCTACTCATTTTTACAGCTTAATTAATTATATATTGGAAAGAAAGGTCAACGATATAGCCATTAATTTCATTGGAGGCAATGGGTTAAGGAACCAATTTGTTCTGGGATTTTCTATCGAATGTGAAGGAATTTCACCACCTCCTTTCTCTTGCTCTTCTACTTTGTCTGACAAATCTAAATAGGCAATGTAGGCTGTCATGAAAAGAATTGGTTAAATGAACCATCTTCTTTTCTTTTGCAACGGAATATGCAAAAGTATGTGAAGCATGAAGCCAAATCCTTTAAACAAGCACAATTCCAACAACCTAGATAATCAAATCCTCTCTTTTTGGTCTATCTTTGCATTTTCTTTGGTTTAGCCTTAGACTTTATGTGGATCAAGCTAGAGATTAAGTCATGCACCTCCTTTGAGGTGTCACAAGTACTTTGGACACTAAACTATTTGTTACAGTTTTGGTTATGCCATTTCCCCACGTTGACTTCCTAGGCTCTAGTTTGTTGTTTTGGTGGTTCCTTGTGGGTTAGATGTAATATTTTTGGGTTGGATTTACACTTCCCTATGAAGATCCCTTCCCCCTTTTTTGTCTTCCTTATATGGGATAATTGTTTGCCCCACCTCCCTCTCCCTCTTTACCTTCCTAGGTCCTTACCATTCCTTTTCAACAATGCCTCTTCACTTGCCTCTTAACTGGTCTTTTCTATTGGTGAACCCTCTAGTGTCTACTTAACCCTTTATGGATCCTCTGTTAAATGTATTAGATCCTCTTGGGCAAGAAACTCCCTTGTTCTTTATCGTTTGAGGACCACGTCTCACTTTTGGCCTTCCTGAATTTCTTGTGGACTTCATATTTTTCAATCGAAACCATCTTAGCCTAAACAATTTTTGTGCTTGTTTCCACCTAGGTTTCTGGAGCTTTGTTTTCCTCTACCTTTCTTTGTAGGACCTGGCAATGCAATTTTCATTGCAAGCCCTTTTCCTTTCTTGGTGTTGCCCCTATTTGTATTCCTTCTTTCCACTTGACTTGCTCTCTTTGTATTTTTTTCTCTTTTGCAAGAGAACCCTTGTGCCAACCTTTTGCTCCCTCTTTCTTTTTTCTATCTTGCAAGTCCTTAAGAAAGCGGACTGGCTTGTCAAACTCGTTTTGTTTATAGTGTTGCACCTTTCATTCATTAAGATTGTATGGTTGGAATTTCATTCTCTTGTACAATAGGCAAAATACCCATTAGCACCTCAATAACCTTGGCCCACACTTCAGAATAAGGAATCTAAGCTACCTTAGCCTAGGGGTAATCCCTATGGCCCATCTAACCCTATCGATTGTAGCAATGGAGAGTGACTTAGGCTAGATTCACTAAGATAATTGATCAACTTTTACTCACTCTCAATAATGAAGAGGAGGTGCAAGCATATGAATAGTTGATAAAATCATGCATTATAAACAAGATTTAAATGATTTTTAATTAAACAAGTGTGCTCATTCATTTGATGAAGCTATTGCCTTGAAATTTTAAGATAGAACTTGCTCAATGAACCATAGAACCATGAGATTCTATCAAAGTATGAATAATATATGTAGTGGCAACAAAACTCTTGAAATTGCATCATGAAAAGTGTTATGCTTACCATGTCCATCAGATTTTAGAACCTGATTTCCATCCAACAAGTATGATTATGTGTGAAATGCTTGTCGAACACAGCTGCAATAACTCTGATTTTAGGATAGCAAAGTGAATCAAGCACCTTAGTTTGCTGCAATTATTGGACAGGAGAATTACAAGCATTAATATTATGCGGGGTAGATTTACATCATGAAAAATGACTGTAAGATTGAACCGTTGGACCATTCATTCAGCACATCAAGGATTGAGTCTTATTGCTACCATCAAACACCATTCCCAATTATACGACCATGATACTAACTCTGTTTAGGACAGAAAAGAGTTATATGATTGCAATGATAAACCCAGAGAGAGTGCTGCTGTTGTACAGGATGGTGAGGAGAGCAGATTTATAGCCTTAAAGACAGCAGAGTTATGTCACCCAACATATATCATTAGTACATTATTTTATCCATGAGAACATAAATTCAAAATGGGTTTAGAATGTCAAATATATCATGCAAACGATGATCAATCCCAAGTGTCAACAGTACTTAGAAAACAAAGATATCAGTGTTTAGGGCATATCTAACTGTATATTACAACAGTTTGTTACCAATACAGATTTTAGAATATCCCAAACAATAATCACTGATGAGTGCTCTTTGGACCTAGTGGCCTGTCAAAGTATATGCAGTGAGTCTTGAAAACGAGGTTGCGGGGGAGTGCCTCCTTCTATCGGGCCCACTCCCCGAGAAGCACGCTCTCTCAAACAGCGCTCTACAGGACGAATGCTTGAGGGTGATATTAATGACAAAGATCTCTATCTGAATCTAGGGTATGATAAATATACCTACAATACAGTTCAATCTATGTTTTATGTTTTTTATGTGTTCATCATTCTACATGCTTTTGTTGACATACCAACACATCAAAATATTAAAAATATATATATTATAAAAAAATGCTCTTTAATGCTCCGGGCAGGAAGCACAGTAAACTCCCACTCTTGCTCCAAGTAACCTTGAGTATTTGTGTATTTGTACAAATTATCATCACAAGAAAACAACCATCTAAGATGTATGTTAGTGCATTAAATTAAGGCCGGTGAACAGTGAGCTATTCCTTCATTATTTGGGATCATGAAACCATTGTTTTTAGAGTAGATTTCCCTCAATAAAAACCAGAGTTCAAAGGTGCCGTGAAACACTTCCAAGAAATGGAATATTTCCACGTATTATCCACATTTTGAGCCCTGTACAAGCTGAATAAATATATTCAATATATTAAAAAATTATGACATGCACAAAAATTACTATCTACTCAAATCAATGAAGTAACCAGTACCATATAGCAGGGCTGCCCATGAAATTAGAACTGAAAATATCAAGTATTTCCTTAATATTATCCATTGATTTAGTTAAGGATATATTTAAGATGTGGTATGTGCTCCAATGTTGCAAGAATAAGACAGAATTTAGTTTATTAAGCAACCTTGTAAATGTTGAATTTCCACGACCCTGGTGTCTGAGATAAAATCTTAAATCTCTGACGCTACCAAACCAAGAATCTGAACAAAGCTACTTTGCACAACGGAACAATATAATGCAGTAAATCAATCACATATACAATAAGAACAATAACAACAATATATGTAACCTAACGTCGTTATATTATCAACATATAATACAACTGTCTAGGGCTCCCGTACTAGGGATAATGGTCCTCAAATATCCAATGGTACAAGAATACAAGATACAATTATAATCTCGCTGATCTAGTGCACAATCACAACCTCTATGTCGTATCTCGTCCTAATGGTCCGTCGCTCCCGATTTGCAGCAACACAGCTTTGCCTCTATCAATGATCCAAGTCCATCTAGCCACTGAATAGGGCTCCACCGTTGATTGTAAGTCCATCTACACATCAACACATCAAGACTCCATTTGAGTTGTTCAAAATTTCGTTTGTGAACAACTCCCTCTGCCCACTACTGCTCCTCAGCTACTCAGGCTCTTCTTCCCACAATAGCCTTCCTCTGCTACTATATGAAGGCTAACATAAATATGGAGGGCTGCCACCTATCACTGTTGCAAGTCTCTTCTCCAACAGTGAACATGGGCTGTCAAATCTGCTCCTCTGGTTGGCCAATTCGGTTGGCCAACCCTTAGGCTCAATGATTTTGCCTCCTCTAGTGGCTTAACGTCTTTCACTCCATCAACTGTAGGCTTCAACTCGTTAGTCAACAACATTTTTTTCACCTGTTGATGATGACTAGTTTTTAAAGCCAAGTTTTCTAGCAGCTGATCTCCAATTTGTCAAATTTTCCAACCAGAAAACAGCCATAAATATTTTTTCCCTTCTACCTTTTAAGATCATCCCATGATGACATAAAACCTAATTTTCAAGCCCTATCTAGTCTCAGTCATACAAAATTTTCCATTAGCTCCAAAGAGAATACTCCAAATCTATCCAAAAAGTCTCCCCTAAGTTAGGTAGTGGTGCTTTAGGTGATCCTCCCTTGGAAAACTATCCTAAAGCCAAAAGAACCTATGTCTAATATCAACCAGTCATAGATAACCTTCCTATTCTGCAAATAAAGCTTGATACACTCTTAAGTCGCACCACTAACAAAACTTGATGTCTCAGCAGTGCATATGCCATAGGTCGAATTGATATTAGGTGGATTTATAGTGTTTCAATGTCTTTTTCATGAGCAGAAATGTACCATTGTTCCAGAAGACATTATTAAACTTAACATGAGAATACAACTACTTCTCATGTGGTTTTGAGCCGGGGATGCAAGTACTGGATAGAGAGTTATTTCAATAAGCTCCTGCAAACACAGTCAAAAGGTTAGTGACTTATGAATAACAAGTAATACTCTGCAGATACTGGTCAGGTTGCTTCTGATGTATAAAGATACATAAAGGTATTTAAACAACAGGATTACACATCTCAAAGAAATTCCCCTCATGACATATTGTCAATTTGTCACTTTTATTTGCTTAACTATGAATAGGCAGTGAAAGGAAAGATGACACTGCTTGAAAGCAGATGAAATGGTATCATTGTGTAAAACCTCCTCCAAACATGAGCAGAGGGTTGAATTACTGATAAAACCTCCTCCAAACATGAGCATAGGGTTGAATGACTGAGAAAACCTCCTCCAAACATGAGCAGAGGGTTGGTGACTGTGAAAACCTCCTCCAAGTATGAGAAGATGGTTAGGTCATTGGTTAAGACCTCCTTCATTTGATAAGCAGAAGGCCAGGAACAGAGGTATGGCCTCATTTAAGGGTACAAGGCCAACAATACTGCAAATAGCCTTAAAATCTTGTTGTACACTTTTTTTTCTCCAATGGATGAAACCACTTACATAGCAGTGGTGTTTCAAATATTGATTATATGTTTTCACTGATTGAAAAGTAGAGTTTAAGTGCAGTGGGAAAAAATTGGATGATTATGAATGGAGAAATGTTGTTAAGCAGATGCCCAAGTAGTGGTACTATGATAAACAAAGAGGTTTGGTTTTTTCTTCTATCAAAGATCTCCTTCAAAGGCAGTCTAAAGCTAAAGTGAACAAAGCTTGGACAGGTTCATCAATGTGAAGAAAGGGATATGACACCATGTTTCAAATTCAAAACAATTTTCAAAGAATCAAGCCATATCACTATTATAGACAAAGACCTCTTACAGACATATTAACAAACCCTACTGTGGTGTGTAATTTCATTAAGAGTTTCCAAAGATTTTTATCCTTGATCAACAAGCATGAAATCTAGCCATTGTTTTCCTTTAAAAGACAGAGTTGACATTTAGTAGAAATCAATTCAAGGTTTATGAGTTGAGAGATGGGTTAAACATAGGACAAGTAGTGATGTTTTGATGTTCAAAGAAGCTTTGCTCTTCCTGTCCATGAAGATCTTTTTCAAAAAAACAAACTCATCAAAATTGACAAGAAGGTAGCCTAAGACTGGCTTCTGAAGGAGACTTTGCAAATAGACACATAGAGACAGTATGTGTAAGAAAGGATATGGCAAGTGTTTTGAATTCAAAGACAACACTCAAAGCTAATGAAACATTCCACTGTCACAAAAAAAGGCCTTTTCTTTATGAAAACATGTAAAAATACCTTGCTGTTGCATTTGGTTGTAGGAGGGGTTTTTAAAGGATTTCGTTTTTTGATAAACAGATGATTGTAAAACCTAGGTGAATGCAACTAAGTTTCACCCACAGTCAAAGAGAAATATCATTCAAAAGATGCATTTACAATCATTTATTTGGTTTTGAGCAAGTTTTATTTTAAGGAGCAGATATAGGCAAATAGTGACAGGGTTGTTGACTTTTTGAAGCTTTTCCTTTAAAGGACAGAGATAGAGAGACAGTGGAGAATTTTTTCCACAGCATTTAAAACCGAAAGCATGGGCATTTGCAATGTTTGGAAGAGTGATGAAATAATATAGGTTAAGTGAATCATTTTTTGACAACACAAAAAGGGCCTTCGTAGCATCCAAAACCCTCATAAAGCAGTTCCAAAAGGTTGTTGACTTTTTTGACATTAAAAGGTGGAGAGACCATTTGCAAAGTCTAATTATGCAAATTCAAAACGCACGCAACGTTCCCCTAAGCTGCTCACTGGAGAAGCGAGGAATTTTGAGAAATTTTCAGAGTTTTCAAGGTTTAAAACTTGTGCGGCGTGCCTGGGAGAGGAAATACAAAGGCTTTCTGTTGTTGCACGGCACACCTGTAGTGGCACGCGGCGCGCCTGTAGCTCTGGTCACCAACTACCCGAAGGCCGACCTGACACCCCTGCACTGCGTGGTGTTTTTTTTCTATGAACGTGTCGTGCCTGTATAAACATCCAAAACGCCTTCAAAGAGTCTTGGGACCTACTCAATTCATCAAACAAGGGCCATAAGCCATCTTCAAGGTATTTTTCAATTGCCCCTTGGTGCATTTGAAATTCTAAAGGGGTATTGATACCATGTTTTTCCAAGACTAAAACAGTGATTGGAGAGTGGAGTTCTTGGTAGAAAATCAAGGTTGTTTGTTACTATATTGCCAAATATTGTTACAGTAATAGGTAGGGTGTGTTTGTATCGGTTTCAAAGGGCCTAAAACTGCCTTCAAGCAAAGTGATAAACCATATACAAATTACAAGACAGAAATACACAGTGGTAAAGGTCTCCAATCAATTTGAAGAGTGTCCTAAATAGTGTTAAAAAAAGAGCAGGCTTTTTCTAAAACTCAAAGAGGAAAAAACATTGTTTATAAGGTGGAAGCTTGATCACTATAAAAAGTCCTCTCTGTATGATAAAACAACCAACTCTGTAAAGCCTCCATAATTCAAAAAACAGAGTGTGTAGAAAGATTTTTCAAAGTAACTCAAGGGTGTTTTGTCTACCTTTGTATAGAAACCAGGGTGCAACAGAAGAGTATTGTTTGGGGGAAGGTTGTTTTGTTTTTGTCAAAACACAAAAGATCTTGTTCAAACAAGAAACCACAAACACCTCTTTTCAAGATTTTTCTCAAACACAGTGATAATTTGAGTTTGTTTCATTTAACAAATACTTGTTGTTTGGCATAAAGAGGACAAAACAGAGACTGATAAGGAGGACAGGGTGTGCTTGAGAATCCATTTCAAAGACCATTTGAGACAAATTGTTTTTTTCAGTCAGCAAAGAGTATTCAAAACAAGATGCCTCCCAGACAAGACAGTAGAAGTGGCCTTCATAGGAGGTTTGAGCCTGTTTCAACTGAAGAGGTAAATTCTCATCCATCAGTCTTGTTTAACTTTCATGAGGTTGGATGTCTAGAGTTTTTTCAAAGGGTGCAGGAGGTGAAAATCTATTCCGCTTTGACACATCTTTGTGCTTTGAGATTTCAAGGGAAACACTTTCAGCTGGCAGGCTTGGATTTCAAGTTCTCTCCTAGGTCCATTTCCAAGGCCACCAAAATCCCTTATGTCGGAGAGAAGTGGTTTAAACAAAGCCACCTAGACTCAGAACAGTACAAACCTTTTTTGAAGCCTGAGCATAGAGATACATGTCCATCCATCTTTCCCTTCTCATATCTGTTGACTAGTTATGCCCCCCTCATGAAGATAATCATGAAATAATTCACTTGCGAGGGAAGATTCTCCTAGGTCTATGCCTACCATGTCCGGTTGCTCATGCATTTCACAAGAGCCAAATTGTTAAATCTCCCTTTCTTCCTCCATAGAAGTATTGAGAAAATGGCCTCCACTGTTCAGAAAAAACCTCCTTCTCAGCAGTCAGCTTGCCTCTTCCATCATTCCCTCATCAAGGTTATCATTCTTCATCAGCTTGAGAATAAGGAAATCTCTTGGGATACTTTCATTACACAACCATATTTCACCACTGTCCTTTCATTCCATACATCTCCTTCACCTTCCACTCACCATCCTTCACCTTCTTCAAGCAAGCCCATTCCCAAGAAGCTCAAATTTCCCATTGAACAAGAAGAAGAGCATGATGAGGAAGAAGAGCATGAGCAAGGGGAGGAAGAGCAAGATGAACAACATCATGATGAAGAGGAGGAATAGCACGATGAGGAAGAAAAGCATGAGCAAGGGGAGGAAGAGCAAGATGAACAGCAGCATGATGAAGAGGAGGAACAGCATGATGAAGAAGGGCATGATGAAGAAGAGCATGATGATGAGCAGCAAAATGAAGATGAACAGCAGTAGCATGAAGATGTGCAGTAGCATGAAGATGAGCAGCAACATGATGATGAACAGCAGCAAGATAAGGAAGGGAAGCATGATGAAGAGGTGTAGCACAATGAGGAAAGGCAGCCTCATGAAGAAAAACACAGTGATGAAGGGCAGCGCCATGAACAAACTCAATACAGTGGCAAGAATGATGAGGAAAGTAACAAGGGAAAAGAGCCAATAGAGCATGTGCTAGCTTCCTCTCCTAGGCAAGGGGCCATGCTTTCTTCTCCAAAAGTGGCCAAGCCCCGGACATCAAGGAAAAGGGTGCCTAAAACTATAACTCCAAATGTTACTAGGGCCCTCCAAAGCAAGGGGAAATTTCCCAAGAAACCCATTGTCGAATTACCCAAGAGGAGGAAGACCAAGAAGGCTACCCAAAGCAAAGGAAAGGAGAAAGAAGAAAGCAGCCATGAAAAGGAGAGGGAATTCAACATCATTCAAATCCAAAGTGATGATAGTGACAATGAAGCCTGAATCCTAGAGACTCTCTTGATCAATAGAGAAAAACAAATTGATGCTTTGAGGAAAGATCTAGAAAGGGCTAGAAACTTCAATCACTTTTTGCAAATTCAAAATAAACAGATGAGTGTCCACATGGCGGTACATGAGACCCGGGCCATCAAACACAAAAAAGAGGCCTCCAAGGCGCAAGTTAAATTGGAAGAACTCATCGGTGAGTTCAATGATAGCGAAGATGAAGATTAGCCCAGAAGAAAGAGGCCAAGAACCATGGGACTCAAAAGAGCCCTTGAGAAACAAAAGGAGGAAGAAGCTGCCCTTCTCCAATCTACTCCTCTCACTACATTGTTCACCAAAGAGATAGAGAACAATCGAGAAGCATGGATTGAGAGGGTAAATTATCACTTGGAAAAGAAGTTGGAGAAGGCCAATAGAGATTTGGACCTTCAACGGAGGATGATCGGGCACTATAAGAAGCTCAATCGGTTTGCCCAGCGGAAATTGAAGGCCACATAGGAAAAACTCAAGGAAGCACAAAGGAGGCCCCTGGCACCAAAAATGAAGAAAGTCACCTTAAAGCTCCAAATTTTGGCCTCATCTTCACAGCATGTTTCTGAAAACCCTTAAGGGTCATGCTCGCCAAAATTGGATGAAATTCAACAAGTTTTGGTTTTTTGTCATTTTTGGGTTTTTGGCTAAAACTCATGGGCATCGCCATTTCTGTTTGGGGCATCCTAAAAGGATGAAAATGGTATCATTGGATGCCATAATTTCAAGGGCATATACTCAGAAATTTTCAAATCAATTGAAGATGATTTTCTCCCACAAAATGGCGAAAAACACTCACTTTTTCTACACTCTGCCCCGTTTATCAACAAGGTCTATTTTTTGGGTTTTTACACACAGGTCAGTTTTTTATGGAATTCCAATGATAATTTTGGATAAAAATCAGCATTTTCAGAAAATATACATTTAGAGCTTTCCAACGAGCCATCACGAGCCTCGTTTCAACATCGGGAAGGCCTCCAAAAGTTGTCGGCAAGTCAGAGGACTTTCTGCTGATATATTTCTTAAGTATTTTTGTAAAAAATGAACCTTTCTAAAGTGACTTTTCCTCATGTGTGTTTAGCTATTTTTGGGCATGATTAGTTATGAAAAGTCAATATATTTCCCTTTTTTAGCATTTTTGAGATATTTTATTAGATATTTTGTGCCTTGGGCTTTACAAAGCCTCAAGGACAAAATCAGATATTTTGGATAGGCCAATGAGATTGCAAGTTGAACTAGGAGGTTTTCCTCACTCTTGGCCTATATATTCCATGAGAATTCATTGTAAACAAGGCTGAACTTGATGAATAGAAGCAATGTATGGCTATACAATCTTGGAAGAAACACTTGTCTTATGCATTGGATAGTTTCTTGAATGTTTTTGGATGATGAAGGAGGTCTGTTGTTGGATTCCATGACTTGGTAAAATGGTATAGTGTCCCTCTCTATTTTGCTTCTTAGTTTTCATTCATATTTCCATGTTCTTGCTTGCTATAAGACAGTAGATAATAGATTTGAGACATGCCCTTGGAGGCACCTCAAGTTTCCTGTTTCTTTATAGCTTCTATGTTTTCTTCCTTCTTAGTCATATCAAAGAATCCTTGATTGCTCTTTGATAAATGAAGAATATTGTTTGCTTGTTTCATTTATGGTTTTATGCATGCTAAGTATGATTCACGGTATGCCCTGCTTACTCATGGCTAGTCATAGCTCCACCTCTGAAACTTTTCTTTGATTGTTTGATTGTCATTTGTTGAACCAAGGAGGTCTTGTACTGATCTTGCCCTTTGCCTAAAACTATGCAATCTTGCTTCAAAGTGCCCAATAGCTTGAAATACTATGCTTAGGCGTTTCCTCATAGTGATTTGAGTTGTTTGTTTGTCTTAATTGTATTTCCCCAAAGTCTGATAGCAATTTCCTAAAGTTAGAGAGTCATATATCTCTATGTATTGCTTGAATGTTTATTTCTATGCATTGATCAGTTTATAGTTACATTTCTCATGATTAATGGTTAGCCCTACCATGTTTATGTCAGCTATTAAACTATTTATGTTTGAAATCCTTTGTTCTTCACAAGTTTAATGTCCATCTCACTCCATTTTACCCAAAGATCCATTTTACCTCGCTCAAATCGGCCCTTCAACAACCTTGTATCACCACCTGAAAGCTTTCTTGAACTTTTCGACCCCATAGCCCAATTGATCTGACATATTTTTACCTATCTTATGTCTTTAATCCATTCATCCCTCACAACCTAAAAACCAAAACCAAAAACCTACTTCATAACTAGCCTAAAATCAGAAACACAATAAGCAAAAACACAGATATCCCTTATACAAATAGAGAGACCACTCTCTGAGTCCAGGAAGGCTAGGTCCTTAGGCTCCAAATATTGGTTTGATGTTACACTGTCATTTGGCTTGCCAATCAGCCAAATCACGGGACCCTAACCAATCCTTCACCCAACTTCCTTCTGTCCAAGTTTTGTTGCTTCTAGGGCTACTCTTGGGTCACCTACACGTCGCCCTCCACTAGTCCAAATGTACCCAATACTTCTGTCCACACTAGGACTCCATCCCTAGCATCAAATCAACAAACAATCACCCATACATACCTTAGTTTGTAGGTCTATTCATTGCTGCAAGTTCTACTCCTGGTTAGGGCTTATAACCCACTACTACAACCCTCTTTTCCTCCTTCAGAACCACTCTAGCAACTGCGGCCTTGCTCCATTATACTTCTGCTGTCAAGCATTGTGTCCAAGGGAGAAGTCGGTCCTAGATTGGGCCTTCCAGCCCTCTCCAAACGACCCAAATCTTCTCCACATTGTTGTTTAGGGTCGCAACACCCTTCAACAACCTTAAACAACCCTCACAACACTTCCAAGTGACCACACTATTGTGTTGTAGTAGAGAGAGCCTCCTCCACACAAAACCGCACACAAAAACAACCTTGAAACCTCTCTCTGTAATGTGGTCTCCTGCCTGCAATAGCTCGGACCTATCCCAAGACAAAAAGCACCTCACAAATTCAGAAAATGCCCCACGCTAGTCCTTCTTTGCATTTGCGGTTTCCTTAGAGAAGTATGGAGATTATTTGATGCACTTGGATGGTGAGGAATGACATCCAACGTCACTCCTATATATACAAACTCATGTGGTGTTAAGACACAACTTGTGCCACTCCAAAATGTCAAGCCGATCTCCATTATGTGCCACATTAACCCACAACTCCATTAAAAAATTCATATTTCATCATAGACAAATTGGAATTCGATGATTTTTGTTGTGTTGGATTCCTCTCAACATCCTCTATCATCTCCATCTATCACATGTCCAATAGGCCTCATGGATTCACACCCACATGCTTGGGTGAAAAGCCCACGCCTTGGGTTCCAAGCCCACAATACCCTATTGTGGTGCTCCAACCTCCAAATCCCGAACCCTAGGGCTTGGAGGAACTCCCAAGCTACCAAAAATCAATAGTAAATGCTTATCACTGGTGCTTAAGAGCTGAAACAACAAGATGTGTTCTGCGTTCATGTGTGAATGCTGTTAAGTGTCAGACATCTGCCATAAGAAAATTCAGATATTTAGTATGGACTTCAAGAGCGAGGTGTCAATGATGATGTTAGATGCCCAAAAAGTGCAAGTTATTTCATTGAGTGCCATGTTGCATTGTTTGAATATTGATTTTTTTTTATATTTCAAGTGTATAGACCATGGAAAACCCAACTTTGGAAGTTTGCAAATAAATAAGAGCAAGATTGACATTCATCAATGCATTTCCAAGCATGAATTAAAACAACCCAATAGAAGTGATGAGACTTGTTTCCACAAAATCTAGTAGACGTTGTGATGGAGTTCACAAGGTGAGGGCTAGACCTTGTAACAACAATGAGGAGATATTACATTTTTAACTCAACAATTCTCTTCTTGCTCTTTAGTGGAATTTCTTCACGAGTGAGAATTCCCCGTATTCACCTATAAGGATACTCTTAAGTGTAGGGATCAAGGTTGTAAGAATAGACAAAGGTGAAGATACTCTATGTTGGACAAGGCTCAATTCCTTTTATAAAGACTTCTATAAACTAGGGTTTCTTGTTATGAAAATTAATGGAATGCCTAGACATATAAAATTCAAGAAAAGGGTTTGCTAGAAAATTAGATAAACAATGAAATAGAACAAACCACAGCTGTGGGGGAGCAACCCCCCCCGAATCCACTGTTGAAGCACGCTCCCCCAAAAAAAAAATTCGCAAGATGTTCCAAACACAATTTTTTTCCAAAGAAACAAGAGTTTTTGAGGGGGGAAACCTAATATTCAAGCCTATGGCCCTAGTATCGATATGTGATTCATGGCAATGTTAAATTCTTAAAGTAAAAGTGACGTTCTCCTTTTACGTAAATTTTTAACATTACCATGAAATGGCTCAGGATGTTGGGGAGTGGTTCCGACCTCATTGAATTTCATATGGAGAAAGTAGAATTTTAGATCTCACTCAAAATCTAGCAGACTTATCAGTTTTTCAGGATTTCATGTGATGTTGCTTTTTTAGTGTTCCTTATGGCATGGTTATGACGAAATTTCAGGGTTGGAGATAGACATGTCACAGGTACTGGTTTACTTCATCCATGGGCCCAGGGGCTTTTGGAGATGTTTTATGGGGTCTGGAGGAGTTCACTAGCCATATTCCATCATCAGGATTGATTCCACACAACTTGCTTCTCGTTCCATTGCATTCTGATAATTCCCATAAAACAAGGTTATTATTGTGCCTAACTCAATTAATTATGCTTAAGGTGACATTCCGAGAGGAATACTTGACGAAACACCTTAGTGTAATAGCTCGTTGGAACTGGAACGAGAAGATATACAAGATTGGATGGTTAGTAGTGATTTTCAGTGGCCTGAGGTATGGTTGCCAATTTACCATATTCCCACATTAAAAATATATTTTAATTGAAATAAAAAGAGGGAAAAGTGCCCAATGATTAAAATAATAATAAAATAGGAGGTTCTAGAGGGGTCCATCAAATCTATAAAATGAGGAGGAGGAGGCTATTACAAGACATCTTGGATTTGATCTTCTTGTATGAGAGGTTTGAGAACTCGGTTCTCTACTTCATTTGTAGCCCTAGGATGGAAACCCTTCGGTGATTTAGTGAGATTGGGCAAGTACCCATCTCCCCCTGGTAAATTCATCCACAATTCATAGGAGAGCTTAACAGTGGCAATTCAGTTCAGTTTTGGTGGAGGGCCTGTGCAACATTGGAGCAGATTCTTGAGTCAAGTTCTATCTCAGCTATATCAGTGTTTTTCAGCATGTAAAACCCTGGTTTGTATATTATAAATAAATTTGAGATTATTTATGCTCATTGTTGTCATTTGCAGTTCTATGTTGCTAAATTTTACATGACAATCTTCATTTTATGAATGGAAATTTTATCTAAAGTATTTTTGAGTTAAAATTTCGAGAAAACTTCAAATTTTTGCATTTGGAATATTATAGTGGTATTAGAGCTCCGCATCCTACCAGCATGAGGGTTTATTATTTTCTGGCATGCATTATTGGATTTGGTCAAGTTATTTATTTAAAAAAAATCGTAATTATTCATCTGTCTTTGTGGAGAAAAAGTATTTTACTTGGCCAAACTTGTTTTAAAAGGGCAAGAGTTGAATTTTATATAGGGTCAAATATTATTGGCCAATTTGTTTATTAAAGGGTGAAAGATAAAAAATTTAATTGAAGGGGCAAGATAATTTCCATGAGTATAATTGGAGAGGTTGCATAAAATTTTAAATCTCAAAAGGTTGATTTAATTTTCATTTTGCTTGGTGCCCAACTAAATTGTGGGGATTTTTGGACCGTGGTGAAATTTTCTTGGACAAGAGATTGAGATACTCATCTTCTACAGGCCGTGAGCAGTTTGAAGCCGAGGACATACGTAGAGAGATCAAAATCGGCCTGCTAATCTATGTGTGGAAGTCACAGAGCAATAACCCTGAAAGATTAAGATCACCATCCATTGAAATAAATTGTTCAGGGTTATTATGCATTTCAAGAGGACATCTCATCTCAAGGAGCTATTATGAAAAAAAATTGCTTGGAATTTAATGGTTCCTTAAAGCCGCATGATAAAGAGAAGCTATAAATCTACCTTGATAATTATGAGCCTCTTTAATGCTAGCTGGACGAGTTCCCTTCAGTGAAAAAGATTGAGTTTTTAAGGCAAAGACATTCACCGTGTCAAGGGCATGATCGTTGCACCATTTACACCTAGGTTTGGAAGCAGATTTGAAGAAGCTGAGTTGATATATTTCAGGTTGATTTGTAGTAGAGTTCCATACAAATATAAAGTGAAAATTATTGTAAGGGCGTATTTATCTCTGCTGGAGGAGTGAATTCTTCCAGAGGGCTCAATTTCCCTCGGGAGATTAAATTACACCAAAGAATTTTTAGAAGCCAAACCGTTCCGAACCCTTGCAGAGAGAGAAACCACTTTCATGATTGTTTATTGCCACCGCCAAGTTACGTTCAAAGAATCAAATTTGTTTTGTATAGAAGACTGATTTCTCCAGAATACGCTCCAAATTTGAAAACTAATATTCTAGAAGGGAAGATCAAAATTATTCTTGGGATTTCTTTTAGGGAGGCCGAATTTTCATTCCAGAAAGGTCAATTTCATGAGTAGACCAGACCTTTTTGCAATCTTCCTCCATTGGTTCAGCTAAGGGGTCATAGTCACTTCTTCAAACATGACATTCCAGTTTTTAATTTTTGAAGCAACACTTTGCCAAATCGAGTCTTTTGACATATCAGACCTTGAAGGATCATCATCTCTTGAAGAGACCAATATAATATAGTAGTGTTGAAGTAGAAAGCACTTGTTGAACGCACTTCTGTAGCAGGGTATGGCTATAGCGGAGGTTCAAAGTAGAGGCATTAGAAGTGTCGATTTCTAGAAGATCCACATAGTTGAATGTCGCACAAGGAATGCTTTCTACATCTCTGTTCCACCTTCCAGGTTCCACTGCATAACCGATGCCTTGTATTTCCCTGGTATCAGATTGTGTGAAGACTATTTTCCCTGAGTGAAATTTCATGAACTAATTGGGTTTTTGTGCCATCATATATTTATGCTTAGACAAATAAACAAGAATAGACATACAGTTTTCATTGAAAGTTCTCAAAATCAGAACACACAGAAGCTTTGAAGGCCAAATCCTTCAGCCATCAAAGAACAAGTTTAGTATTGACAGAGGTCTGAGATTTAAATATTACAACCATTGTTATTCATCAGCATTTCTTATCCATTGCCTTGCCTTGTATCTTATATTTTTGACATATTGCAGAAATTTTTAGTGCTGCCAATGCTATATATGAGGGAAGTCTAAGATTCTACGTAATATTGTAGGAGAAGTATATATGCATTGCAATAAATGAGCGCATAATGCACAACCGTCATTATAGACTGCTGGTGAAAACTAAAAACTAATAGTCAGAGAGGTGTTATTGCTGCAGTAAGGAGTCATAAACATTGGCATGTATCAGTCTTAGTTGTATAGGTTGAGGAAATTTTCAGTTGGGAGCAAATTATCAATAGTTTCCCGTAGTAGCTACCTGTGAGGGACAACAGACTAGTATTTGTTTCATATTGCAGAATCTGTTACTAGCAACGTACCTGAGTCTTGTAGTCGTTGAATGTTGAAGTGGTGTAACAGCCATATTAAGTTGCTGGTATTTAATTGTCCAGAATATTGTTTGATGCCATGTGAGAGGTCTGTGTATCGAGTCAATTGGTCATATTATTGTGCTGTCAGTTGAATCTTGTAGAAGTTAGTTTGATGAACTTGTCATCATTCAACAAAAACATGGATCAATCATCAAACCTTCATAAATTCCCTTAATAAATCTGCAGTAGAAATTAACAGATCCCTTTCCAAGGGGATACTTACTTTGCTACAACAAGAGCAGTCAGAAAAAGAGCATGAGTTGGGACACAAAATCTTTAAACTTAGGACATTTGAAACACATGAGGGTCACAGTGAAAGTTCTTTTCGAACTAGAATTGGATGCACTCCTTTCCAAAGTACACCAGTTAGAGGGGAAGAAACTAATTTGGGCCCTGAAACCAACTATGCTTGCCCTAATACAAAACAATTTATTGGAGTACCTTTGTGAAGGGGTCACACTTCCAGTTGCCTCCTGTCTCAACAGTATCATGATGTTGACCGCCCCTATACCTCCTTACAGTGATGACATAATGAGGAGACTCTTCAGACTGATAGTAGAAACCTTTCATGATTTGGATTAGTGATGGTCCTACATTTGGGAAGAAGCTTGAGATTCTAGAATTCATGGCCCTGGTTAGATCTTATGACATCATGTTTGATTTGGAGTGTGATAACTTGATTCTCCAAATGTTCCAATGCTTCTTCAACATTAGGAAAAATCATCCTGACGTGGTCGTAACACATATGTAGTACATTTTGTCTTCATGTATGGGAGGTCATGATGCCATTTGCAGGGAGTTGCAAACTAGATTGTTGACCATTTGGAGGAGAGAACAACTGGTCTCACCTGCTTCTTATGAACTAGCTGAAAGTTTGATTGAGCAAAACATTGGGTTGTTCAAATGATAGTTGATCCGGGAGGAGGTGCTCAGGTTTGGTGACCAACCATGCAGCAAGAATGAGCTGAGTAGGAAGGGTCTTTGCTTCATCCCAAAGAACCTTGGGACCTGACCACTTGTGCATGAGTGACACCGGGGAGATGACAGGGGTAGATCAGGAGGAGATTCCTTCTAACTTTCACGATGAGGATTCTTCCTTTATAGTTGAGTCCATGGGTTCTTATGAGGTCACCTCTGAGGAGCATGAGCCATCATGGGGAGTTGTTGACAACAGCTCAGAGATGCAACCATGTTTAGTAGAGGAGATTGATGAGCATCAACTTGTTCCCATTCAGCATGAGCAACACATAGTGGAGCACAGTACGCATGATTGACCATCCTTGGAGAATCAGCTAGTGGCTCATGTTGAGGCTATGATGGAGGAGGATGAGCAGACATCCTTGGGGCCAACCATTGATGAGGAGCAAGCAGATGTATAGAAAACCACCAAAGAGGTAGTATTTGCAGACATTGTTCATCAGGAGGCATTGGGACCTGACAGGACAATTTTGCAGGTGACGAGTGGATCGCTGGAGCATGGAGTTTTCAGTCAGATGAGGGAGGCTCTTTTCGAGATAGTGGTGCATCCATCTTTGGTTCTACCCATTGATAAGGTGCAGGTAGATGTAGTGGCAACTAGCGAAGCTGTAGTATTTCTAAGCAATAACCCTCTCTTGGAGTACATAGACAGGCGTGCAACACGGGTTGCCCACTTATAAGGAAAGAGGCAGGGATTCCTGGGAATATTTGGTTGATTGGTTGGGTAGAGCCACGAGGGATTTATTTGGGGAGAAATACCATGCCACGTGGGTTCATATTGGGGGATATACATTGAGGAAAAAATGACATAATATATTGGGGGATATATAGGGGGTAAAGGGTTTTTATATTGACATGTATAAAAAATGGAGCTCAAAGTTAAAAAAAATATAAATGGGTATAAAAAATGCTAATGTAAAAATAGATACTTACAATATCTAGTGAAAGTAGGGATTTTTTAAATTAGGAAGGTGTAATGGGTTAGTATTGGTAGGGGGTTAAACAATGTGATTTTTAGAGGTATTTTCCAATATGTAGTCAAATTAGGGGTATTGTTTAATATGCCATGAATGCACGTGATATTTCAAAGGTTCATTGAGTGAAGCCCCCATGGGAAGAGCTTTAGGAGTTGAGCATGGTGCAACACAGTGGACACATGCCATATACAGGTGCACATGCATCTAATCCTTCCCATGGGATGGATTGGTAGGAGATCATGAGTTGGTATCCTATTAGTGGGACAATATTCTCAGTCAGGAGCATAACGCAACGGGGACCCTTAAACATGAGTTTTACTACATGCTTCAGTTTGCAGTGGGAGGTAGGCCAACAACTTTCCAACATTTCAAGCATGCATCTACATAGTGGGACTGACCTTGGCCTATGCCTAGGGTTGGAATGGAGAGAGTTAACAAGTTGGTACGCAATTGATGGAGCAACATTCATAGTTGGACCTATAGCACAACAAGAGCCATGGAGCATTGATGTTTGTTCTTGTTGGTGGCATTGGGATTGAGGAGGATTTGTTGATGATAGGTTCAATCAGAGATTGCTCTGGGATCTGGGCATTGAGGGGTTCATGGTCGGTGGATACAAAGGCATGGAATCACGCAGTGGTTTGTATGGGATTTGGGCATTGGGTCTCAACTGCATTGGGCCACTAGACTGGTCCACAGGTTTTGATTGCTTGAGGGCAAACAATCTTGGGGTGGGAGGATTTGTGATGTTCATTTTTCAAGTGTTCCTTATGGCATGGTTAGGATGGAATTTCAGGGTTGGAGACAAATAGGTCATGTTGTCGCCCAGATTGTATAGGCACCGCAACAATGCTCAGGATGGGCAATGTTACTCTGATCCTCGCCCACTCCGTTCTAGCTGTCTCCCAACATCATGTTGAAAATTGTAACTAGGTTCGGTCTTCATAAATGTAATTGAGGCACTATGTAATGTACTTGTCAAAAGAATAAAGAAAATCATTTTAATTATTATTACAATGACTTATTAAAGCATGGGTTTCATGCTTGGGTCATCATTATATTAGTCAAAGTACCCATTGTGGACTCCTAGGATTAATATTGAGTCATTAGAGTCATTGTACCTTTTATAAGGCCCTTCTTGGGCTTTCAAATCATGTAAAAATAATTATTTTTTAGTCAAATATGTATTATGTCACCTCCACACCAAGTCGGCCTCAAACTGTGCAATTTGACCTCACTTGGAGCCTATATATTGGAGCAGATCGAATTCATTTGAACGATCTCACTCACTCAAGTTTTGATATCTCAAGAGGAGCTAGAAAAAGTGCGAAGTGGGCTAAGGAGGCTAAAAGAAGTGCGAGTTTGGTCAAGAAGGAGAAGAAGAAAATCAAAATTTTGGCAACTCTCTCTCTCTCTCTCTCTCTCTCGTGCCCTAGTTTGGAAGATCGAAGTTTTTCTAGTGTTGTTGTTGCCAGTTGCTGCTGCATGTTGCTACATAGTCGAAGTTGCTGGGGTTGAATTGTTGCTGCTATAAGGTTGAAGGTCTGGAATGGTTGACTTGGTGTGAAGGAAGTTTTGGTCTATGTCTAGGTTGAAGAGTCTCAAGGAAAGCTATTGAAGGAAGAGAATTTTGACTGGGTTTTCCCCTAGAGAGAGTTTTGCCCTGGAAAAGTGCCTACATCTTGTGTCTCGTGTTTTTGTGATCTTCATACAAACATAATTTGGTAATTTCTTGATGAAAGATAATATAATAAAGAAGTAAAAGAAGCCAAGGAGTGTGGGCTAAGGAGGCTAAAAGAAGTGCGAGTTTGGTCAAGGAGAAGGAGAATAAGAAAATCAAAATTTTCGCACCTCTCTCTCTCTCTCGTGCCCTAGTTTGGAAGATCAAAGTTTTTCTAGTGTTGCTGCTTCCAGTTATTGCTTGTTGTTGCATGTTGCTACATAGTCAAAGTTGTTGGGGTTGAATTGTTGCTGCTACAAGTTCAAAGGTCTGGAAGGGCTTACTTGGTGTGAAGGAAGGTTTGGTATATGTCTAGGTTGAAGAGTCTAAAGAAAAACTATTGAAGGAAGAGAGTTTTGACTGGGTTTTCCCCTAGAGAGGGGTTTTTCCTTGACAGAGTGCCTACATCTTGTGTCTCGTGTTTTTGTGATTTTCATACACATAATTTGATAAATGTTTGATGGAAGATAATATAATAAATAAGTAAAAGAAGCCAACATATTTCACAAGTAATTATCAAGAAAGAAGAAATCAAACCCTAATCTACTAGTATTGATTTTTCAACACAACAGGCTATGGGGGGTAGTCCCTATGGAATGAGGTGAAGGAAAACAAGTTGGGAACCAACTTGTCTGGGAGACATGGATGAGTGGCCTAGCCAATTGGTCAAATTTGAGCAAGACTATTGATTAGATTAGATTCTTTATTACGAGACCAATGCCTTAATGGAGTCACAATTTCTTGCGTTTATGAAATTGGAACCAAGTGATCGGATGGACACCCGTTGCTTGAATGATTAACTAATCTATATGATGTGCAAGTCCTAGGACCTATGTGAGATGCAGTGATCTTGGTTAGTTTTAATTACATGCCTAATCTATTTGTGACCTTTTCCCCAACTATTTTGAGAAACAATCCTCAAAGTAAGTTGCGAAATGGAAGCCAATGGGAAGCAGGCAATGGCTTGATTAACAATACCTCCCCATGTGTTCCACTCAGCCAGTGCTTCCGAGCTGCAAAGACTGTGGATTTAACTACTAGGAGAACTTGAATCTCTCAAGCTAATTTGAAAAGGGTTTCCCTATATCTCGATCAACTTAGCTTATGCTAGGAGGTAAATTATTAATGCAAGCTAGATCTAGGATACTCAATGCAAGATGATGAGTGAAATTTATCTTGAGTTAAGGTTGTTTAAGATTCTTAAGTACTTAGGTGAAATACTTTATAGCAATAATACTTAACAATAGTGAAATACAACCCTAGACAAGATAAATGCTTAGAGATACAAGTGTAAACTTCAACAATATTCCACCAGATGCCAAATAACTAACGACTCAAGATGCCAAAATAAACAATTAAGATATCAAGCTTCTTAATATTATAACAATTATCCAATGATTTTTTCCAATTAGATTCCACAAGGTCAAAGAGTCAAAACTTAATTGAAAGAGTGCTCTTTAGTGCAAAATTCAGAAAATATTATAAAGCTTAGAGCAAGCCACACAAGTGTTAGATCTCAATAGTCAAATCAGCAATATCGCTTCAGAAAATTCAGCATTCATTAATATTATGACAGCAGTAATGAAATGCTAAGTCAACAATGCTTATGCTTACCAAATATCACAAAAACATGCCCAATTGCCAAGTAAACTTAGTTAATTGAAAAATCAGATATATTAGGGCTTGAATGGTATGTTTTCAGCGATTTTTTTCAGATCTGAAATATTTATAACAACAGTAAATAAATCATAGATCAACCAGTTAATGATGCCCAAGACAGTGCCCAAGATGTCAAAAATTAGTAAAATTTCACCAAACTTGAAAAAATCAATTTTTAGGGCTTTTTAGAGGATGTGATTAAGATTTTTCAGATTTGATCTATTTATTACAACAGTAAACAAATGACTTATCAGCAACCCAGCAATGCTCAAGAAAATCCCCAATATATCTAGAAATAGTAAAATTTTGCCAGAAATTGAAAATTCAGAATTTTTGGCCTCTTTAATTATTTGATTTAGAAAATTTTAGAGGCTTGATTCAACAATTTATGCAGAAAATTCTAGCAAGCAAAAACTTTAGATCTAGGCCAAATTTAAGAATGCTCAAGTGGCCAAAAATCATGAAAATTAAGATTTAACAACTTTGACCATTTATTATGTATTTTTAGGGCTCAATTCGTAGTGATTTGGTTGTTGTAATAAAACTGAAATAAAACAAGGGTTTAGAGGCCAAACCTTAGGCTCGAGGCCTTGAAAATCCCATGGTTGAAATTTGTTGAAACTTTAGGATCAAGTTGTCGCTTGAAAAATATAATTTTTGAGATCTTAAACCTGCAAAATCACCAAGTATTTAGTGCCAAAACTTCAGATCTAGGGTTTGGGCAAACTAGGGCATAAAATGGCCAAGAAAAGCCAATTTTAGGCCAAGGAATCCCAATGTTGGGGGATAAGGGGTCAAGATGATAGATCGGGGGGGAGAAAACGCAAGAGGAGGTTGGAAAAGTGCAACGCTGGAAGGGGAAAACCCAGAAAGGCTTGAAGCTGGGGTTTTGGAAGGCAAATTAGGGCAAAAAAGAGGACGACTTGCCTATAGGGCAGTCGTTTGGGCAAGAGAAGGGCAGCCGTGTGGCCTAGGGCCCATGGCTAGGCCTCTTAAGGCCTTAAAGCCTCAACTCTGGGCTAAGAAAGGGAGGCCAAGGCCTTTAGGGGCTACGACCTACCTTAAAGGGCTTAGAAAAGATGACACAGGGCCTCTGGAGGCTGATGCACGACAAGGAGGGAAGACGTTGGGCCTATAGGAGCTGGATCTAGGCTCGGGAGACCCAAAAATGAAAAACCCTTTTTCCAAATTTTTTTCTTCCTCGGATCTGAATTTTGCCGTGAAATCTTCAGTGAATAGCCCTGCAAAATTGTCTATAGACTAGATCTTACCCTCAAGGGCCTAGATCTAGCTCTGTCTTCACTTGATACCTTGATCCAACCTTCAAAAAATAAAAATACAAAACCCAAACCCCAAATATATACAAAATAAATCTAAAAAACCCCGACCGAAGTTAAAGAAATAATTTACAATTAAAATTACAAAATTATTTTACAAATTATACAAAGTTATTTAAATGAATTTTGAGAAAATAATCTTTATAATGTCTTTCCTTTGAAGAATGGCGAAAACGCTTCAGAAAATTCATGCTTGCTTCCTATAGCCCAAGCGAATATTTAATCCATCATATAAAAACTGAGGATCCAAGAAAAATGATCCTTGCCTGTAATATTCTTGCTTAGCAATTTTGCTATTGGAATATTAATTTTTGACCAATTTTGATATTATTACAGTTTTGACTTAGGAGATGTGGGTTTGGGGGCCCACAATTAGACTTAGGCAACTATAGGCCTTTAAACATTAGACTGAGGCCAAATATTGCAGAAATAGTGCAGAATGGGGCCTAATGAGAAGGAACTGTGGCCCACATGGAGGAAGCGCAGTCATTGGTGCGTATTGGAGGCTAGGGGCATGAGGTGTGGCCCAAGGGAACGTTGGGAAGACTTGGACAAAAAGGAAGCATGAGGCTCATTTTGGGATTTCATTCATCTATTTCGATATAGTCTATTGACAAAGCACGCTTGAGCAGTGAGCCAAGTCCGCATGTGTTGTTCAGCACACGGGTGTCTTCAAGTAGAGATCCCAACGTTTGCTTCGGTGGACTTCGAGTGCCAGCCCAAGGAAGGTGTTTCACCATAGTATGATCAATTTACCAGTAGGGAGCCTATTCTACAGTGTAGTCACTCCATTAGCAACGCAGAGGCATCATCAGCAGTGCAGAGGCTGCGCAGTCCCTTGAGGGAATCACTCTGGGAGCCAGGGAGTGAGTGGAGTGTTTGTAGGAGATTTGGTGGGAAGGCTTGGAGCCTTCTAACAGGGAGTTTCCAGGAATTTCGATGGCATCGAGCAGCAAAATTACCAGGAGGTTTGAATTTCCTAGCAGTTTACGGAGCCAATTTTCGGGGTTAAGCATTGGGAAAATCCTTCGTGGGTTATTCAGGGTTTATTGAGTAGATTCTGGGGCTGAATTCCTAAAATATTTTGGGCAGTATAACAGGCCCTAGCAACAGATCATTTGGAGCAACGACAACATTTATGGGCAGTTTCCAGCGTAGAGCTACAACCACGTAGAGGACATAATTTGAGGGTGTTCAACAGTACTTTTGAGGGCTTCTCTAGCTTGCCTTGAGCAAGCCCAGGTGCGCTCATTCTAGCACCTAATTTATACACTTCCTCATACTTAATAAAATGGCTCATCGCAATGTTTATGGTCCCATGGTGTTCTAGATTGTGTGTTTATTTTGCTGTGCGTGTTTTTGTCTATGTATGCCTGTTTGTTGCTGTAAATTATCTCTAGGGATATTACAGTGGTATCCGAGCTCATAGACTTGGCTCAGCTTGTGGGAGCAGTGCAGTTTATGACATCGAAGACAAGCAGAATGTGACATATCGGAGGCAGAGGTACAAGAGCAGACAAAGAGAGTTAGAAATCACTCCAGACCCCATGACTAGTGAAACGGAGGTTGTGGAGACAAGAATGGGGGACATAGTAGGGGAGAAGAGGAGCAAGGAGGATGAATTTGCTCACCTTCTATTGAAGGCAGTGCAGGACCTCACGAAGAACATTGAGGAGATGGGTCACCAGAACAATAATGGTAGCAAAGGTAAGGAAGTCCAAGGGGATTTCTAGGTGGGAGAAGGATCTGACACCTTACAACACCAAGCATCACTTAACCCAAATATGCCTAATGTACCATATACACCCCCACGGTCTACCATTCCTACGTTCCTACTTTAGGAGCGGGAGGACAATAGGAGCAGGAGGAGGCACACTATGGAGAGTACTTCCTAGAGTACCAGTCCTATGGCTTGGAGTTCGGGAGGGCCATTACTTGTAAATATTTTTTCCAACTGAAGGGAATCAACAAACCCAGAGGATAAAGTGGAGGAGGCTACACGCAGGGGAATGATTTATAGCGTACCATGGGGAGGTTGTTTCTCCCGACTTTTGATGGCTCCTCTAACAGCTCGGCCAAGGCATGGGTCGAGAAGCTAGATGTTTATTTCTAGCTAAACCAGATGACCGAGGGAGAGGCCATCAAGATTGCCACGCTGCATCTGGACGGGGAGGCTCATGATTGGTGGTTCCATGGGTTGATCATGCTGGGACACGCAGGGGTCACGACATATGATGAGTTTACCAGGAGGGTGCTAGAGCGGTTTGAGAGGAAGGACCCGGAGGAGTATTTTGGGGAGCTGACTAGAGTCAAGCAGTCCGGGAATGTGGTGGTGGACATCTCGGAGTTTTTGAGACTATCGGTGATGGTACCAAAACTGTCAGAGTCCAGGAGGATTTACATGTTCATAGAGGGACTGGCAGAGCCATTGCGGGGGCTAGTGAGGTCCAACAAACCCACTACGTTGCAGGATGCAGTGGGGAGAGCTAGGGACTTACAGGATGCCCTACCCAGAGCTAGGGCGCCTCTGCCAAACAAACTTGGTTTCCAGCAGAGAGGAAGCGACATGAGAGTACCACCACATAGAGCCAAACAGGGAGGGGGACAAGTGGATGATGACACTTGGAGAGACCTCCGAAGGAAGAAGCTATGCTTCACTTGCCAGGAACCATGCGCACCAGGCCATAGGTATGTAACAGGAAAGGCCCACTACATAGAGGTCTTCTCAGACAATGATGGAGAGGAGGAGACATATTTTGAGATGGGACGAGATGACAGTGCAACACCTCAAGAGAGAGGGCCACCACCACCACCCCCACTAGCAGCAGGGGGAGCTTCATTTGCACCTTCGGGAGGGGTACTCGCATCACTGCGTGGGGTACCCAAGTTTCTGACTATGAGGATCAAGGTGACAGTTTAGGGGCAGCGTGTATCAGTGTTAGTGGACAGTGGGGCCACTCACAACTTTATTGATCCCCAAATGGTCCAGAAGAGAGGTATTACCACAGAGAAGTTTGAGTGGTTTTTAGTTCTTGTGCCGGGTGACAGGACTACGCAGTGCACACTCTATGTCCCTGCTTTGACTGTGACCATGGGGAACTACTCCATGATAGACCATTTCTTTGTGGTTGATATTCCAGACACCAACATAGTGTTGGGATTCCAATGGCTCTATGCAATTGGCAGAGTCACCACTGACTGGCAGAAGTTGGAAATGGAGTTCTTGGATCCAGATGGAAAACCAGTGTTGCTGAGGGGTATGCACTCCTACCCCCCCCATAGACAGTCTCGACCCACAGGATGGAGGTTGACTTGAGGCATGGATATGTTGAGTGGGTTGTGGAGTTGAGGATTTATAAGGCTGGGGGCATGGCCAAGCCACCACATCCAAATATTCAGGCCATCCTTGACAGGTACCCTATAGTATTTGGAGATATACCACCCGGCCAACCACCTGACCAAGGATTTGAGCATACCATAGAGTTGGAGCCTGGAGTACAGGCAGTGATCACTACTTCCTATACGCATCCTAAGGCCTACCAGGATGAGATAGAGAGAACCATCCATGAGCTCTTGGCATCAGGCCCAACTCTAGCCCATTTGCTTCATCGGTTGTTCTAGTGAAGAAGAAGGATGAGACCCTGCATATGTGCATTGATTATAGGGCCCTCAACAAGAAGACCATGAAGAGCTGCTACCCCATCCCACACATTGATGAGCTGATGGATGAGTTGAGGGGAGCCAAGTTCTTCTCAAAGTTTGATCTACGGTCAGGATGCAACTTGGGAGGGGGAGCAGATCCTCCAACATCCATCACTGCAGTTGCTTGAGGACAAGCAACATCTTGGCATGGAGGACTGTAATATTCTTGCAGCTTAGCAATTCTACTGACTGGAATATTAATTTTTGGCCAATTTTGATATTATTACAGTTTTGACTTAGGAGATGTGGGTTTAGGGGCCCACAATCAGACTTAGGCAACTATAGGCCTCTAAACATTTGATTGAGGCCAAATGTTGTGGCAATAGTGGAGAATGGCGCCCAATGAAAAGGAACTGTGGCCCAGATGGAGGCAGCACAGTCATTAGTGCGTATTGGAGGCTAGAGGCACGAGGTGGGGCCCAAGGGAACGTTGGGAAGACTTGGACAAAAAGAAAGCATGAGGTTCATTTCCCATGGCTCTCAACACTCCACCTATCGGTGTCAATATGCTCCTCTAAAAAACTCAGGCCCCAATTAAGTTTCTCAAGCCATGGCTCTAGAACCACCTGACAATTACACACAATATTTAGTGTTAACAAATACAACATTAGGTACATTTAATCATTTTTGCATCTAAGTGAAGAAAGCTTGAATGCAATGGGCAATTTGACACTTCAAATAAGGCTTCCCTTCCAAAATTAAGGCTTTGAACTCGCAATGGTGTTGCCTCCCTAGGTAAAAGTGGCTAATAGACCAACCTATTAGGTGTTTCCAACCCCCAAGGGGAAGTAACATGTCCTTGGTCCACCCTTAAATTGATAGGTGTCATGTGAATGATGACGAAACAGAGGGGAGAAAACTTCATGGCCAAGTGCCATGGTCAAAGGCACCATCTATGGTGGCCTCCTCATCCTGAGTGTATAGATGTGGGGAGGGAGCAATCGTGGATGCATAAGCTATTAACTCGGCCTTTGTTTTTCCACCCCTCTTGTGTGCCTTTTACTTTTTCTTTATTTTTCTTTATATTACTACTCGTAGCTCAAGGGTTAGAATTTGCTTTGTATGATGCATAACAGTTATTACCCCCTTAATCGTGAAGCAACTCATTTCCCACTAGGGGTTGGGAATTGCAAAGTGTTCCTTCTCATAATATGAAGACCAACATGTGCTCAAGAACTATGTGATGGCCATAATGAGTGAGGTAGATCTCATGCTAGGCTTTTGCACATGTACTAATGTGTATGTCTCGACCATCTTTTGCATTTTGATATTGTTTTGTTTTTTCTGATGGCATCATATGCTTTTTCTTGTTCTTTTAGCTGCATCAACTTCCTGGGGCCAAGTTTAGGGCCCTACCCAGATATGAGGATGTATGTTTCCAAATCTAAGAGAACCAATGGTCAATTGAACCCAAAGAAGGGAGGTGGAATATAGGGCTTGTAATGTAAGATGGAAAGTGGTAAGTATGGAATTGGGAGAAATGAGACTACACTATCTTAATTGGGGCTTCCCAAGTAGTGCCCCTCGTATACCCATTGGACCATTAAGGGAGGTCCCAATAAACTAGGACGAAAAATTAAACCCCATTTTAAGGTGAGGAAACAAGATCATAATCAAAACCCCTCTTCCTTCTAGGTTACCCCATAATCCATGTAAAATTCCCAAAATACAAACAAGCATAAGCACTTGGTGCAAAATGAATAAAGGACCTTTTGATTGGAAGCCACCTTCCAATGTGTGCCCTTGCCAAATGGGAGAGGAAACATATGATTGATGCAGGTGGCAGAGATATGAATGACACATCGTCATTGGCTACTAGTGGTTATCAGGGGCTGCTGGCTAGAAGTGATGATGGGAGAAAAATTTCTCCTATGGGGTCACCCACTTTTTGTGGGTAAAAATATCTATTGAATGATGATCCACCTTCAAGATGAATGCTAGATGGTAAGAGGTGTCTAACTGGTGTAGATGGCAGATCAGTATGGTAGATCATCATGTACTGAGCTATGTAGGGTTGTTGGTTGGATGGTTGTCTAAAGAAAGAGAAAATTTTTCTCCTATATGGGTTTACCCAGTATTTTAGCAGGGATTGTTGAAGATCCGTACAATTATGCTCAGCCGTCACACACAAAACAAAGACATATTTTCACCACGGCCTATGTCCCCACTCTTTAAGCCCAACTCCTACAAAAAAGCGCTATGAGAGGCTTTCCGTGGATGACTCCATCCAGTCACTAAAATACTAGTGCTTATTAAATCGCTAAAGTGGAGGACTTTTCAATGTTGTTTTTCTGTTCTACTATGAAAACTGTGTAAAAATACTAAAACAAGAAGTACACCAAATACTAATAGAATGCAACAAGTAAATAGTTAAATTTGATGTTTAGAAAATATCCTAATCAAATATGTAAATATTTTTATGCACAAATACTTGGTAAGGTGGTTGTTGTGTGAATCAACTTGCTTCCCTATTTTTACAAGATTGCAATTTTTGCTGAAAATGTGGAAATCTACAAGCCCAACCCCTTGAAAACTCGCTCAAAAGTGCATGGAAACTTTTAGATATTTGATATAGGGGTGATTTTAAGATTGGCCGAAATCTTAAAATAAAACAAATTTCCAACAAGCTAGAAATTCACCTTATGAGGTCTTCGGGTAAAACCCCTTGGGTATATAGACCAGAAAATTATTTAAACCAATGATTAAATTTTTAAAGGTTAAAGCAAGTAAATCTAAGCTATAGATTTAAAGTGTATGCTATAAAATTAGTCTGAGCTAATACAAGGCAAAATAAAGATACTTGAAAAATGGAGACTTGTTGAGTGAAAAATTTGCACTAAAGGATATGTTACAATCAATACTATTTTCCAGATTTGCACAGATAATCTAGATATACCCATGTAAAATATGTCAAAATAAACTCCAGAAAATATATTTATCAATTTCTTGGATAAGATATAAATATAATCTCTTGTTCTCCATGTATTACTAGCTATAGCCTATGTATGATAAGAAAACTGCAGCAAGCTAGTGATAAAAATGAAAAAGAAATTTTTTATAGAATGTTTTGATAATTAGTTGAAAAATGAGGCTTACCTTTTTCTTTTTACCTTACTACTTTGTATAGTTGCGATCACAAGCCTTCCTTTGTCAGTTTTCACTTTTTGAGGCTAGAGAGGGGTGATGAATTAGCCTTGGATTATTTGCAGGAAGATCTAACTCACTAAGAGGATCTACTTATTTGAGATGACCCAATCAAAATAGCAATAGAAGTGCTAATAGCCCACAATTTTGGATGGAGATTCCCCCTAAAGGGCCTGTCCAACCTAGGAGAGTGTATTTTCAACAACTATATAAGTTTGAGATGAGGACTTGGCCCTTGATCCAACACATGAAAATGTTTTTTGCAAAATGGTTTCTTTGTATTACGGCATCAAATGATCTCACAGTGAACAACCTTCACTAGGGGGGGGAGGAAAGCCTTCTTAATTTTTTTTTCTAATGTCTAGTTTGACTCCCTCTAGAAATAATATCTACGTCATGCACATGTTGGATAGTTTGACATTTCCCACCAAAGGGTTTAATTGACTCCCACAACCCAACAAAATCCAACGTTCCAATTGCAAGTGGTATGGAAAGTCAACAAATGAAGAATAGTAGCACTTGGAAGCCCAATGTTGCACTAGAACCCTCCAACATTCAACTTGCTAAGTTCAACTTTCCTTAGGAATTATCTTGGTCATTCCTGTAACTCACACCACTTGGAGAAGACTCTTCCTTTAACTTTGTAATATTATCTTTTCTCCACAACCTTATCTGCTTGGTCAAAGATACCTCCAATGCCTTGTTTGAATTTTCCAATAGTTGTCTTATCCATTCCTTGACTTTTCCATGCATAGTATGTCAAACTATTGACCACCTTTCTCTATCTCCAATGGCTAGCTTATTTGGATAAGCATTCCACCTCATTTGTGTACTATTTGCTGAGTTGTAACCTGTAGTATGCCCTGTCAGCTCCAAAGGTCCACTAACTGCCATGGATGTAATTTATCTATAAATTGTTGCAGATATTCCATTGGGAAATTCGTCATAATAGATCTATTAAAATACATTTGAAAATCTGAAATATACACTATTAGGGTTAATATTTCCTTAGATTTATGGATTCATTAATTATTGTGTTGTGCTTATGCATACAATAGATAAAATATGGTACAGATAGTGAAATAAAACTCACAAACCACAATGAACACAAGATATGATCGGGAAACTTTATAGGAGAAAACATAGCTGGAAGTTGGGGTTGTCCTTCTCTCTCTTTCTCTAAATGGAAATGGATGCAAGTATAAAGGAGTGAGACTTGTTGCTTATGGGTTGCTACAATACACAATCTCTCTCTGTTTGCTCTCTCTTTATCCACTCTCAACTACTTTGTTCATCTATGGGAAAAATGCACTTAAATAGAATGGAAACACTTTTCCTCCTAGTGGTCTGGTTATAACACAACCCCGTAGCCTACTAGTGTTAAGTTTGACTTATTCAACTCTTAACTAAGTAAAAATATCGACTATTCTAAAGTCTTCCTCATCGTGATCATGTGGCTAGCCCCTTTTCTCTGAACAATGCGGGTTGATGTGGCATCCTCGCAAATTATGGTGGTAAAAATAAGAAGGTCGACTTCTGGGTGGCATAAGTTTTGGATACAAACTATGATTGAGGAAATTCTTGTGAAGTTGGAATGGTGTATATATGTGTAGAATAACACTAGGTTATGTAACAATTAAGAAACAAAGTTTTACCCCCCAAAAATGTTGTTTGATGCCTCAAACTGCTTCCAGAAGTTTTCAGACCCAATTCACCAAGTTGGGAACCGTTGATAAAAATAGTCATTTGAGTTGATTCCTACAATTTTCCCACTATGAAAGCATCAAGATGGATTCAAAATAATATATTTATCCAATATGGATCATACCTACCCATTTTGGGAAGCTTTTGGTTCCCAAAAGTTTTTATTGAATGAGGTGAGGAAATTTTTCCTCTAACTTCTCTCATGTGTACTATTTAGCATTGCTTAGAAGTTGTCCTTTCAACCCAATTTGCAAAAGGTCTTTCTATCTTTTTCTTGTAGTTTTGGATCTTTTTTGCAAAAACTTTGCCTAAGCCTCTGGTGATAAATCCTCTATAGAAGGTAGGACATGTTCCTCTTCCTGGTGTAGCATGAAAAGTTTAGAGTTTCAAATTTTCTGCCTTCACCACAGAGAAATGTGCATGTATGGGGGTAGATTGAGTCAATAGGAATTATCTCACACCTTCTCTAGTATCTCAAAGGGACCATATTGCAAAGCCTTGATTTTCTTACCAAGCACTTGTAGCCTCTCCTTGTTTAACTGTAACCATACTTTGTCTCCCACCTTGAATGACTTATCTATTTTGTGTTGATCATGCCTGAAATTCTACTTTTTGTATGAATTTTGCAGTGTCTCTTGTACCTATAGATGGATATTCCTAATATTTTCAAAAAATCCGCCCCCCTACCCCCAAAAGGCATCCTCGGTGAGATCCTACCTCATTCTTCTTTGTTATCCATTATCCAAAGGTGAAGGTGGAAAATATCTAAAACAGGTTTTAAATGGGGACTTACAAGTAGAAGTGTGGATTGCTTTGCTTTAAGAGTGTTGTATATATGCCAAATTTTCATCCCACATCTTCAAATTATTCTATATATAACCCATCAAAAGCTGCACCAAAGTCTTGTTGACTAATGTTTGCCCATCTCTGTGTCCATCTTCTCCCACAATGTAGTCCAAAGTGCACTAAGAGATCTTGTGTCCCTTTTTGAAACAATGCTCCATCGTATCCCAAAGTGCACCCAAACTTGTCCAAAGAACAAGTTTGTTGCTTCTTGCCATGTATGGTCTTTTTATAGGGTATTAGAACAAACATCTTGTTGAACTTATCCACTACCAAAAATAGGTAGTCTTGCCGCTTCCTGGTTGTTGGTAAACGTCTCACAAAGTGCATGGAAATGCTTTCCCTAGAATGAGTGGGTACATGCAAGGGATGATATAGACCCTATTTCCTATCACTAGGTTTACTAGTACAACAAAGCTTGCATCCACTTGTGAACATAGCTACGTCTTTTTTCATCCTAGGTTAGTACACATACCTTTGAAATTTGGTCATTGTCTTCTTTACACCAAAATGCCTTGCAACCTTGGAGGTGTGATCCTTTTTGATCAACTATAGTTTCTTACCATTGGGAACACATAACATATCTAACTTGTAGAGTAACCCATTCTGGAGATGGTAGTCAACTGTGTATTCACCATCACGCACATGAATTTAGATTTGCAACTATTGAAAGACGTCCTTGAAGTCCTCATCCTTTGTATATTCCTCTCTGTATGCATTATGGGTGAAAGACTCCATGAGCATAAGAGTTCCCAAAGTTGTGATCTTTGATGTGGGTGGCCTTGAAAGCATGTCGGCCAACTTGTTTGTGTTTCCCTTCTTGTACTTGATCACTAAATGAAACTTTTGTAATACTCCATCCACTTGCAATGCCTTCTCTATTGTAGCTTACTTTGGGCCTACAAGTATTGTAGTGGCTAGTGTGATCTATGTGGATTACTATTCCCTTTCCCATTAGATAGTGTTTCCACTTCTTCACAGCTTGCATTAAGGTATATAGCTCATTGTCGTAGGTAGGGTAGTTGAAAATTGCCCTATGAAATACTTCAGAGTGGTGGCGTACAGACGTTCTTCCTTGCATCAAGATCGCTCCGATAACATTTCTACTTGCATCTGATTCTACCAAAGTTGCATAAAGTGTGGACGAAGTAGGTGCACTCTTGGAAGCGAAGCATTGGAAACATCATTTCTAAGAATCCTGGGAAGCATCTATTATATATATATATATATATATATATATATATAGGCAATATATAATAATATAATATACATAATAATATATATATACATATATAATATAACATATAATAAATAATATAGATATATATATATATATATATATATATAAAATAGATGCTTCTAAGGATTCTTGGAAAATGATGCTTCCAATGCTTCGCTTTCCCAAAAATGCACTTGCTTTCCACTTCATGCAACATTGCTAGAATCAGATGCGAGTAGATATGTCAATGGAGCAGTTTTGATGCGAGGAGGAAGGCCTATATGTCCCCATTCTAAATTATTCCATGGGGCGATTCTCAACTACCCTACCTACAACAAGGAGCTCTATACCTTAATGTAAGATATGAATAAGTTGAAACACTATCTAATGGGAAAGGAGATAGTAATCCACAAAGATCACACTAGCCACTACAATACTTGTAGGCCCAAAGGAATCTACAATAGACAAGGCATTACAAGTGGATGAGGTTTTTACAGCAGTTTCATCTAGTGATCAAGTACACGAAGGGAAACACAAACAAGTTGGATGACATGCTTTCAAGGCCACCCACATCAGAGATCACAACTTTGGGAACTCTTATGCACATGGAACCTTTCAGCCATGATGCATGTAGAGAAGCATATACAGAAGACGAGGACTTCAAGGACTTGTTTCAATAGTTGCAAATCCAAATTCATGTGCATGATGGTGATAACATAGTTGACTACCATCTCCAGAATGGGTTACTGTATAGGTTAGATAAGTCCAAACTAGGGTTAGCTTAGGGATAGTAAGTGGGGCAAATAATTTTATGGATGAAATTGAAGTTAAAGCCGATCAAAGAAGGGATTTTGTGGCAACCATTATCCTCTTGGCATTTAGACTCTCCAACCCCAGAAATTCCCTTCCTCCAGTAATTCACACCAAGCCCTAGCTTGGTCGCTTGTCCTTAGAGTGGGGGAATTAGGTAAGAAAGGAAGAAGATCATAATATATGGATAAATTTAAAGTGATCACCAACAAAGGAGGGCTAGTTCCTTATCCTTGGGTGGATGGAGTCTATGATTTAATTTAATGAGTGAATGGTTGCTAAGGAGGAAGGATAGCTGATGCCCTAGCATCAAAAACCCTAACAATTGCCTGTGCTATGGATTAAGGAGTTTGATGGGAGAGCTAGTTAAATTTCAGCACTAGGATATTCATTCACATGTTATTTATGAGTAGTGCATGCAATTATGATATCTAGATACCATTTAATATATATTCAACAAATTAGGGCACAATAGAAAAACCCTAGATTCAATATATTCCATACATTAAGCATAAAGGAAATAGATATGCAATGATAATCTCACTTACAAAATATAAGATGCAAGATAATCCATCCATTGAACCAAGACAATAGCTCCAAAGACAAGTGATGTGCTCAAAATATCAAAGCACATCCATAGTCACATCAATAAACCAGGAAAAGAGGGTCGAAATTCTCTAAAAAGAGGCTGATATCTTCAAGTTGTGATGATGATTTACAAGAATGAATGATTCCTCTTCTTATATGAGGATTTCAATTTCCAATTTTATCATATTTCCCATAAAAATCATAAAATAATGTGCTACCAATAAGTTAAGTCACAAGCCGAGCTAGTAGCCAATGAATAAACATAACTATAGCCCACACGTGTGAGTCGTAGGTGAGAGAAAGGATGATGTCATGCATGAGTGAGCCCTTTCAAGGCTAGAATTGAGGCTTTTTTGTAATATTCCTAATAGAAATTTATAGTGATAACAAAAGACATGCAATAATTTCAACACAGAAAAATTATTCAGTGAACACACATAAACATAAATTCTGCCTAGAACACCAAATTGGCCAATTTTTATTATATGTAATTGCTGGAGTACCATGGGAAATGGAAGGAGTGCACCTAGGCTTGCACAAGGCAAGCTACAAGCCTTAGGTGATCAGTACAAAAGTGACCAACTGTTGTAGAACTGCTGCTCTCCAGAAAATTGCATTGGCAAAATATTTCTACACTACTGGATGACTTAACACCCTTATTTCCCCCCTCGAAACTGCCCAGAAAATTCTGTAAAATTAAGGGTGGACTCCTTGCAAAAAACCCAGAAAAACCCAAAAGGGGTTTCCCCTAGTTTTGACCCTCCAAATTCAGCCTCCCATAGCTTGGCCCTCCCCCACAACCAGAAATTGACACCTATAGCTGAATATGATAATTTTTGCTCCCAAAATGCTAGAGATCCCCTCCAAATAAACCTCCAAACAAAATCCAAGACTCCCTTCGAACAACCCACACAAATGACTGCGCAGTCCTGTTGGAGATGACGTAGTACCTAAGTCCATAAGTTCGTTTTGAAGGGTGTGCTCTCTCCTTCTACTGAAAATCCACTCCTCTTGTTTAGAAATTGGGCAAGAAACACCCTAGCAATACTTTTTCCTTAAATCACGACACCACTTCTCCAAGATTGCGTAGCCTCTCCTGCGTCCCTGCTGAACCAGAAATGCGTAATTCCTGTAGGATGTGTCTTTCTTGGTCTCCAAATGAAGGTGAAAGCCTTCCTAGGGTGGCACTCGAGGTCCACCAAAGAAAGGATGAGCTTCATTCCTTGGGAGAAAGGATGAACTCTTGTAGCTCAGTTGAACAACCAAAGCAACAATGAGTTATCAAAATGTCAAAAGCCCCAAATGATACTTCTTCCCTCCTATTTATGCTTGCTAGCCTTAAGTCTCATATGGTTCCCTCCTATGACTTCAACCTCACTTAGGAAAATCGAATTCCTTACCAATTGGTGCTTATTATTTGTGGGTGTGTGTCCCCCACATTCCACTAAAAACTCTTCGACCCACTTTTTCCTAAGTTTTTCCACCAAAATTTTCCTTAGACCAAAAATGACAAAATTTACAAAATTGGTTCTATCACCTTAGTAATTTTTTAGGAAGGGGCATTACAGTCCTCCCCTCCCAGATGTTGCTTGTCTCCAAGCAACTGCAAAGCTGGATGTTGCGAAATTTGTTCACTTTCCCAGGTAGCATCATCCTCCGGCAAATCCTTCCATTTGACCAAATGGTCTCTGATCACCCGGTTCCTCAATCTCCTCTCCCGAGTCTCCAATATGGACTCTGGTGTCAAAACTAAATGCCCCTCATCATCCAAGGGAGGAAACTCTGTTGCGGCTGTAAGCTACTGCCCCAACACCTTTTTCAGGCATGAGACATGGAACATGTTGTGGATCCGGCTCTCTAAATGTAGCTCCAACTCATAAGCCACCTCTCCAACCCCCCTTATGACCTTCTACGACCCATTGAGTCGGGGTCGAAGCTTTTCTTCTGCCCCCTTCTGCTTAAGTGAAGACTGTCTATATGGCTGCAAGCGTAGGTAGACCATGTCCCCTACCTTGTAGTATCCCAAACGGGATATTTCGCCAAATTTTGCAGAAAATAACTTAAACCCACAATATGTCATAAAATCAACAGATGATTGCCACGTAAAATAAAAACAGACATAGCACTACAATCCATTACACATTGAACAGGAAGAATCTCAGCATTTTATTATAAATAGTAAATTGGGGTTACATGCATATCTGCCCCAAAATAGCGGAGATGGAAAACTGACCACCAATATGAACTGTTGCACTGCGCTTCCCTCCAAAACTGAACAACTGCACTCTCCCTCCAACAACAGTTGCCACTGAATCAACTGCAAATCGATGAAGCACCATTTGAAGATCTGAATGATCCTCACTCCATATCCCTGAAGCTCTGCAAAACTCCTAAATGAAGTCTCCTCAAGAGAGTTGGGTTTTCGTCCAACACTCGACAAATAACCCGAGGGTTTCCATCCTGGGACAACCAATGGAGAAGAGAACCAAGTTCTCAAACCTCTCACACAATAAAATGATCAAATCCCAGATATCCCTCAATGGTCTCCTCCTCTTCTCTTTATAGATCTCATGGCCTTATTTTATTATTATTTTAATCATGGAGTACTTTTCCCTCTTATTTTCCAATTAAAATTTTCCCTTTTAATGTAGGAAAGAGAAAATTGGCTACCATGTCTCCTCAACTCACTGAAACTCATGTCCAACCATCCCATCATGTTGGTATTCTCGTTCTGGTTCCAACGAGCTATTACACTAAGGTGTTCTATCGTGTTTTCCTCCCAGAATGCCACCTTGAGCGTAATTAATTGAGTTAAGCCCAAAAATAACTCAGTTTTCCAAAAGTTGTCGAAATGCTCTGGAACGAAAGGAAAATAGTACGGATGATGGAATATATCAAGTGAATGCCACCGGTCCTCATAGAAACTCCTCAAAACTCCTCCAAAAATCCTCTGGGCTTGCTGATGACATTAACATGTACCTGTGACCTGTCTGCTACCAACTCTGGAAGTCCATCCTGACCCTGTCATAAGTGACACCAAAAAAAGGAATATTACAAATCTTCCACCCCAAGATTGCTTGCCCCTAAACAATCCAAATATGTGGGCCACCCTGTTGGCTCGATGCCACTGAGACCCAATGCCCGGATCCCATACAAACCCCTAGGTGCTGCTATGCTCCTCTGTCAAGTCACCCGGAACAGACCCCTCGATCCCGAGATCCCAAACTGATCTCTCACTGCACCTGTCATCAATCAATCCTCCCGGATCCCAATGCCACCATGGCCAATCATTGCCCGAATCCCATGGCTCGAATTGCGCACTGTCTCTAGCTGTGGTTGTCGCCCCATGAAGCGAGGACCAACTCAGCCACTCTCTCCAATCCAACCTCTAGTGTTACTGAAATACTAATGGACTGTCGGTCCACAATCCATGGCCCAATGGAATATGTTGTGACATCTCTCTCGTCCAAGTGCTTCTGCCGAAATGTACCCGAGACTAAGAATGATACCCTATCAATAGGGTACCAACTCATCACCTCTCTCCAATCCAACTCTTGACTTGATCTCATGCTAACCCTGCTCTCTTGAAGTCGAGATGGAATTCTGAAGAATTGTCGACCTGTGCCCCACTACCAACTAGAAGCTGCCGCATCTATCATGTCTAAGGGTCCCTGCTCCGCTATGCTCCCTAAGCAGAAGATCGTACCATCAATAGGGTACCAAATCATGATCTCCCGCCAATCTATCCCGGAAGAAGTATCAAATGCAGTGACACCTGCATACAGAACAAGTCTGGCATGAGGTCGCCAATCCATACTCAACTCGTGCTGCCCCATCCCGTCTGCCGACGAGATCTACTTGCAAAAGAAGGCCCCTCTCTCTATAATGGGCCAAAGTGGGCAAGATATGCTGCAAGCCCCATCGATGTACTCCTGGAGAGTGTTGCAGCACGCTCTGCTGACTGCATGTGTATCTATCTGCAGCTCATCAATGGGTCAGCCCAAAGATGGATGCTCCACCATCTCCAATAGATCCTCCCTCTCCTAATCAGAAATGTCATACTCCTACCGTCTACTAGCCTTCTGCACAACTATCCCATCAACCTCCAACATCTCCTGAGGATAACTATCAACAACTATTGTCATCGTACTCGATGTCCATGCATTTGTCGATTCTTCCTTAATGGCTGACCCCAAGGTTAACTGTACATCTATCACAGACTCAATGTGAGCCTCCATCTGGCTCTCCCCCAAAGGACTATCATGCATGATGCGCATAGCCTCCCCCTCGACTGACTCATGCTCCACCATGGGCCGCTTCCGCTGAATCATCACAAGTGACTCCTTATCTACAATATCTCCCATAGAGTCCCCTGACTGTTCACCCTACACACTGGAATACAAATCTAGCCTACTGCCATCAACTCCACATGACTGCTCATGCTCCCCAGAAGCATCCTCATATGACCCCATGTAGTCATCCGAAGAAGAGTCCTCATTCGGGCATACAGAAGAAATGTCCTCCTGCTCTACCTCTACCACCTCATTTTCATCTCTCAAGCATGAGTGGTTAGTTCCCCAAGGTTCTTTGCAGATAAAGCAAAGTCCCTTCCTCCTCAACTTGTTCTTGTTTCCCGATCCTCCAAACTGGAGCAACTCCTCCCTGGTCAACTGTCTCCGGAATAGCCCAACGTTCTGCTCAACCAGCCCTTGGGCTAGCTCATAAGCAGCAGGTGAGACCAACTTTTCTCTCCTCCAAATGCTCAGCAACCTAGTCTCAACTCTCAACAAATGGCATCGCGGTCTCTCATACATGACGACAGCATGGACTGCATGTGTGCTATGATTGTGTGAGGATGATGCCTCCTAATGTTGAAGAAGCTTTGGAACATCTGCAGAATCAAGCCATCACACCCAAGATCAAACATGATGTCATACGTTCTCAATTTGGCCATACCTTCTAAAACCTCAAGCTTCTTCCCAGAGGTATAGCCTGCACTGTTGTCCAAGTCCTGAAAAGTCCCCACTATTAACTTAAAAACTTCCCTCATAACATCATCATTGAAAGGAGCTATAGGTGCAGTCAACCTCATAATGTTACTGAAGCATGATGCAACTGGAAGTGTGCTATGACTGTGTGAGGATGATGCCTCCTAATGCTGAAGAAGCATTGGAACATCTGTAGAATCAAGCCATCACACCCAAGATCAAACATGATGTCATACGTTCTAAATGTGGCCATACCTCCTAAAACCTCAAGCTTCTTCCCAGAGGTAGAGCCTGCACTGTTGTCCAAGTCCTGAAAAGTTCCCACTATTAACTTAAAAACTTCCCTCATAACATTATCATTGAAAGGAGCTATAGGTGCAGTCAACCTCATAATGTTACTGAGGCATGATGCAACTGGAAGTCTGAACCCTTCACAAGGTTCTTCCAAGAACTTGGGTTGTATAAGAGCAAGCATAACAGGTTTTAGGGCCCAAATTAATTTCTTTCCTTCTAACTGGCTAACTTTGGAGAGGTGTTCATCAAGTTCATCAAGTTTGGAAAGAACTCTCCATGTGATCTTCATGTGCTTCAAATCTAACCCAAGTTGAAAGATCTTGTGTCCCAGCTCATGTTCTTTCTGCAAATATTTTGGCGGTTCTTGCTGGAGAAGGGTGTGGATCCCTCTTTGAAAAGGGTCTGCTGTTCAGTTTTGTTTGCTGGTCTACTACTGCATGGTGGTTCAAGGAACTGTTTATTGTATTGTTTAGTCCCTTCAATAGTTTTGTGAGTTCCTCCATGGTTTAGTCCAATGATGACACAAACATTTGTGATAATGAGACTTAGTGATGCCTTTAATCAAACAATTTGGTTTCCCCTCTTGCTGTAGATGTTATATAATAAATTTATTGTCAAAAATATCTTGTTCAACATTTCAAATTGCTCCAACAGATTTCAGATGGTCTTGTAATGCTTGCAATAAACTCATAAATTAATATCTGCTGGTATGGGGGAATATCATTCTTAGAAAACATAAACATATAGGGAGCTTGCAATGGAAGATTGAACTTGGAAATATGATAGCTGCCAGCAGGAAGTTGCATATAGTTCTGGTGCAGTTTCAGAGAGTGACATTCCCAATTCTGTTGAGAAGCACGTTGTCGAAAAACCCAGCCTTTCTGAAGTCTGAGGCCGATCCACAACAAGATCGAACATACACAGCAAAAGATGATCATTCAATGCGCTCTATTCTTGCATTTGAACTCATCCAAGCACATATATCTTTGATCGACCTTCACTCTGTTACGCACCACAACCATGCATACACACAGGTGGGCTCGATGATAAACAATCAATGCCCTTTTGCTTTTCAAAGATTGCCTCAGCTAAATTTTTGCGTGGAGTTTGATTTTACCACTGAATTCAACAACTTCGGTGGTGCTCACATCAACACACACAAAAAATCTTGACCACGTGGATCCAACAATCTCGGCTTTAACGAGATCGACGTCCAGATACAACCCACACTCGTGATCCACGCAAATTGCCCACAACAACACCTCAACAATTTGACCCTTCCACAAAGGAAATTGGATTGAACGTTGCTATGATGATTCTGATATGTGTGCAGAAAAATACGCTTGGAATATGATCGGCTCACTGGAACAGGACGTTAGGTTGACCGTCAAGCAACACAACACTATTGACTATTAACAATTCATCACACGATCTATTTTTCCAAAACAAAACCATGTGCTTCGAATTCCCGGTAATACGGATATTTGCGTAGTTTTAGGGTATAAGAATAGTGTCTGATTGCCCTCGATTCTGGTTTAGAACTGCGCATTATGGTATGATGCCCCCTCTATTCTCTAGGCTGCGCTCAGAGGTATGCTCAGAATTATGTGCATGTATCTTACCCTAGTCAAATAGGCCAGGTCCCTCTACTTAGCCGACATGCCTGTAAGAATTGTCCTCTTTGTGGCCAGCAAATCATGCCCATCAATTACGTGATCGACACATGCGTTTTCCACTAGCACATCGCCCTGCCCTTTCATGCATAATGGCTTGGCCTGAATTTTCTAATGGCTTAACCTCTGCGGACCCTCACGAATTTGCAAAAAAAATCACACTTGATTCAATCAACTCCGATACCAATAGACTTCGTCTTTGTTCTTCAGCGCCATCACTCTGCTCCTTCATGCAACTGCAGCGATCCTACAACAGATGTCACGAGAGATGGTCAACATGTCAATCTCCCTTTCCTTGTAATCAATTTATCCGCAAAATCCTTACGTCGAGTCACATGAATGCGCCCAACACACTCTGTTTCGATTTGTTGCCAACAGATCACACCCGATAAATTCACTGACTCGGCCAATCTCACTTACGAATTCGGTTCCTCTGCTTATTAAAACTTAGCCAATAACAAAAAAACTGATAGCTAGAATCTCGGCTGGGTTGGCGGTCTAGCAAGAAGAGACGCCCCTTTTCAACTGCAACGTCGACTTCAACTTAGCGCTAATAGAACTGCTAAAGAATGCTACTCAATTAAAATCGGCTTCTCTCTAGCTTGGACGTCTTGCAAAAAGAAAATAATGGGCCCTTTATGAGTGATGCGCTCCTCCTGTCTTTTTATGAAAATTATTCACGCCCCCCACTAAATGATTCGACGACTACTTCAGATTTGTCACACAGATCTTATGCGGCCACAGTTCCACAAGTCTAATTTGTCGATCACTTATTAAAATTGAACCAATTTGATCACTTGATAAATCACAAAATGTCTTAGCAATGGTCTGGCTTTCTCGGCAAGGGTATACCTTCTACAAGAAAATAAGCTCTGACAATTTGGAAATTAAACCCTCAGGCTGGCAGGATGCACAACTCTAATACCACTGTAATATCACAAATGGAATATTTCGCCAAATTTTGCAGAAAATAACTTAACCCCACATTATGCCATAAAATCAACATTTACTTAACAAATGATTGCCATGGAATATAAAAATAGACAGAGCATTGCAATCCATTACACATTGAAGAGGAAGAATCTCAACATTTTATTATAAATAGTAAACTGGGCTTACATGCTTATCTGACCCAAAATAGCGGAGATGGAAAACTGACCACCAATATGAACATTTGCATTGCGCTGGCCTCCAAAACTGAACAACTGCACTCTCCCTCAAACAACAACTGCCACTGAATCAAGTCAAATCGATGAAGCATCAATCGAAGTTCTGAATGATCCTCACTCCAATATCCCTGAAGCTCTGCGAAACTCCTGAATGAAGTCTCCTGAAGAGAGTTGGTTTTTCGTTCAACACTCGACAAATCACTCGAGGGTTTCCGTCTTGGGGTTACCAATGGAGAAGAGAACCAAGTTCTCAAACTTCTCACAAAAGAAAATGATCAAATTCCAGATATCGCTCAATGGCCGCCTCCTCTTCTCTTTATAGATCTCATGGATCCTTCTAGAGCCTTGTTTTATTATTATTTTAATCATGGAACACTTTTCCCTCTTATTTTCCAATTAAAATATTCCTTTCTAATGCAGGAAAAAGTAAATCGGCTACCATGTCTCCTCAGCTCACTGAAACTCATGTCCAACCATCCCATCATGTAGGTATTCTCGTCTCGGTTCCAACGAGCTATTACACTAAGGTGTTCTATCACGTTTTCCTCTCGGAATGCCACCTTGAGCGTAATTAATTGAGTTAAGCCCAAAAATAACTCAGTTTTCCAAAAGTTGTCGTAATGCTTCGGAATGAAAGGCAAACGGTGCGGATGATGGAATATATCAAGCGAATTCCACCAGTCCTCATAGAAACTCCTCAAAACGCCTCCAAAAATCCCCTGGGTCCGTTGATGACAACAACCTATACCTGTGAGTCTGTGACCTGTCTGCTACCAACTCTGGAAGTCCATCCTAACCCTGTCATAGGTGACACCGAAAAAAAGAATATTACATACCTCAGATTGTCTCTCCACCCTGTTCTTATCAGCATATATCTTTTGTTGATTTTGAGCCACATGAAAGTTTTTCTTGAGAGCTCGAAGAATCTCTAGGCTCTCTTGAACCCAATCCTTTTCCCCTGGGGCCCTGTTATCTCCAAACATCATATCAGAAAAAGAGAGTGCGTCATATCCATAAATTTCTCGGAAATGAGACATATTGATCGACATGTGATAAATGGTGTTGTAGTAGAACTCTCCTAAATGAAGCTACTTTACCCACTCTCTCTGCTGCCCTGTCACATAGTGGCGTAGGTACCCTTCCAACCACTTGTTCATGATCTCGGTCTACCCATCTGTTTGTGGGTGATAGCTAGTGTTGGGTGTAAGCTTTGTCCCCACTGAGAGGAACAACTCTTGCCAGAAATTCCCCATAAATTTGTTGTCCATGTCACTAATAATGGTCTTGGGAAGACCATGTAATCGGAAAACCTCCCGAAATAATAACTCGACCACATGGGAGGCTGAAGATCTCGATGAGATGGCGAAAAAATCGAAAACAGGATCAATCTGTCGACCACAACATAAATACAATCTCGCCCTTGTGCAGCTAGAAGCCCTGTGCGAAAGTCCATGGACACACTCTCCCACTTCCTCTTCGGAATGAGAAGCGGTTGTAATAAACCTGCAGGATGTGATAGCTCCACCTTGTTCCTCTGATAGTCTACGCACTCTTGCACGTGCCTCAGAACATCTCCCTTGAGCCCCCGCCATGAGAAACTCTCCCTGATGGCGCAATATGTCTTGAGGAACACCGGGTGTCCGGCTAGAGTGGAATCGTGGGCTGCCTTCATAATCCTCTCCTTAAGATGAGATCCTGAAACCAAGAATATCCTATCCTTGTAATAGATCACATCATCCATCACCCGAAATATGTCATCCCTGTGTGTGTCGTCCATAATCTCACAAGCCTGCCTGTCTTTGGAGTACTCAACCAAAAGTTGAGCCTTCCAGTCATGAGTAACGTCCTTCAAGGATAATACTACGGGCCTCCTAGAAAGGGCATATGCCACCACGTTATGCTTGCCATTCACATACTCAATCTAAAAATCGTAAGCCTGGAGCTTACTCGCCCATTTTTTCTGCCTTTCCTCCCATGACTACTGCTCCAAGAAAATCGAAGACTGTTGTGATCAATCTTCACCTTGAATCGGTTGCCCACCAAATATTGTCTGAATATGGCCAGTGTATGCATCACAACCAGCATATCTTTGTCATAGACAAAGTACAACTGCTCATGGGATAGCAGCTTCCTACTCTCAAAATGATCTTCCTGCGTAAACGCGGCCCCAAATCCCTCACCGGAAGCATCATACTCCAGCACAAAGGGCCGTGTGAAATCTGGCAAAGCTAAGACAAGATAACTGCTCACAAACCTCTTGAGGCGCCCAAAGGCCTCCTCTGCCACTTGTGTCCACTCAAAAGCTCCCCTTTTTGTCAAATCGGCGATGGGTGTTGTGTAAATTTATGTAGATGTTTTATGCTTGATGCAACTTTACTTTTCACTACAACAATCACACAAACAATCAAGTAAAATGCTGATAGAACATACCAGTGGATCTATAGAAGACAAACCAAAAACAGAAAAAATGTGGTGGTGCGTTACGGCAGTCAACAAGATGCTTCAACCAGCAAAGTCTCCTTGGTCAGCCAACCCAGCATGTGTCACAACAGCCCTCAAAACAGCCACACGGTCAACTCAAAGTCAACCCTAGAAAAGTCAACACATAACAGCAGCAAGAAAGTCAACGCAGCTCGGTCTTCAGTCAACCTTTTGACCTCGGTTCTTGTGCCAATATGTATGGCCTTCCAAAATCGAAGTCTCCACCAAAATTCAGCCTCTTTGGACCATGCGTTAACCAAAGTCAACGTTGGTCAAACTTGCATGGAAACCCTAGTTGCAGCAGAATTCGTCCTTCTTTCCCACGTGTGAACCAAAACTGCTTCCAAGGAGCTCGTACTAAATCAGAAGAGGAGAGATGTTGTGTGAGAATGAGATGAGTGAAAAAGTCCTCCAATGTTGACTCTATTTATATCAATCACTAAGGGTGTGTGACACATCTGCTGGGGGTGTAAAACCTTAAGGTCGACCTGCACATATTTGAAATTATTAAAAATAAATTCAAAATAAATGTTCAGCTTAGAGGAACCCAATAAAAATATTAGTATCTTCATTTGAGCATCACAACCTGGAGTTTGGACCTAGTTGTCCAATTTTAACACTCCCTCTCAACTAGGGAGCCCTCAATCCACTTGTGCAATCAAACATCGTGCGTCATCCCGCCGTAACTTGCTTTTCTGGCCTCTTTATTTCAGAACAAAAGTGGGTCAGTCACAAAGACATCATTCCCGACTGACAGATTCGGCCCAGAGGTCCGAAACCTCTATCGGACTCACAAAGAGTCTCATACCAACCCGAAGTTGGTTTACCTGACCCAAAGTCAGTTGGAGGTCCGAAACCTCACTATACTTGATCCCAGATCAAGTGGTTGGACCGTGCCATCCTCGATAGAGAGTACGACAATCTCTGATGCGTCCATCAGTCTTTGCTACTAGTCTCTAGCTTTTCCCACCTCATTGGCCAAATGAGAGGTACTTCCCATGAGCCCTGAACTCAATGGGTAGGATGCATATGGGGCACAGATAATGAGAGGTGAACCAACTCAATAATGTCAACGGTGGGGCCCAAGCACACCAACAAGGTTCGGTAAGCCTAGCCTTGTGGTTGTTTATAGCTCCGAGAAGCTATCCCCAAAGCCCCCCAGAGCTCCCAAAGCTCATCGTCCAACAAGACCCACATCATAGGGTCGTTCCACGATACCAAGACTCTCACGGAAGGTTAGGAACTTGACCTTCCCCAGGGGCTTTGTGAGAATATCTGTGACCTGCTCATTTGTTCCTATATGATCGAGCCTTACGGTGCCTCGCTGTACCATATCCCGGATAAAGTGGTACCTGATATTAATATGCTTGGATAGATCGTGGAACACTGGATTCTCAGACAAGCGAATCCCACTTTGGTTATCACAGAGTATTACGGTGGTATCTAGCACATGTCTGAACAACTCACTAAAGATCTTTCGCAACCAGACTGCTTGACAACAGGCCATACTCGTTGCAATGTATTCGGCCTCTGCGGTGCTCAAAGCCACCGACTTCTGCTTCCTGCTCATCCATGAGATTTGAAGCAAAACCAAGATTGAAGCAGCATCCTGATGTGCTCTTACGATCCACCACACTGCCAGCCCAATCGACATCAATATATCCAAGGAGTGTCATGCTCCTGGCAGTGTATCTCATCCCATGGTTTATCGTGCCCCGAAGATATCTCAGAATATTCTTGGCACCAACCCAGTGAAAGTGATGAGGCTCAACCATCTGTTGACACAAAGTGTTCACTGCCAGCTCAATCGGCATCAGTATATCCAAGGAGTGCCACGCTCCTGGCAGTGTATCTCAGCCCATGGTTTATCGTGCCCCGAAGATATCTCAGAATATTCTTGGCACCAACCCAGTGAAAGTGATGAGGCTCAACCATTTGTTGACTCAAAGTGTTCACTGCAAAACATATATCTGGACGGGTGTTCACTAAGAACATCAAGGCCCCTACGAGTTGATGATACTCAGTAGGATTTTCCAATACGGGCCCAGTAGCGTTGCCACTCAACTTCTTGAAGTTGAGTTCCATTGGTGTCGACACAGACTTGCAGTCCACCATACTAAATATTTCAAGAAGCTTCACAATGTATTTTCCTTGAGAAAGGAAAATCTCGCCAGGTCTTTGCCAGACCTCCAGTCCTAGGAAGTAGTACATCAGTCCTAGGTCCTTCATCTCGAACTCAGCAGTGAGCTCCCTCTTGCACTGATGAATGAGAAGGTCAACACCTGTCAGGAAGAGGTCATCCACATACAGCACCAGAATGAGAGGCTTCCCCTTGACAACCTTGGAGTAAAGGTTTGGGGCTAGTGTATTTCCAATAAATATCTAACCATCCTTCTTGCAAAGATTCTTTTCCAAATACCAAGGATCTTAGTACTAGGAATGGAACCTCTAACAATTTCTTTGTTCTTAACGCCCTGTATTCTCCGGGGATTAATCACTTCAACACAATCTCCGATGGTTCCATTATAAGGGTATCCAAAGTACAAACGAGATGGATGTTTGTTGTCCCCAACCATTCTCACTACCATCTCGTAAAAGGGTAATGCATATGGGCTATAAATGAAGCTTTTGTGTTGTCGATTTCCATACGTAAAGGTACTCTCCCTCATGATGCGCCTATCAAATAGGTTCACTACTGACAAGCAAGTGCCAGAATGATAGGTGTAACCTTTCGCTTTCGGTACTAAAATCCTCGTGAGATGAGAGCATCTATCTCCCAGTAACTCACCTTCACTAAGCGTAAGTTTTATTTTACTCAATTTTTATTCCCGAATACCTTTTTCTTTCCCAGAAGAGCAGCTGAAATATGCATATCAAATCACACCATCTCTGTAATAGTGTAAATGCTTCTTTCTCCCCGTGAGAGCACATTGGGATTATTCGACAATAAGATATCACTATAATTGTGAAGGTCTTATCAATAAAATTGTCATTTCTCCTGAGATCTATGACATAGTCAATTACTGCATTTGATAATTTCCTTCATTCCCATACGCAAATGATTCCATGAAGCGAAATTTTTTTCTAGTGCACAATACTCATAAAATGGATTTCCTTACAATCGTCAAAATATGTTCTCATTCTATCTATTCCAATCCAATTTCTTCTTTAAAATGGGAATAGATAGGGAATATTTTAGATAATTGTTCTATTAGTAATATGAATAATAACGGATCTTAAAAAGATTCGTATTGAAAGAAGACTAGATTGGAGTGAACTTCCCGGGGAAAGTCCGGGTTCGATTATGATCCGAACAAAGAAAGAGTTAAATGATCGAGCATTGCATAAGGAGAATGCAATGCCCACCCAGAGAATTAGTGTGCTTTATCCATATAGATAAAAGGAATATATGGAAAATATAGTCATCATGACACGAGATCATTGCCACAAAAGGAATTAGTTACTATACAATTGATAAGATGATCACTACGAGATCCATATATGATCATAATATGGAATGGATCAGATTTAACTGTCTTAAATTATTTGATTAGATTGATCCGAATACATCGGATGACTCGAGGGATGATTGAGGATTTCCTAAAATAGGAGGAAGTCGAAGAAAATGTCCTTTCGTCTTTTCGGGGGGGGGGGGGGATGAAATCATTACCTTATTTATTATCTATTTATTTCCGAAAGATTGAATTGTTCGTACCCGAACAAAAAGAATTTGGAAGGAAGTTGCTATTCACTAATTTTGTTAATTAGAACCAAGAAATCTAATAGGAAAGATGGCCGAGCGGGTTCAAGGCGTAGCATTGGAGCTGCTATGTAGGCTTTAGCTAAAGAGAGTTCGATCCCTTCTCTTTCCCGTATCTTCGCCCTACTATTTTCTTCTCACCCATTGTTTTTCCAATCTATTGAATCCCAATAGGACTGATTTCCTAGTCTGCAGGATCAATCTACCTCTATTTGTAATAGAGAAAATAGAACGAACATTGGTTAGGTGGTATGGGAAGAGTAAAGACTATTTTAAGAAGTAATAAAAGTATCGATAGATAACAAGTACTATCGAAAGGATTATAAAATGTCTCCTTTAGGGAAGGGGAAAATAAGGAGAAAAACAGAATTTCCGTATGCCTGGCGACTAATTCCTCCCTTTCATTTCATTCTCGATTCAAGCTTGATGAGAATACATACTCTATGACCAACAATTCATTAATCTTCAAAGCCCGATCCATTTACTATCTATTATTTGATTGATGAATCCTTTATATTGTAAGGGATGAAAAGTCAAATGATTTGGCAATTTATCCCTCTGGAATAGGTCTATATTCTTCTTAATGATAGCTCTCAATCTTGGTTGATCTCTTATAGTAATCACATCTCGAGGTTTGCAAGGGTAACTTGGTATATCTACCATATGGTCATTGACCCGGATATATCCATGATTCACTAATTGTCTAGCTCCAAGAATGGTGGGAGCCATACCCAATAGAAAAATAATATTATCCAAACGCATTTCAAGTAATTGCAATAGGACTGCCCGATTGAGCCTTTGGCTCTTCTAGAAAACTCTGAACATATTTCAGCAATTGTCAAGCTCCGTTAGTCCATAATGAAAAACGCAATTCTCGTTTTTCTTCTAGCCGGATGCGATATTGAGATATTTTCTTGGAAGAAGACAGATTCATATTCATAGAATCCTTTACGTTTTCTTTGGGTCTTTTACTAGTGAGCCCTGGGTAAAGTTTTGGACGATGTATTATTTTTTAAACGAGGTCCCCCAGATAACTGACATAGAAACTCCTTTTTTAATTAGCAGATAGTGCTAGAAAAAAAAAGAATAGTATAACTCGTATGAGTACTACTGAATTCTTTTATAATTCTTTTCATATGGAAAACAAGATATGTTTCTCCAATTTGTTATAGATCCTAATAGCTCCAATCATTTCATTCATCTCGTTCCTAGTTGGGAATAAGTGATCATGGCATGACTGATTCGACGAACAATCGTAAGAGTATTCTCCACTCCATCTTGATCCTAACAAAACTTTGTGGATTATGGAAATGAGAGGAACGGAAAAGAGCCAACTATCGGGATCGAACCGATGCCCATCGCATTACAAGTGCAATGCTCTAACCTCTGAGCTAAGCAGGCTCGATGGAATATAACTCCTCATTTCATTGGTGTGAGATCCATAGATTCCTTTGGAATCCTAACGATTATAGCGCAAATCAGAGGCATTAAAGGTCGATTTGCAGTTCAGGAAGACTAGGATGGGTAGACTTAGGGCGTATGTAAAAGCCCAAGTAAAGTGCTATCTTGATGAGACGCTGAGGTCTTCCTCCCCTGGGCCGGGGTGAGGCTAACTGGATGGGATAATCTGGTTCATGGGCGCTTGGATCAGCACTTACGGCGTTGCATTGATGACCGCCTACTTACACCCAGACTTTACTTCTGTTCGATCTACAGCAACCAACCACCTGTATTCTTTACCTTTCATAGGCTCATAGACCTTAGCGATTGATTGTACATGCTTCCAAACACCACTGGCTTTAGGAATGCTTTGTGGGTATAGCACTGAGAATCTTTACTATACTATGTTGCCTATTGACTTTTACTCTTAGCAACTACCCACCTGATTAACCTTTCACTTACTCACTTACCTAACCTTTTAGCATTCCACCGGCGTTCAAATAGAGCGAGGCGAGTAGTGTGCGCGCGATTTCGGATACATCACCAGGCGTTCGATTACAAACACTAGCTGAAATAATGCTTACTTGGTATTGCAATATCTTATCTTGTCGGGTCGGGCTTAAACCCCCGGATACTAGTGATGAATTTAGACAAACAAAGCATTCATTGCGGGAGATGCAAAACAGACATTGCTAGGAAAGGCACTTTAGATGCTTACTTGCTTTACCTTTTGTTTATCTACTCTACCAACCCGCTGTTATCTTTACCAACCTTGCATAGTGCTGTGCTCATCGACTGAACTTTGAGCATTGTATGCGCAAGTGTTAAACTATGTGCCCATTTGGGATGGGGTGAACGAGGGATCTTTGCTTGTCGCTTTGAGGCTTTACATCGATCTTATATATGTGAATATCTCGTAGAGGGAGCTTTTGAAATGTTGGGGAGCTTTAGGAAATCGATATAGGACTTGTTGAGGAACTTTGTCCATGTTTGGGAGTTTTTGGAGGAAGGAGCGCTGGAGTCTTTCCCTAATAGCAATTGAACCACCGATCGAATCCATTGCATCCCGAGGTTACTGATTAGTCCTGGAAAGCTACTGTGCTGAGTCTAGAAAGATCAGTTCAGCCATCATCTCAAGCACCCACACCATCGATACATGAAACGATAGAGATCACGTTCCCCATATTCCACGAGACAAGATATTGAGTTTACCTATATGATACGAGACGATATATTGAGGGCCCATATTCACACGATACGGGTGGTATAATTCCCCATCCAACCACTAGAACGACATTGATGAGAGAGAAACCCAATTTCCCACCGCAGTGCTAGAAGGAGTCCACCCGTTTCATACATACCGAGAGAAGAGTACTCATACCCCCACCCGTATGAAACTTCTTGCTACAGAAAACACGTTCCTACCTCGACTGGTGGCTGCAATTATGAACCGTTACATATGATGATGAATCATTTTAGGATCAGACGCAATGAGGTAGTAATGCTGGTCTAATTGTCTCTTGAGCATAGCTGCTTCTTTTTTTGGAAGTTGATTGAATCATCCCGTATCTTGTTCTTTTTTTAAATCCTTGAACTTCTGAAGTCTCGTCTCTGTAGTAGACCAATTAGTTAACATACCACTAAAGCCATTTTCTATTTACATAATGACATCGAGCTTCAGTAGCGCTGATGCTACTAAATCCGTTGCTCGATATTTCGTACCGACTATCGTAATCGCCTCTCACTCGCTAGTATCAAACACCAAATCGACAGCTTTCCGATAAAGAACGGCAGGTTTTAGCCGGACTAATAATATGAGTATATTTACGCTCTATAAAAATGTAGGTGCCATCTTAGGGTTCCATTTCCTAGTTTTATGCCTAAATGAACTCTTGCTTCCATCATCTCTTCCAAATCAATGTTCCAATATCTTTTGCTCATTCTCGCTCACTTTCCTCCCCAAAATAGCGAAATAAAATGTATCATAATATCTAATTATTCCAACGAATCGATTACATCTTAAAGATTGCACTGTCTGTCTAGTACGTGGTAGAAACGTTCTCCTCATAGAATATTTCATATTCTTCCTATTATAGAAGATATATTCATGAACATAAAAAGAAATCTCCTTCTCAAGACTCTTTTAATGCATTTCGTTTAATATATTGTGATAATTTTCTTGAATGGAAAAAAAAGATACTTTGTCATGATGAGAAATAAAATATCCTTCACTTTGTTACTACATAGATTCCTATTCCCTATTCTTGGATCTATTAGTTTCACGTTTCACTGAGCAGTAAATATGTTACTAGATCAGCATGTATCATCCTCGAGAGTAACATTTTCCTTCAAGCCTTTCAACCAATCGATATGACCTTGTAGAGCGCTTTAGCTAAAACTCTTGATTTCTTGGAAACTCGTCTTCAGATATAAAACTTTGAGTATTCAGAGATGCCTTATATTCCTAATAACATGGTTTGATAATAGAGTTTGTCTCTTCCCGAGCACGATCCATTCTCATGCTCGTGATAATCCAATGAGTTCCCCGATGAAAAAACATTAGTCGTTCCATCTTCGAAATTAATACTTTCGATGTCATTTGGCGTACAATAATCTCTATATGCTTATCACCAATTCGTACCCCCTTGGGATCGGTAAACTTTTTTGAATCCGATTGACTAAATGAATCGACTTCGTTCCATAGTTATCCTGTGCGCCGATGAATAACCTCCAAAGACTTCCAAGAAATCTTGTCATATCTACGGGTCCAATTTTCAAAACTTTTCTGATTCATCGATATTGAATTATTCAAACGGGCTTCTGAAAATTGTTCAACTTCGGGAAGACCTTGAATTATATCACTGGATTTTAACCTTTCATATATCAATGTTATCAATGTATCTCCTTTGTCAAGAATTTCTCCATAATGACCATGAACTAATCGCTTTGTCGAGTAGCCAAATAGGGTTTAGAAATTTGGGTCTAATGACTAAAGATTCCTCAGACAACTCTATAATTTGACCAGACATTCGGGGAGTGGTTCATCCTCGGATATCCATACACTTTCAGGAATCAATTGTCCAAGACTAACTACTGGAAATGTTTTTTTTGCAGAATTCGGATGAGGAAGAGCACCAATTTGGACCCAAGAGATCGGAAATGATGTTCCTGCACGGATCGAAATGATAAATTCTCATATTTTCATCCATGAAATAATTGTGGAAAATGGAATGTTTCTTTGATAATACTTTTTTATCAATTATAAAATGGGAGGATGGAAAAACTATTTGGATTTATACTATGTAAATGTCCCAAGAGACTCGAAAATTCACATGAATTTTCTCATAGGATCTTTTCTATTTGATTTATTTCTGTATCATAGCATTTAGAATCATTGAATAGAACGATTTGAAAGCAGTCGGATGGTGATAGAACCATAAAAGATCCACTTGTCTTCTTCCCCATTCGATAATGAACAAATAGTCCTTGATGCTTACTAATTAATTGACTCGCCCCATTGGAAGAGAAAAGATTAGTGTGGTCCAAATTGTTATGGAACATCAAATTTGAACTTGCTTTATGTCCCTTCTCCCATGAAAAAAAGGGTGGTATTTCATCAAGCTAATTTGAACCATATTGTTAACGATCTTATTTGTTCTTATCGAAATAAGAGAAATATAAACCTCAGATTCTATAGAATCTATTTGTTCCCAATCAAATCCTAGACAAGTTCGAACTGATGGAATACTTGTATCACTCATTATTTGGATTCGTTCACCATCTTCATACAAAATGGAATTGCTAATTTGAATGCGTAAAAAGTTGTCCCCTTCCTCGATAAATCTAGGGAAAAAGGGTGTTGTCATATTCGGCCCATCAGGTATTCCATGTTCTACGTTAGAATATCCAAAAATGGAATTTATCTGTAGAATACCTCTTTTGGTATTCTAAGAATCGCATCAGACAAGGTATTATTCTTTTTCCCCATTCTTTATCACACTGCTAACTGAGGCAGATGAATCGATTCATTTGCTTTTTCCCCTTCATATTGTAATTCTTAGGGGAAAAGGTGACATAAATAGAGTCTCGATGCTCGTTGGATATGGTCCGTCTCGCTTCAGCTTCGAATAACCGAAGATTTGTTCTTCCTTCCCATAGCGGTTGAGTCACCCGATCCGTGTTCCACTTGATCCACGTAAGAATCATGTATGTTTGGCAACAAAAGGTTGAATATCTACTTGATCCCTGATACTAATGAAAGGGAAAGGGTACTACTACTCGATCCCAGTATATACCTCCCAGATAATATCCATAGATAACCCGTCTCGAGTATAGAATGAACATTACCGTGTACATATTCGTGCAGTGCATGACACACATTGGCACTCTAGTGCATTTCTCCTTCTAAGTCGGAATATATATTTTTGCGAACTTTTTCCTTGAAGGAAGATGTTCTAGCGACGAACCTCTGGCAATAATTTGTTTCGATTCCACATATTGATCATTTTGAACCAAAAGCAAACTTTGTGGTGGAATGGTTAAGTTACGTACTTGATTCTGACCATCAATAGTAATGGATAAGTTATTATGACATAGATAAGCGAGGATGTCCATTACGTGTATGTGTGGGATAAACCAAATTCTCATTGAATTCAATCTTTCCATTGAAAGGGGCTTGTATATCAGTTCTGCTAATATCACTAGTAAATACTCCCTCGCATGAAAAGTCCTTAGTGTTAGTTGAGTTCCTGGTTCCTCAATGGATTGGCCCTGACTAATACCTATTGCTTCTCCTAATTCAATCAAGTGATCGTGAGTAGTACTTTCAGACCATAACATAATTGATAACCGAGATATAATCTTGCAAGTAAAGGGGGTTTGTATATATATTGGTGCGTGGTCGAAGGATTTCTTAATTGATTGACAAGTCCAATCTCCAACATCCCGATTGCGTGTGTGCAATGCATCTCCTATTTATATATATACATCGTCTGCTAGCACACGATCAATCGCATTTGTGTTCGTACAACAACTTCATTTATGAGCCCTCTCTAGACCTCGAATGGACTTACGAAAATACCTTGGAGAGTGCCACAATACTGTTCTACGTACTACAATTTTTTGAATTATTTCAACAAGTCTACGTGTGAGGTATCCGAGCATCACGTTCGTATGTGACGATCCATCAACTCCTTTTACGAGCTCCATAACGGAAATAATATATTCAGTTAAAGAGAGCCCTTCATTAAATTCCTTCGAATGGGTAGATCGATGATTTGTCCTTGAGGATCCGACATTAATCCTCTCATACCTACTAATTAGTGAACTCTGAGATGTACTTCCCCTAGCTCCTCGAGAAAGACATCACATGTCCTGGATTTAAGGGATCAATCATGCTAAAATTCGTATTCATTTCTTTCCTCAAATATTCACCGGGTAGCATACCATATCTTGATCGATTGACGTAATTTTTCCATCGCATGTAAATTCCCATAATGATTTCAAAATTTCTCCGAAATGAACCTTGTTGCTCCGCATCTTGAACGAGCCATCCTTTTGGAAGGCGCTCGTTAAAAAGATCATCAATTCCTAATGAAATAGTTTGTATCGGTAACTTGTTTAAAACTCCGAAGTTTTGAGTTGATCCAAGATATGTGATGTATATGTCATTTCGAAGTGATCTATTAATCTACTAATAAGCTTTTTAATGGCAGTTTTATCCATCACTTTATTATAAAAGGGCAAATTATCAAAGGGAAATCTAGTTTGTTTCTTCGTAAGTAAAAATCTCCATATTTTCATGAGTAGGATTAAGAAATGGGTTCAAGCCGATTATTCGAAGGCTTCCTCGATCTCTATATCTGCACTAATGAAAAAATCATAAGATCAATAACATTAGATCCGCGAAATTTGGTAGTAATTTCTTTGGGTGTTCAAAACGGAGTCAAACCCTTGTATGGCTTCTTCCATTTCTCGGTGAAACGAGCAGTAAGTAACAACAGTTGTTCGAATGTATATATTAAGGATTTCCCCCATTCTACCTTTTTCTTATTCGATAATGTTCATGGATTTCATGGAAAGTACCCAAAGATTCGTATTGAACTTGACAAGAGCTTCTGGTTTGCCATCGAGTGTAATGATACGTAAATCCAATTCCCTCACCCGAGAGCCATAAGAGTTTAGAATAAGTCAATTCGTTTCTCGTCGGTAGCTCGAGCACATCATCATAACTATAAAAGGAAGGTTTCTTACAAGAAAAGCTTTTCTTTTCGAGTGATACGGATGGTACCTATTCCCATAAATACCTTGACTATTTTCGACCGTTGATATAAAGCCCAAGAAGCATATCCCTGAGTTGGTATAGAAATAGGATCTCAGATAGCCGGAGACAAAGATTTGTCTCGTAAAACATCGAGTAAAACGCAGCTTCGCTCTAGCTTCGTGAGATAAAGGGTACATGGACAAATCATTTGATCTCTCATCAAAGTCCGCATTAAATCCTCCACAAACTAGATGGATGTAAATGAATGGCACGTCCTTCCTCTAAATAGGTTAGAAACACTTGTATTCCCAATTTGTGTAAGGTAGGTAGGTGCTCGATTCAACAATACGGGATGTCCTTGCATAACCTCTTGAAGTACTTCCCATACAATGGGTCCCTTATCTCGAATCATACTTTTAGCAACTCTTAGGTTGGGAGCAATATGTTGTCCAATGAGACTACGAATCACAAATGCTTGAAAATTTTCTATTGCTATTTCTGAGGGTAATCCACATTGGTACAATGATAGAAAGGGACCCACCATAATAACGAAACGACATGAATAATCAACTCGTTTGCCTAGTAAATTTTCACGAAATCTTCCCTCTTTGCCTTCGATCACATCTGAAAACGATTTATAAGGCCTATCATGACTGTCTCTCATTGGTTGTCTACATATACCATTATTAAGAAGTGCATCTATGGCTTCTTGGATCAATTTTTTTGACAAATAAAAAATGACTCAGATCCACTTCTTGCTAATAAATTTGTAAGAGTATTATTCCGATTGATAACTCTTCGATAAAGTTCATTTAGATCTGACGAGGTAATAAGTCCACCTTCACCTAATTGAACGATTGGCCTCTGTTCGGGAGGAAGAACTGCGTAATAGGCATAAGACCATCCATTTTTGGTTCTATATTTGTTCGAAGAAAAATGTTTAGCCAATTTCATGCGTCCAACTCGTGAAAATCCTTTCTTCTTCGAATTTTTTTCATCCTCCCATCTATCCACGATGGATTCTTGGTTCTCCTCCAATCTATTCCGATTTCAATTCCACCAGAGTTCTTCCATTCCATATGTGAACGATCTATAATCATTTGCGGATCCGCGACCCGTTAGTTGTTGCTCGATAGCATCTCCCCCCAAATAGCTATTTCTCTCTCTTTAAATGTTCCAGAACCCCCGAGCAAAGAGGTAATGAGGACGAGCGAGAGAGGTAATGAGGAATAATATCTTTCCGGGGATTGAATCTCATAATTGAATGTACCCCATGATCTCAATAAAGTTGGTTTTTTAGCTATGGGCCTAGCAAGAAAAGATTTGGATAGGTTATTCTAAGATTTCCCCTCAGATCGGACGTGAAAGTTTCCTCTCATCCGTCTCAAGTAACTATAAAAAAAAGATGAAAAAAAACTCTTTTTTGCGCTCGAAGAGAGATCGCTACTCTTGCTCAAGTTCCAAGTGAAATTGAGTATTCCTTTATGTTATGATTCTACAACATAGATATGGAATTATTGAGCGGTCTCCTCCCTTCCGAACAATACTTTTCTTCTTGAAAGACCTTCAATTAGGGATTTACTTGTCTTTATCTCGTTCCATTTGATCCTTTAGGGTCCTGCTTGCTTTGCTTTACTTCGATGGTTACAATACTATTGATCGAAGCATATGTGCGATGAATAGACTCCTATAGCCATATCTTCGGTCTGGAATACCTCTATTCAGGGCTAACCCAAGTAAAAGAGAAGAGAATGACTTTCAAATTCCATTATCTGAAAGAAGTGTTTTCACAAAGTTCAATTAGCAATTTGATACAGGCAATATCTAAACCCTGGACTTTCCTCTTTCTCAACATCTTGAAAAGATGCTTATAATTCCGAGCTTCATGCTACTCCTCGCAGGAGGGCATGTCGTAGCTAAAAGGCATCCTAATGAGATTGAATAGGAGGACAGGTCTCGATTCTGGATTTGTATGATTGGAACTTGTGATCGAGTCACACATCGCAATATATCTTGGATCTTCTAATTCTTTCCGAGTTTTTAGCTAATAGATTCGCAATATAACCGGGAAGGCGTTTCAAATACCATACGTGAACCCTTAGGACATGCCGCTTAATGTATCCCTTTGATATCTTCGAATTCGAGAATCAACGAATTCAACTCCACATTGTGTGCAAAATTTTGAGTCTATCTTCTCATTTCAGATCCCCTAGAGAATTTCCAAGCACAAACTCTACTTTTGATAGGTCCAAGATTCTTTCACAAAGCAGCCATCTCTTTCTCGGGTTTATTAGTTTCATAATGTAGAGTATAAGGTTTAGTCACTCCGTCCAACTATCTCGCCCATTAGGTAAAAAAATTTCGGACCAGCAAATGCGATTGGAGAAGCTAAATCCAATTCGAAGTTGTTGATGTTTATCTGTTCAATCATAAAAGATCTCAATTTATTGTGATCAAACTTCCTCTCTATCTATCCGAAAGTCTTTCTCGGATATAATAGCATGATTCAATTCTAGAGCTAAAGATCGTAATTCTCGAATGAGCGATCGGAAAGATCTCGGGAGCGATGGTCGAGTTTAGGTATTGGCGTTCAGTGATAATGGCACCAAGTACTCCATTACGAGTTCTAATATGGTCGGGATTTGAGTAAGCATCTCTTGTAAAATATAAGCAACACCAAAACCTTCTAGAGCCCTAAACTTCCCTTTCTCCTATTCGTTGCCCCCCTCGTTTGGATTTTCCTCACAGAGGTTGTTGTGTAACCCATGCATAAGGTCCACTCGAGCGTGCATGTATTTTCTCATCAACTTGATGACTCAATTTCGACATATAAGCTTTTCCTATTGTAAGAGGTTGTTCAAAAATAAGCTCCTCTTGTTCTTCCATCAATTAATCTATGTTTTTCGGGATGATGCGGTTCGAATACCCATGGATTAGTTGTTTGCTCACTAGCTTTATAAAGTTCAGGGAAACACTAGTTTTCTCGAAGCTTCTCGCTCGTATTTTTCGTCCAAAGGTGTTATTCTATAGTGTTTGTTCATCGGGTTTCCCTGGCTAAACTGAGCAAACATTCAAAGATTTGTCCTACATTCATTCGTGAAGGTACTCTAATGGATTCAATACCATATCAACTGATATTCCATTTTGAAAATAAAGTGGCATATCTTGTCTCGGCAAAATTATTGAGAATAATACCTTTATTACCATGCCTTCCAAACTTACTTTATCACCCACTTGTATCTTACGTTTTTGTGATATATATACGTGGATTGTTTCCGCATTATCACCGGAATCATCTACTCTATTGATCCATCTCACGTCGATAACTCAGAGCCCTTTCCACCTATAGGTGCTCCGAGACAACTTTCTCTTGCGGTCGATACCTCAATACCAAATATGGTTTGTAAGAATCTTCCTTCGTGGTACATAATGATTCTTTTCTGTTGTTTGAGGCGTTAATTTACCTACCAAAAACATCACTGTTTCTATCCAAGGTCCTAGCATTACAAGACCATTTTCGTCCAAATGACGAAGTGAATGAGCATCTAAATGAGGTATTTCTCTGGTGATTCTTTCAGACAGCTCATCATACTAGATTTCAATTCTCGTATCTTACGATATGGAAAGAGGTATAAATATCTTCATATACCGCGACGTTCACTAATTATTATTAGCGTCTTCGAAATTGTATCCTTCCCTTGGCATATAGGTTACTAAAACGTTTTTTCCCTTGGAGAGTTCTCCCCCTACCGTAGTTGCACCATCCGCCATAATTTGTCCCTTATTTACACTTTCCCTCGATGAACTTGAGGTTTTTGATGCGTACAAGTATTTGTATTAGAACGTTGATATATAAATCCGATTTTGTTCGTGCTGATTAGTCTCCATTAATCGATGAAGTTATATTTATAGCATCGATATACTCGATCCTTCCCTCTTGTGTAGCTATAGCTACACTTTCACGAATCTAGAGTTGCTTGACCTTCCTTGATTCAGCCGCAATGCACTTCTCAGTCGAAAAAGTGAAACCCGTTGACTACCGTATATTAGAACCTATTAGAGCGCGATTAGCATCATTATGTTCGAGAAAAAGGAATAAGGGAAACTCCAACGGAAAAATATTGGAAAGGAAAAATACTTCTAAAATGGATTTGTTCCCATGCAATAACTATAAATTCTTGTCAGTATCGAGCTGGAGTAATTTTTTCCTCTTGAATTCCTTGATTTAACGCCAAATAATTTCCCATAGCTATCCGATAGTATTCATCCTCATCTTCTCCCGGTAATAGATAAACCATATGTTCTTCTCTTGATCTCTCGGAAATCTTATAGAATGGACTTTGTAAAGAACCACAATCACCAATCTTTGCATGAATAGATAACGATGAAACAAGTCCAGCATTCATTCCTTTGGACGTATCGATTGGACAAATACGCCCATAATAAGCCGGGATGGATATCCCAGTGTCCCATGAAACAAACGATTCACTACTCGTTAAGCCCTGTGGGCCTAAATGGCTCAATTTTTCGCCCATGAGCTATTTCCATCAATGGATTAGTTTGATCCAGAAATTGGGATAAGTGGTGTGAGACCAAAAAAATCTTGAAAAGTGTTTTGAATAGAGTTGAAGTGACCAAGTTTTGAGGAGTTGATCTACGCTTGGTTGCTTTCATTGTATAGTTCTTCGACTGTATCTTCTAAATAACCTAGAGTTAATCTAAATTGATTCATAATAAATCGCCCATCGAACGAATACGTCGATTTTTTCGAGGTGATCTATATCATCGAGTGTACCCATTCCAAAATTTCACCCCAATAAGGTAATCCACAGAGCAAACCAATACATCTTGTGGTAATGAAAAAATATCGATCTCGGGTATATCAAGGTTTAGTTTTTTGGTTCGAGATTTGCGTCGACCAATCTTTCCCAATTCACATCTTTGTCGGAAAATTTTTTCTTGCAATTCTTTACATAGGGAGACTCGAAAAATACCAAATCGCCACTTACGCACGTAGAGAGTTTTTTGTAAAACTCCGAATGGCTTTTCCCTCGACTAGAGATATTCCCTCCCTGGTCCCACCTCTCCTTTTTCTTCAGAGTAAAAATAAAAATCTTTTTGGGATAGTGAGTATTGTCCGAGAATCTTGTCGAGATTTAAACCCATAGACTGATAATAGAACTGGAATAGATATTTTTTGTTTTACGCTACACGAGCCCATATCCTTTCTCCCACATCGATCTCTAATTTCGATCTTCTTCCCCAATCCGAAATCAAAGTGCCGGTATATATATAATTTATTCTATTATGGTCTAATTTTGAACGGTAATAAATACCAGGACTTATTAATATTTGATTCACCACGATTCACAGTAAATCCCATTTACTACAAATGTTCCATGGGAATTCATTAAAGGAATATTTCCGAGAAATACAAGATTTGTTTCACGTATCTTCTACTATTCCTCAGAATCGATCTTGTTTGGTACATATAATTCATTAATATGTAAAGAGATCGATATACAACATCTCTCTCTTTGATGAAGGTCTACGCTAATTTGCATATTCATTACCAAAAAGATCGAATTCAATTTCTTTATCGTATCCTCAATTTTTTGAAAATTATGAAGTTCTTCCATCAAGCTCCGATCGATAAAACGACAAAATCCTTCAAATTGTATCTTACCAAATCCGAGGGATTGTAAATGCTCCCTCATTTTCATCTAATCGCATTGGAAGTTTCCCATCTGTAGAAAAATCTATTTAATTATTCCCGATTGATCTATATGGATCAATCCGACAAAAAAGATTCGAATGTATATTAAGTGTTCACTATATCCCATGAAATTCTACCCTAGATATACTTCCAATTAGAAAAAAAAGGATAAGGAAGAGGTACTTTGATACTTTCATCCAACCACGTGAAATGGAGCTATGAACAAATGAATCAAACCATTCTTAAATGTGAATCTTACTTAGAAAATTTCCTAATGAAAATAGCCAGATCGAAAGACGGATAACAAATTAGATCCATTTCCTTTATGGTTGACTTTAGCATACATCTCATACTATATCTTAAAGGACTGGGACGAATGACTTGAAAGGACAAATAGATTCGACTTTTCCATGATTCCTATATCTCTGTGACATAGCCAAGTTTGCGGTAAGGTAGAGGATTTGCAAATCCTCCATCCCCGAGTTCGAATCCGGGTGTCGCCTTGTTAAGGTAAGTAAATGGAAGGAAAAGTCTTTATTTCCAGTTACAAAACCTTTGGAGACATATTGGTACATATTACCAATATAGATAGTGAGTTACGTACATTTGATTCGATTCCGTCGAATGTACGACCCTCGAGTTAGTTATAGTAATTCGTTGGTCAGATGAACAATTGGATTTATTGATCTCTCATATCGACTCGAACGTCGATAGCGTTTAGAATGCAAAGGTGGATCATTCATTTCCATTTCAACTTTGCACTATGGTTAATAGTTCCCTTATCATCTCGATGATGAAATCATTATTTTTTAGAGAACATGATCGGTATGGATATAGTCTCCGGTATAACTTGGGCTACTTTAATGGTAGTTTTTACATTTTCCCTTTCACTTCAGTAGTATGGGGGGAGAAGTGGGCTATAATGGTAATGCTTAAGAATCAATTATTGCGTCTATGCATGATAATATATTCTATTTCATAAGGATCCAGTAATATTGAATCTTCGTTCCAAATTGAAAAACTCTCCATGGAATTATTTCCTCTCTATCCCCGTAAGGGATGTGCGTAATCCCTTATTTTTATCATTTTCCTAATCCTATGACAAATCGATCTGATTTTCTCCAACAGGGTTTTCATTCATTGGTTCTTTTCTAGAATGAGTTGAGAATCTAGTTTCTTCCATCGAAGAACGATCTCTCTTCTCTTTCTTAGTAGGAATAGAAAGAGTCCCTCGTTTTATCGGGATGGTCCGAAATTGATCGGATCCGGTATGAATTTCTCTGCTTCTCGGAAAAATATGGGACATAAGTCATAGATTCCTTTGTTTTTTATTATACCATTTCAAGTTCCGTATCTAATATGTGCTAGAAAACAATGTTCGTACCTGGAAAAAAGATGTTCAACTTTTGATCCTAAAAAACTGCAAAGTACGTTCAGTAAATTACATCAATAGGCATTGGGTCTATTTTTTCCCGTGAAGCGGAAGAAGGTGATCAGCTCGCGATTTTATGGTACGAGGTCCTTCATCCCACATTTACCATATATGGATAAGTACCATTAAGATCTATTTATCCATATATGGGTGTAGAAGAAGAAATAGTACAAAAGAAAAGGTCGGATATTCTTTCCTCAGGTACTACTTTTTTTTCTTTTCAAAAGAAATTCAAAAGCAATCCCTACCTCGTATTGTTGTAATATTATAGATCTCATAACCTATTTTATACTTATGATTTGGATCATAAAGATCTATCTAGTGTTCAAACGAATCACTTTATTTTCATCAAAATCAATTGCTTCCACTTTGCTTGTTTTGACGTAGGGATAAGTAGAAAAGCAGTAGGAATTGCAAGGAACTATTAGAACGAAGCAATAAATCCAAGGTTATTTACTTCCATGATCTCCCGATTTTAACTTTGTTCCAAAATAGCTCAAGATTTTATCTCATAGAGATGAATGAATCTTTTCAAGATCCATGAAATAGATGTATTTTATCTATGGAGTCGGTTCGAGTAATGGAATCTAACTAATGGATTGAATGAATTCTCTGATGGAAATAGTATAACCTAATAGGATTACTTTTGATAAGACTATTAGTAAAAACTTACGTGCATTAGAAAACGTTCCGATCAACACATGTCTTTATCATTTCGAAAGAATAGGATTCGTATGAATAAGAACCTTCTACTACTCCAAAAACTTTTGTCAGACATGAGAGATATTTTGCTTGGATCTCCACGATTTAGATGGAATCGTGAATCTATCCCGCTCCAGTGATGATATAGAAGTATCCCATATCGAATTTATCCGCAGCCCCACCCATGACCCCTGGAATGATAAGGACTAGTCAGTCAGGATCTGACATGATCATTCTTTGAAATACAATAGAGTGTCTAGAAATCCATCGGTTATCGATCATGAAAAAGAAGTATTAGCATGGAATACTCACAATATTCTGGGGAATAACGTAAGTAAGATCTCCTAAAAAATCATTGGGAATTATCTATAGGGATCTCTCGTGGGATTCGACTTAGGAGGAATACCTCTCGTGTCACTCTAAAATCTATGGATCTTCCTATGTTTTTGATAGAGAAATTTTTCTTCTTTGGGGAGGGAAGATTATTTATTGCAGTATTCAATATGATGATTAGATTTTATCCTCGAAAGAAGAGGTCTTTCTTTTTCCCAAATTGAATTGTTGATTCGGTGAAGGTATCTAATGGATAGATATACTAGAAATGCTAAATATCTAGTATAGCCTATCCATTAGATACCTCATTTTCTTTTTCACTCTTCTACGGGGATTAAGAGCTTAATTTATTAACTTATTGGATCGGGGACTCGATTTCGGGCTCAAACCCGCAACTTGTGTCTTGACTGTGGCGGTACTCTAACCAATTGAACTACAATCCCAATACACTACGAGTTCACCTACTATTGGATCATATTTATTCTATGATAGGTGCTAGATAGATCATATAGATTATGCGAGTGCTAGTCGATGAAATATCTTATCCTTCTCTTTCATTTTTTGAAATGTATCCATTCATTTCATTTGGAATTGGGCATCTATGATATGAACAGATATCGATGTTCGGGGTTCAATAACCAATTATCTTTTCATTCATGATTGGCATGAAGATAACCACTACAGATAGATTGGTATTGATGATATTGGTTGGGTTGAGTTTGGATTTGAACTGGGGTAGGCTATATTACTTAGCAGATTCTGTCTGTCCTCATTAACCACTCGGGGCATCGACAGGGAACAATAAAGTAATTGAAAGTCTTTAGGTTAAGATACCTAACGAATGGATCATGGTACCCCTAGGGAAAGTCGAATCCCGTGTTGCCTCCTTGAAAGAGAGATGTCCCGGGCCACTAGACGATAGGGGCCACCAATCCAATCTTTATAATATGAAAGTGGTCGGGAAGTTGTCAATAGTATGCCGAATTCAGGGTTTCCTCAAATTCCAATAAACTTGCCTATTGAGAAAATGTAGTCTCTCCATAAATTACTTATTGCAACTAACAACTAAATTTTTTTCTTCTGAATCTCTATTTGTTATCCATCAGCCTAGTTCCCAGAAAAAACCTTTCTGGATTCAAATTATAGAGAATGTTTCATGTTGTATAATTTGAATCATTTTAATAGTGAATGGAGCTTATCATTCTCTGATCAAAGTTATACGGAAAATACTCAAAAAAAAAGAAGAGAAATGGGTTGGTTGGACAAAAGATCGATCTGTATGTTAAAATCGTTATGTCAGTTGCTTGATATAGTTTAGTAGTAAAGTGCATTTACATTATCAACTCCGAATAATAGAAGGATCTTTTACATGGATCAAAGATCCATCTAAAGCTCTATTTCCGGATAGGTTCAAACCCTCCCCTATGAATACCATCCAGAGTTCATATGTTACACAACTTCATATACTTTACGTTTCCATATTAGAGTATAGTGCTTCACTTCTTTCCGTTAAAACAAATGCCCATTGGTGTTCCAAAAGTGCCTTTCCGAGCCCCTAGAGATGAAGATGCAACTTGGGTCGACTTATACAACTGACTTTATCGAGAGAGATTACTTTTTTTGGCTCAAGATATAAATCACGAGATTGCAAATCAACTCATGGGTCTCATGGTATATTTGAGTGCAGAAGATGAAAATAAAGATATTTTCTCATTTATCAACTCAGTCCCACTAGCGGATCAGTAATACCGAGGAGTAGGTATTTTCGATATGATGCAAGTAATAGTACCAAATGTACATACAATATGCATGGGGGGTAGTCGCTTCAATGGGATCTTTCATCCTAATCGAGGGAGAAATTACTAAACGTATGGCATTACCTCACGCTAGGGTTATGATCCACCAACTGCTAGTTCCTATTATGACGGACCAAACGCGTAGTTTCATAACGAAGCGAAACACATAACGATGCTTCGCAATTACATAACCAAATGTTATATAGAAAGAACGGACAACCCCGAAGAGGTCATTTAATGGGATGCGGGATAGAGATGTTTTATGTCGACAACAGGCTCGAGACTTATGGCATTGTTGATACTCGTAGCTGAAGGTTGATCTTACAACGAAGATCCTCTTTTGAATTTATTTTTATAATGAATCGTAAAAGCGTTGATCTCTTTGTTCCTTTTTCAGGGAAAGGAAAAAAAAGGGGGGTAAAGTTATTCATTTCATAATAACTCGATATGGTATGGTTAGGATCAATACGAACCAGTTGATTACGCATACAATAAAGCAAGAATGCCCACTATTCAACAACTTATTAGAAATGCAAGACAACCAATAGAGAATAGAAAAAATCTCCCTGCTCTTCGAGGATGTCCTCGAAGTAGAGGAGTATGTGCTAAGTGTATGTGCGACTCATTTGGATCATAAATCTGAAATAGGCGAAATTCTTACAACCCGAATAACATAAGAATTTTTCCTCTCGTAATCAATTACAGCTCTATCATCTAACTCACTCTAGGGGATGAAATGTATGGTTTCACACTGGTGCAAATCCAATCGCCTTGATGTGAGATGAAAAGCAATTCCTCATTGGTAGCGAATGGTCATCAATCCATTGGGCGGGGAAATCATGCAAATTGAAGAAGCATAAAGTTTATGCTCATATTTCCTCGAGAACGGAACAATGTAGTTGACCACACGGCCAACCCTGAATTACATGTCGTTACTTGTATTAATAGATCTTGTAATGAGAGTATTTATTACTTAATGATTCAAGAGTAGAAATTTGAGATGGTAAACTAGGTACAAGTTACGTATAACATACTCATATCATATTTTGAAATAAATAAAAAGGCTCCGTGTATAGAGAGGACCTTACGTTGGAGAAAGAACCATAGAAACAATGAAACCCATGATTTTTTCTCATTCTCGTCTGCAGGTCCAGCCCTTGCTCTACCACGAAGATGCCTATCCAAAGGGAATTGTGGTTGGGAAGGTTGCAGTAGCAAAAAACCATTGGAACTTTTATTTTCTAAATAAGAAGAATCAATGTTATTCTCAATGAACCAAACAAATGACTAACCAAGAAAAAGATTAGCGATTCAAACTTCAAACTGACGTGAGTGAAACGTGGATACATATCCAAAACGTCGGAAAAAAAATTTCTTGCATTTGCATCGGGCTCTCAAAGGGGCCCATTCAAAACTTTTTCGAACTACTAGCAACTGAAAGCTAGAGCCTTAGTTTCCATCCACCGAGATAGAGGTAAATGCAAGAGAGATGTTCGTCGTTTGTGGATTACTCGCACTCAATCTGTAGCCCTAGTGCCAATGGGGTTTCTTATAGCGATTCATCCAATATTCTTACAAGAGCGGCTTGCTTCCAAATCATAAAACACTTGCACAAATAATTTGTATTAGATAGTAATTGTTTTCTACCATCTTGAAGAACTTATCGTATGATGAAATAAATAGGTAAAGATGGAATGGATAGAATAGATTATCTCGAGAATTCCCTCAGGAAGGTCGAAACATTGAAATTTTTTTTCAATATTGGATTGAAATGAACGAGAAAGAATTCAATCCAATTCTTTTCCAAAAATGAAATCGTCGACTTTTTTCAACAATAGACTCAAGATTCTGCATCTTTATCGAAACGATATCCACAAACCTTCGATTTGATTAGAGTAGGCTTACTTTCACGGATTCAATTAGTTCTCATTATAAAAAAAAGGTAAGAAAGATAGAATACGAGCTCATTTAATAGTTAGTCATTAGACGTTCGTTGTTTTTGAAGTTGATCTATTCACTCAAATTTGATAATATTTTTCCTTGCTCACTAATAAATCGACTAATTAGGCTCATATTTTTATAATCGATCCAATCTCCCGATCTAATTGGTGACAAATGTCTATGAAAAGATCGCTTGGGTTTATCCATAGTTTGTTTCATGAACCTTTTGAAAATATTGTTCCATTAAAGATCTTGTGGAAATACCATTTCTTTTTATATCTGTGATCTATTCCTATCCCTGGGTAGTAGTAGTAGGTTTGGATCAGCATTACTACGAGTGAAACCCAACTTCATCAGGTAGCTATCTATCCTCTCGTACCAAGCTTTGGGTGCTTGCTTCAGCCCATAGAGGGCTTTCTTCAACCTGCAGAAATGGGTGTCCCGATCCTGGATTTTGAACCCTAGAGGTTGCTTCACATATACCTCTTCCTTTATTGCACCATGCAGAAATGCGGTCTTCACATCCATCTGATGGAGACTCCATCCTTGTGTAGTAGCAAGGGATATAATAGATCGAATGGTGGTATATCGGGCCACAGGTGCAAATATGTCATCATAATCTATGCCTTCCTTTTGAGAGAAGCCACGGGCAACAAATCTTGCCTTGAACTTTTCAGCACTTCCATCAGATCCATGCTTGATCTTGTAGAGCCATTTCGAGGTGACAAGTGCTTTGTCCTTCGGTCTTGGAACCACAACCCAGACATTATTCTTCATAATGGACTCATACTATTCGTGCATAGCATCCTTCCAGACTTGATGCTTTACGTCTTCCTCAAAATATCTAGGCTCAGATTGTACAATAGTACTCATAGCTGCTAGTGGTATCTACTCGGCTTCTTGCTTTCACGGAATGTCCCCTTGGGGCCGCATGACCCTCAGCATCCTTGAGAGTGTCCTTGAGCCATGATGGTCTCTTTCCCAGTGAAGGAGGTGGATCAATCGGGTCCATCGGTCCTTCAACATCAGGCATCATCTCATCCTTCGGTTCCTCTTGATTCCCAGGTCTTGCTTCATGATCTTCCTCAGATCTTGGAAGATTGACTACTTTTCTCAGGGAAGCATCTTCTTCAAAGGTGACATCGTGGCATATCTCCACTTCCCTTTGACTAGGCACATAGACTTTATAGGCCTTCGAAGTTTCACTATAGCCCACAAACATTCCTTTCTTCCCAGAAGCATCCAGCTTGCTCCTCTTTTCTTTCGGCACATGAAAGTAAACAGGACATCCAAAAAACTCTAAAAATGTGAGACGTCAGGTTTCTTACCAGAGAAAACCTCTTTGGGAGTTTTGGAGTCTAGAGCAGAATGCGGGCATCGGTTTTGTATGTACACAACAGTGTTCGCAGCTTCTCCCCACAGAAACTTCGGTAGACCTTGGTCACATAGCATGGCACGGGCAACTTCCACAATGGTCTTGTTCTTTCGTTCAGCAACACCATTTTTCTCAAGAGTATAGACAATTGTGGTCTCCCTCTTGATGACAACTTCTCTGCAAAAGTCCTTGAACTCATTTGTCTCATATTCAGTGCCATTATCAGTTCTCAAAATCTTGATCTTCTTTTGTGTTATATTTTCCACCAAGGCTTTGAAGGTATGGAACCACATGAAAGCCTCATCCTTCTTCTTTAAGAAGTATATCCAGGTTTTGCGAGAGAAGTCATCTATGAACGTCATATAATATGAACATCCTCCCAAGGATGTCAAGAGCAGCATACGAGATAGATCAGAATGGATCAATTGCAAGACATCAGATGTTTTTGTGACACTTGAGGGGAAAGGTCCCCTTGTATGCTTTCCTTCGGAACAACCCTTACATACACCTTCATGATTATTTGAAAACTCGGGCATCCATGTCACCACCTTCCTTGCTTCGGGAAGGGCCTTGTAGTGAAGGTGTCCAAACCTTCGGTGCCATAGTTCAGTCTGTCGGATAGTATCACATGTCATTGCTCCCAGTGGACTTCCTCCAACCTGGTAGAGTGTATCAACTCTAAACCCAATCGTGATAGCTTCCTTGAAGTTCTTCTTCCATATGAGCACTTTTCCATCGGTGAATGCCACATTGAAACCTTTGTCTTCCATGGCCGATATAGACACAAGGTTCTTCTTCAAATTTGGTACATAGAGTACATCCTGCAAGTGGAGGACTTGACCTTGAGACAAGTGGAGGGTCACAGTCCCTGTCCCTTTCACGAGATATGTGGCATTATCTCCAAGGATAATTTCTAGATTAGTATCCTTCTCAACCATATCAGAGAGTGCTTCCTTGAACCCAGTGATGTGCCTTGAGGCACCACTATCGATCAACCAGACATCCATAGTGTCGGGTGGAGATGCAACAGAGAGGGCAGATACAAGAATGTATTCATTTCTTTTATCAACAACATGTGATTCCTCATACCTGCAGTTTCTTGACCTTTTGAAAGGTTGATTATTTCCGCCGGAGGGAGCCTTCCTTTTTTCCTTGAACCTGTTGTTCCTTTGATTGCCATTTCTCTGGTTGTTGTTGTTATCATCATCATCGGGAGAATCCTTCTTGAAAGGACATTCTCTAGCATAGTGACTAGGCCTATGACAAGTGAAACACTTGCCCTTCTTTCCTTGGGCCCCTGCTTTTCCTTTGTTCTTTGGACCACTGGAGTTATTCTTTCTAGAATGAGCAGCATATGCAGCATTTCCTTCATTTCCATACTCCTTCATTCTTGATTCTTCTTGAACTCATCTTGACAGTACTTCGTCAATGTCAGGTATCACATTATTATTTAGAATGGTAGTGTTGCACACATGCCATTCGGATGAGAGCCCTCCAAGTGCGGTGAGTACTATCTCTCGATCAGCTATTGTCTCCCCAATAGCAAGCAGATTGTTCCTGATCTAGGTCAGCTTCAGAAAGTATGATTGGACAGACTCATCCCTACCTTTCTTCAGATTCTTCAATTGATTCTTGAAGAATAGTACTTGATTTGCATTGTTGGCCTTGAACATGAGGATCAATTCATCATACATCTCTTTGGATGTGCCCAACTCAGAGATGTAGGTCACCAGACTTTTATGAATGGATTCCCTGATCATCAGCTTTGCTTTGATCTCTCCCTTCTTATACTTTGTTTTGGCAGCAACAGTAGCAGTGGACGAAGGTTCTTGGATTTTACCCTGCACATAGTCCATGACATCTTGGTCTTCCAATTTGAGATCCAATATCATCTTCCAAGCATGGAAGTCATCTTTCCCAGTCAATTTGCATCCTCCTTGAAGCCATAGTTTGTGGAACCCATTTTCCTCTTCAGTGATTGCTACAAATAGGGCTTGTCTTCACCTCAGCTTTGATACCATGTAAATTTATGTAGATGTTCTATGCTTGATGCAACTTTACTTTTCACTCCAGCAATCACACAAATAATCAAGTAAAATGCTGATAGAACATACCAGTGGATCTACAGAAGACAAACGAGAAACATAAAAAATGTGGTGGTGCTTTACGGTGGTCAACAAGATGCTTCAACCAACAAAGTCTCCTTGGTCAACCAACCCAACATGTGTCACAACAGCCCTCAAAACTACCACACGGTCAACTCAAAGTCAATCCTAGAAAAGTCAACGTTGCCCAGAAAAGTCAATGCAAAACAACAGCAAGAAAGTCGACGCAACTCTGTCTTCGGTCAACCTTTTGATCTCGGTTCTTGTGCCAATATGTACAGCCTTCCAAAATCGAAGTCTCCACCAAAATTCAGCCTCTTTGGACCATGCGTTGACAAAAGTCAATGCTGGTCAAACTTGCGTGGAAACCCTAGCTGCAGCAGAATTCATTCTTCTTTCCCACTTGTGAACCGAAACTACTTCCAAGGAGCTCGTACTAAATCAGAAGAGGAGAGATATTGTGTGAGGATGAGATGAGTGAAAAAATCCTCCAATGTTGACTCTATTTATATCAATCACTGAGGGTGTGTGACACATCTGCTGGGGGTGTAAAACCTTAAGGCCGACCTGCACATATTTGAAATTATTAAAAATAAATGTTCTTCTCATCGGATTAAGATCAATTTTAGATCGATATTACAACTCTCCGAAAGAGGAACCCAATAAAAATATTGGTATCTTCATCTGAGCATCACAACCTGGAGTTTGGACCTATTCGTCCAATTTTAACATGTTGCAAGCTGTGAGAATCCCCTCACGAATCTCCTATAGTATGTACAAATTCCTAGTAACCCTATCAACTCCGTCACGTTCTTAGGTGTGGGCCAATCCAATATATCTCTGATCTTCTCCTGGTGTACCTTCACTCCGTCCTCCCCAATCGCATGCCCAAGGTACAACATCTCTATTAGTCGAATTTCACATTTGGACATCTTCGCATACAACTGCTGCTCCTCAAGTATCCAAAGCAATACCTTCAAATGATGAAGGTGTTCCTCCCAAGTTTGGCTATAGATGAGTATGTCGTCAAAGAAAACAATGACAAAGCCCCTCAACTGCCCATGAAACGCGTGGTTCATACATCACTGGAATGCAGTCGGACTGTTGGTTAGCCCAAATGGTGTCACCAAGAACTCGAAATGTCCATAGTGACAACGAAAATCAGTCTAGGGTTGTCTTGCTCCCTCACTCGGATTTGATGATACCCCGAGCACAAATCTATCTTAGAGAAGTATTTTGCTCCTCTAAGCTCATCCATCAACTTGTTAATGCACGTGATGGTATATTGGTTCTTCATTGTCTTCTTATTGATGGCCCTGTAGTCAATGCATATGCGTATCCTCCAGCATCCATCACTGTAGTTGCTTGAGGACAAGCAACATCTTGGTGTGGAGGATTGTAATATTCCTGCTTAACAATTCTGCTAACTGGAATTTTAATTTTTGGCCAATTTTGATATTATTACAGTGTTGACTTTGGAGATGTGGGTTTGGGGGGCGCACAATTAGACTTAGGTAACTATAGGCCTCTAAACATTAGACCAAGGCCAAATATTGTGGCAGTAGTGGAGAATGGGGCCCAATGTGAAGGAACTGCGGCCCAGATGGAGGCAGCACAGTAATTGGTGCGTATTGGAGGCTAGAGGCACAAGGTGGGGCCCAAGGGAAAGTTGGGAAGACTTAGACAAAGAAAGCATGAGTTTCATTTCCCATGGCTCTCAACGCTCCACCTATCGGTGTCAATATGCTCCTCTAAAGGACTCGGGCCCCAATTAAGTTTCTTAAGCCATGGCTCTAGAGCCACCTGACAATTACACACAATATCTAGTGTTAACAAATACAACATTAGGTACATTTAATCATTTTTGCATCTAAGTGAAGCAAGCTTGAAACCAATGGGAAATTTGACACTTCAAATAAGCCTTCACTTCCAAAATTAAGGCTTTGAACTCGCAATGGTGTTGCCTCCCTAGGTAGGGGTTTCTAATAGACCACCCTATTAGTTGTTTCCAACCCCCAAGGGGAAGTAACATCTCCTTGGTCCACCCTTCAATTGATAGGTGTCATCTAAATGATAATGGAACAAAGGGGAGAAGACTTCATGGCCAAGTGCCATTGTCAAAGGCACCATCTATGGTGGCCTCCTCATCCTGAGTGTATAGATGTGGGGAGGGAGAAATCGTGGATGCTTAAGCTATTAACTCGGCCTTTGTTTTTTCACCCCTCTTGTGTGGTTTTACTTTTTCTTTATTTTCCTTTGTATTACTGCTCGTAGCTCAAGGGTTAAATTTTGCTTTGTATGATGCATAACAGTTATTACCCCCTTAATGGTGAAGCAACTCATTTTCCACTAGGGGTTGGGACATGCAAGTGTTCCTTCTCATAATCTGAGGAGCAACATGTGCTCAGGAACTATGTGACGGCCATAATGAGTGAGGTAGAGCTCATGCTAGGCTTTTGCCCATGTGCTAATGTGTTTGTCCCGACCATCTTTTGCATTCTGATCTTGTTTTGTTTTTTTTTATCGCATCATATGCTTTTTCTTGTTTTTTTAGCTGCATCAGCTTCCCGGGGCCAATTTTAGGGCCCTACCCACATATGAGGATGTATGTTTCCAAATCTGAGATAACCAATGGTCAATTGAACCCGAAGAAGGGAGGTGGAATATAGGGCTTGTAATGTAAGATGGAAAGTGGTAAGTATGGAATTGGGAGAAATGAGACTACACTATCTCAATTGGGGCTTCCCAAGTAGTGCCCCTCGTATATCCATTGGGCCATTAAGGGAGGTCCCACTAAACTAGGATGAAAAATTAAAGCCCCATTTAAGGTGAGGGAAAAAGATCATAATCAAAACCCCTCTTCCTTCTAGGTTACCCCATAATCCATGTCAAATTCCCAAAATACAAACAAGCATAAGCACTTGGTGCAAAATGAATAAAGAACATTTTGATCGGAAGCCCACCTTCCAATGTTTGCTCTTTCCAAAGGGGAGAGGAAACATATGATTGATGCAGGTGGCAGAGATATGAATGACACATCGTCATTGGCTACTAGTGGGTATCAGGGGCTGCTGGATAGAAGTGATGATGGGAGAAAAATTTCTCCTATGGGGTCAATCACTTTTTGTGGGTAACAATATCTACCGAATGATGATCCACCTTCAAGAGGGATGCTAGATGGTGAGAGGTGTCTAACCGGTGTAGATTGCGGAAGAGTATGGTAGATCATCATGTATTGAGCTATGTAGGGTTGTTGGTTGGATGGTTGTCTAAAGAAGAGAAAAATTTTCTCCTATATGGGTTTACCCAGTATTTTAGCAAGGATTGTTGAAGATCCTTACAATTATGCTCAACCGTCACACACAAAACAAAGACATATTTTCACCACTGCCTATGTCCCCACTCTTTAAGCCCAACTCTTACAAAAAAGCTCTATGAGAGGCCTTCGGTGGATGACTCCAACCACTAAAATACTAGTGCCTTATAAAGGGGTTAATTGGCTGAAGTGGAGGACTTTTCAACGTTGTTCTGCTGTTCTACTATGAAAACTGTGTAAAAATACTAAAACAAGAAGAAGTACACCAAATACTAATAGAATACAAGAAGTAAATAGTTAAATTTGATGTTTAGAAAATATCCTAATCAAATATGTAAATATTTTTATGCACAAATACTTGGTAAGGGGGTTGTTGTGTGAATCAACTTGCTTCCCTATTTTTACAAGATTGCAATTTCTGCTGAAAATGTGCAAATCTGCAAGCCTAACCCCTTTAAAACTCGCTCAGAAGTGCATGGAAACTTTTAGATCTTTGATCTAGGGGTGATTAGGCTAGAAGGTGGAAGATTCGCCGAAACCTTTAGACTTAAAATAAAACAAATTTCCAACAAGCTGGAAATTCACCTTATGAGGTCTTTGGGTCAAACCCCCTGGGTATATAGCCCATAAAATTATTTAAACTAATGATTAGATTTTTAAAAGTTAAATAAAGTAAATCTAAGCTGTAGATTTAAAGTGTATACTATAAAACCAGTCTGAGATAATACAAGGCAAAATAAAGATACTTGAAAAATGGAGACTTGTTGAGTGAAAAATTTGCAATAAAGAATATGTTACAATCAATATTATTTTCCATATTCGCATAGATAAACTAGATATACTCATGTAAATTATGTCAAAATAAACTCAAGAAAATATATTTATCAATTTCTTGGATAGGATATAAATATAATCTCTTGTCCTCCATGTATTACTAGCTATGTATGATAAGAAAATTGTAGCAAGCTAGTAATAAAAATGTAAAAGGAATTTTTGTTAGAACGTTTTGATAATGAATTGGTTGAAGAATGAGGCTTACCTTTGCCTTTTTACCTTACTACTTTGTCTAGTTGCGATCACAAGCCTTCCTTTGTCATTTTTCACTTTTTGAGGTTAGAGAGGGGTGATGAATTAGCCTTGGATTATTTGCAGGAAGATCTAACTCACTAAGGGGATCTACTTATTTGTGATGACTCAATCAAAATAGCAATAGAAGTGCTAATAGCCCACAATTTTGGATGGAGATTCCCCCTAAAGGGCTTGTCCAACCTAGGAATGTGTATTTTCAACAACTATATAAGTTTGAGGTGAAGGCTTGGGCCTTGATCCAACACATGAAAATGCTTTTTGCAAAATGGTTTCTTTGTATTACGGCGTCAAATGATCTCACAGTGAACAACTTTCACTAGGGGCGAGGAAAGCCTTCTTAAAAAAAATTTCTAACGTCTAGTTTGACTCCCTCTAGAAATAATATCTAGGTCATGCACATGTTGGAGACATTAATTATTTAATAAAATGTTACATTAAATTTGTGACTTTTCCCACCAAAGGGTTGAATTGACTCCCACAACCCAACGAAATCCAACTTTCCGATTGCAAATGGTATGGAAAGTCAACAAATGAAGAATAGTAGCACTTGGAGCCCAATGTTGCACTAGAACCCTCCAACATTCAACTTGCCTTAGGAATTATCTTGGTCATCCTTGTAACTCACACCACTTGGAGAAGACTCTTCCTTTAACTTTGTACTAGTTATCTTTTGTCCACAACCTTATTTGCTTGGTCAAAGATACCTCCAATGCCTAGCTTGAATTTTCCAATAGTTGTCTTATCCATTCTGTAAATTTATGTAGATGTTCTATGCTTGATGCAACTTTACTTTCACTTCAATATTAGACAGCAATCACATAAACAATAAAGTGAAACGTTGATAGAACATACCAGTAGATCGACAGAAGACAAGCTAGAAATATATGTGTGTTGGTGCGTTACGGTGGTCAATAGGATGCTTCAACCAGAAAAGTATCAATATGGTTAGCCAACCAGCAATGTTACACAACCCTCTAGGACAGCGAAACAGTCAACTCAAAAGTAAACCCAAAAGTCAACGCTGTTAGTCAATGGTCAACGCAAACAGCAGCAGCAGCTAGGTCAACGTTGAAAAGTCAAAGTCAATGTCTTGCCTCGAAAATAGTGCCATAAAATGCGGATTAGGGAAATCAAGATTTTGGGAGAGTTTTGGGTCAGTTTGACCTTGCGTTGACCGAAGTCAACGCTGGTCAAAGTTTGCGCAGAAACCCTAGACCAAAAAACATAAAAGTGCTGCTGCCAGATTTCCCACGTGTGGAGAGAGAAGAGACTCCAAGTGATCGAACCAATCAGATAAGGAGAGAGAATGTGTGAGGATGAGATGAGTGAAATGTCTTCCAACATTGACATTATTTATATCCATCATTGTGTGACACATTTGCTGGGGCACAAAACCTTAAGGCTGACCTGCACATAGTTTGGATAGATTAAAAATAAATTCAAAATAAATGTTTTGCTCATCGGATCAGGATGATCTTTAGATCGATCTTGCACCTCTCCGAAAGAGGAACCCAATAAAAATATTGGGATCTTCATCTGAGCATCACAACATGGAGTTTGGACCTAGTTGTCCAAAATTAACACTCCCTCTCAACTAGGGAGAACTCCATCCACCTATGCAATCCAAACATCGTGCGTCATCCCGCTGTAGCTTGCTATGCTGGCTTCTTTATTTCAGAACAGAAGTGGGTTAGTCACAAAGACATCATTCCCAGCTGACAAATTCAGCCCAGATGTCCAAAACCTCTATAGGACTCACAAAGAGTCTCATACCAACCGAAGTTGGTTTATCTGACCCAAAGTCAGTAGGAGGTCCGAAACCTCACTAGACTTGATCCTAGATCAAGTGGTTGGACCGTGCCATCCTAGATAGAGAGTACGGAAATCTCTGATGCGTCCATTAGTCTTTGCTACTAGTCTCTAGTTTTTCTCACCTCATTGGCCAAATGAGAGGTACTTCCCATGAGCCCTGAACTCAATGGGTAGGATGCATACGGGGCACAGATAATGAGAGGTGAACCAACTCAATCATCACAACGGTGGGGAAAAATCACACCAACAAGGTTCGACAAGCCTAGCCCTATGGTTGCTTATAGCTCCGAAAAGCTATCCCCAAAGCCCTCCAGAGCTCTCAGAGCTCATCGTCCAACATGACCCTCAGAATAGGGTTGTTCCACGATACCAAGATTCTCACGGAAGGTTAGGAACTTGACCTTCCCCAGGGGCTTTGTGAGAATATCTACGACCAGTTCATTAGTTCCTATATGATCGAGCCTTACGGCGCCTCGCTATACCATATCCCGGATAAAGTGGTACCTGATATCAATATGATTGGATCGATCGTGGAACACGGGATTCTCAGACCACTGAATCCCACTCTGGTTATCACAGAGTATCACGGTGGTATCTAGCACATGCCCGAACAACTCACTGAAGAGCTTTCGCAACCAGACTGCTTCACAACAGGCCATACTTGCTGCAATGTATTCGGCCTCCGCGGTGCTCAAAGCCACTGACTTCTGCTTCCTTCTCATCCATGATATTGAAGCAGAACCAAGTGTGAAGCAACATCTCGATGTGCTCTTACAATCCACCACATTGCCATCCCAATCGGCATCAGTATATCCAAAGAGTGTCACGCTCCCTGCAGTGTATCTCAGTCCATGGTTTATCGTGCCCCAAAGATATCTCAGAAGATTCTTGGCACCAACCTAGTGAGTGTGATGAGGCTCAACCATCTATTGACTAAAAGTGTTCACTGCAAAACATATGTCTGGACGGGTGTTCACTAAGAACATCAGGGCCCCTACGAGTTGACGATACTCAATAGGATTTGCTAACACGGGCCCAACAGCGCTGCCACTCAACTTCTTAAAGTTGAGCTCCATCGGTGTTGACACGGATTTACAGTCCACCATACCAAATCTTTCCAGAAGCTTCACAATGTATTTTCCTTGAGAAAGGAAAATCTCGCCAGGTCTCTGCCAGACCTCCAGGCCTAGGAAGTAGTGCATCAGTCCTAGGTTCTTCATCTCGAACTCAGCAGCGAGCTCCCTCTTGCACTGATGAATGAGAGGGTCAACACCCGACAGGAAGAGGTCGTCCACATACAACACCAAAATGAGAGGCTTTTTTCTGTCAATCTTGAAGTAAAGGTTCGGATCAACAATACTACGTGTGAAGCCCGGCTTCATCGGGTTTCTTACGAGGAAAACCTCTCGCGTAGTTTTGGAGTCCGGTCACCCAAACCCCATTCTCGATTTGTATGACAACGGTGTTCGCAACTTCTTCCCATAGAAACTTTGGTGAGTTGCCAGTCGCATAGCATGGCAACGGCGACTTCCACAATGGTCCTGTTCTTTCATTCAACAATGCCATTACGCTCGGGGAGTGTTGACCACACTTTGTCAACGACCCCATAGCGATACACCCCCATAGTCGTTTTCTCCAAAATTTTAATTTCAACGCTCCGGATTAAAAGATGATTTAATCTTTTGGACGGTTGAGATTATTTTGACAAGGATCATCCAAACTAGCCGTTGGAGATTTTGTCCTATAAATTTAGAGGTCTTTGTCATTCTTGAGTGATCCGATCTGAGGATCGTGCACTTGTCTTGGAAGCTCTTGTAATTTTTTGAGGAATAAAGCATAAAGACTTTGGGGTTACAAATTTTGATGTTCCTTCTCAGATCTATGTGGTGAATTGTCTCTAAACTCTGCTACTTTGTTTTTGCATTTTATGGTTGATGGCCTTCATGGATTAATCTGCATACAGGTATCTTGTGTAGTTTTCTGGATTCATAAAATGACATTTTGATTTTTCTAAAGGATCTCATGTTATTTTCTTAAATCTCTATCGATCTAAGGTTCAAATCTAAGTGTGCAGGGAATTTTTTTTTTTTAAGATTTGAGCGTCTGGGAAAGTCTTCGGTTGGAGCAGTCGATACTCAAATGACATAAATCTGAAAAGCTCATTATTTGTTAAATTCCAAGTCTATCTTACGAAATTGGTGGTTTTGCAGGGTTTTTAAGGCTTGTATCTCTCCCTAAAATTTTAAATCTCTTGAAAAATAAAAAATTATAAAATAAAAAATTCAAAAAATATTTTAAATTTTTGTTCTTAGAGTTTGTTTAGTCTTAATTTTCATTTTTTTAAAGTTTTGATTTCATGAGAAATAAAACAAAAAATAATAAATTTATAAAAATTCTCAAAAATATCTTTTATAGTCAAAATGAGCTTTTGAAATTTTATCCTCAATGTGACTATATAAAATCTTTGATTTGTCTGGATCGAAATTAATTGGAACATCTTAAATATCTGGCATTCTCATATTATTGTGAGTTCAAGTTATTCATGGTTGTGGCGTTTTCAATTAAATATCATTGTGATCAATCGTGTTTTAATACGCAGCAGTTAATCGTCATTTGCTTGTTTGTAATTTGCATAACGGGATCTTGTTTGACTCCATAAGGCACTGGTCTTAAACATGAAATCTAATTTAGATCCGTGGAATCCCGTTAATTTTATCAAGTATTTGATGTTTTAGCTGTGTCTCCTGGATTTTTCCTCTTCATTTCTAATAGGGTCTACCTCTCTTAGCTTGTAAGGAGACAACTTAAATAGAGAGATTGGGGATAAAGGTGACAGTCCCCGATCTGAGCTGTTGTCGCGGTGCCTAGACAATCTGTGCGACAACGGGAGTATAGACAGTTGTGGTCTCCCTCTTGATGCTTGCTTCTCTGCAAAAGTTCTTGAACTCGTTCATCTCATATTCAGTGCAATTATCGGTCCTCAAAATCTTGATCTTCTTCCCTGTCAGATTTTCCACCAAGGCTTTGAAGGTACAGTACCACATGAAAGCCTCATCCTTCTTCTTCAAGAAGTATACCTAGGTTTTGCGAGAGAAGTCATCTATGAACGTCATATAATAAGAACATCCTCCCAAGGATGTCATGGGCAGCATACCAGACAGATCAGAATTTACTAATTGGAAGACATCAGATGTCTTTGTGACGCTCTTGTATCCTTTCCTTCGGCACAACCCTGACATACACCTTCATGATTATTTGAGAACTCGGGCATCCCTGTCACCGCCTTCCTTGCTTCGGGAAGGGCCTTGTAGTGAAGGTGTCCAAACCTTCGGTGCCATAGTTCAGTCTGTCGGATAGTATCACATGTCATCGCTCCCAATGGACTTCCTCCAACCTGGTAGAGTGTATCAACTCTAAACCCAATTGTGATAGCTTCCTTGAAGCTCTTTTTCCACATGCGCACCTTTACATCAGTGAATTCCACATTGAAACCTTTGTCTTCCATGGCCGATATAGACACAAGGTTCTTCTTCAAATTAGGTACATAGAGTACATCCTACAAGCGGAGGACTTGACCTTGAGACAAGTGGAGGGTCACAGTCCCTGTCCCTTTCACGGGATATGTGGTATTATCTCCAAGGATAATTTCCAGATTAGTATCCTTCTCAACCATATCAGAAAGTGCTTCCTTCAACCCATTGATGTGCCTTGAGGCACCACTATTTATCAACCAGACATCCATAGTGTCGTGTGGAGATGCAACAGAGAGGGTAGATACAAGAATGAATTCATTTCTTCTATCAACAACATTTGATTCTTCATACCTGGAATTTCTCGACCTTTTGAAAGGTTTACCATTTCCGCCGGAGGGAGCCTTCCTCTTTCCCTTGAACCTCTTGTTCCTTTGATTGCCATTCCTTCGGTTGTTGTTGTTGTCATCACAATCGAGAGAATCCTTCCTGAAAGGGCATTCTCTAGCATAGTGACCTGGCCTATGACAAGTGTAACACTTGCCCTTCTTTCCTTGGGCTTCTTCTCTTCCTTTGTTCTTTGGACCACCATAGTTACTCTTTCTAGAATGAGCAGTGTAGGCAACATTTCCTTCATTTTCATACTCCTTCATTCTTGTCTCTCCTTGAACGCATCTCGATAGTACTTCGTCAAAGTCAGGTATCACATTATTATTGAGAATGGTAGTGTTGAACACATGCCATTCGGATGAGAGCCCTCCATGTGCGGTGAGTACCATCTCTCAATTAGCTATTGTCTCCCCAATAGCCAGCAAATTGTTCCCGATCTCGGTCAGCTTTAGAAAATATGATTGAATAGACTCATCCCTGCGTTTCTTTAGATTCTTCAATTGATTCTTGAAGAATAGGACTTGATTCCCATTGTTGCCCTTGAACATGTGGACCAACTTATCATACATCTCGTTGGATGTGCCCAGCTTAGAGATGTAGGCAACCAGACTCTTGTGAATTGAGTCCCTAATCATCAGCTTTGCTTTGATCTCCCCCTTCTTATACTTTGTTTTGGCGGCAACAATTGCAGTGGATGGAGGCTCTTGGATTTTACCCTGCACATAGTCCATGACATCTTGGTCTTCCAACATAAGATCCAATGTCATCTTCCAAGCATGAAAGTCATCCTTCCCAGTCAATTTGTCATCAGTCTTGAAGCCATTGTAGTTTGAGGAACCCATTCTCTTCTTCGGTGATTGCTACAGATTTGGGGCTTTGTTTTCACCTCAGCTTTGATACCATGTAAATTTATGTAGATGTTCTATGCTTGATGCAACTTTCCTTTCTCTTCATTATTAGACAGCAATCACATAAACAATAAAGTAAAATGTTGATAGAACATACCAGTAGATCGACAGAAGACAAGCCAGAAATATACAAGTGTGTTGGTGCGTTACGACGGTCAACAGGATGCTTCAACCAGCAAGGTCTCAATATGGTCAGTCAACTAGCAATGTCACACAACCCTCTAGGACAGCCAAACTGTCAACTCAAAAGTCAACACCGTTAGTCAACGGTCAACACAAACAGCAGCAACAACTAGGTCAATGCCAAAAAGTCAAAGTCAACATCTCGCCTCAGAAATAGTGCCAGAAAATGTGGATTAGGGAAATCGAGATTTTGGGAGAGTTTCGGGTCGATTTGACCTTGCGTTGACCAAAGTCAACGTTGGTCGAAGTTTGTACAGAAACCCTAGACCGAAAAATAGAAAAGTGTTGTTGCCAGATTTCCCACCTGTGGAGAGAGAAGAGACTCCAAGTGATCGAACCAATCAGATGAGGAGAGAGAATGTGTGAGGATGAGATGAGTGAAATGTCCTCCAACGTTGACCTTATTTATATCCATCATTGAGGGTGTGTGACACATCTGTTGGGGCACAAAACCTTAAGGCAGACCTGCACATATTTTGAATAGATTAAAAATAAATTCAAAATAAATGTTCTGCTCATCGAATCAGGATGATCTTTAGATCGATCTTGCATCTCTCCGAAAGAGGAACCCAATAAAAATAGTGGTATCTTCATTTGAGCATCACAACATGGAGTTTGGACCTAGTTGTCCAAAATTAACACATTCCTTGACCTTTCCATGCATAGTATGTCAAAGTCTTGGCGACCTTTCTCTATCTCCAATGGCTAGCTTATTTGGATAAGCATTCCACCTCATTTGTGTACTATTTGCTGAGTTGTAACCTGTAGTATGCCTTGTTAGCTCCAAAGGTCCACCAACTAGCACGTATGCTTGGTTAAACCTCCATAATGGTGATCAAACTAAAGATCTCCATTGTAACTCAAAAAAATTAAAACATAGGTTTTGTTCCTCCCGCTAAGTAGACCACTTTGGACGCAATTGATCTGTAAATTGTTGTGGATATTCCAGAGGGAAATTCATCATAATAGATCTACTAAAATACATTTGAAAATCTGAAATATGCACTATTAGGGTTAATATTTCCTTATATTTATGGATTCATTAATTATTGTGTTGTGCTTTTGCATACAATAGATAAAATATGGAAAATAGAAAATAGTGAAATAAAACTCACAAACCACAATGAACACAAGATATGATTGAGAAACTTTATAGGAGAAAACATAGCTGGAAGGTGGGGTTGTCCTTCTCTCTCTTTCTCTAAATGGAAATGGATGCAAGTATAAAGGAGTGAGACTTGTGGCTTGTGGATCACTCTCTATTTATCCACTCTCAACTACTCTATTCCTCTATGGGAAAAATGCACTTCAATAGAATGGAAACCCTTTTCCTCCTAGTGGTTCGGTTATAACACAACCCCATAGCCTACTAGTGTTAAGTTTGAATTATTCAAGTCTTATCTAAGTAAAAATATCGACTACTCTAGAGTCTTCTTCATCATGATCATGTGGCTAGCCCCTTTTCTCTGAATAATGCGGGTTGATGTGGCATCCTCGCAAATTATGGTGGTAAAAATAAGAGGGTTGACTTTTGGGTGGCATAAGTTTTTCATACAAACTATGATTGAGGCAATTCTTGCTCCATTGGAAAGGTCTCTATGTGTAGAATAACAATAGGGGGTGCAACAATTAAGCAACAAAGTTTTACCCCCCAAAAATGTTGTTTGATGCCTCAAACTGCTTGCAGAAGGTTTCAGACCCTATTCATCAAGTTGGGAACCGTCAATAAAAATAATCATTTGAGTTGATTCCTACAATTTTTCCATTATGAAAGCATCAAGATGGATTCAAAATAATATAATTATCCAATATGGATCATACCCACCCATTTTGGGAAGCTTTTATTGAATGAGGTGAGGAAATTTTTCCTCTATGTTCTCTCATGTGTACTATTTAGCATTGCTTAGAAGTTGTCCTTTCAACCCAATCTGCCAAATGTCTTTCTATCTTTTTCTTATAGTTTTGGATCTTTTTTGAAAAACACATCCTTTGTAAACTTTGCCTAAGCTTTTGGTGACAAATCCTCTATAGAAGGTAGGACATTTTCCTCTTCCTGATCTAGCATGGAAAGTTCAGAGTTTCAAATTTTCTACCTTCACGACAGAGAAATGTTCATGTATGGGGGTAGATTGATTCAATAGGAATTATCTCGCACCTTTTCTAGTATCTCAAAGGGACCATATTGCAAAGCCTTGATTTTCTTACCAGGCACTTGTAGCCTCTTCCTGTTTAACTGTAACCATACTTTGTCTCTCGTCTCCTAATCTTCTCAACAAATACCCCCCCCCCCCCCCCCCCTTAAGGCATCTTCGGTGAGATGTTACCTCATTCTTCCTTGTTATCCATTATCCAAAGGTGAAGGTGGAAAATATCCAAAACAAGTTTGAAATGGGGACTTACAAGTAGACGTGTGGTTTACTCTTTAAGAGTGTTGTATATATGCCAAATTTTCATCCCAAATCTTCAGATTATTCTATATATAACCCATCAAAAGCTGAACCAAAGTCTTGTTGACTACTGTTTGCCCATCTTTGTGTCCATCTTCTCCCACAATGTAGTCCAAATTGCACTAAGAAATCTTGTGTCCCTATTCGAAACAATGCTCCATTGTATCCCAAAGTGCACCCAAACTTGTCCAAGGAACAAGTTTGTTGCTTCTTGTTTGCTTACGGTATTTTTATAGGGTATTAGAACAAACATATTGTTGAAGCTATCAACTACAAAAATAGGTAGTCTTGCCTCTTCCTGGTTGTTGGTAAACCTCTCACAAAGTGCATGGAAATGCTTTCCCTAGAATGAGTGGGTACATGCAAGGGATGATATAGACCCTATTTCCTATCACTAGGCTTACTGGTACAACGAAGCTTGCTTCCACTTGTAAACATAGCTATGTCTTCTTTCATCCTAGGTTAGTACACATACCTTTGCAATTTGGTCATTGTCTTCTCAACACCAAAATGCCTTGCAACCTTGGAGGCGTGATCCTTTCAGATCAACTATAGTTTCTTACCATTGGTGTTGAGATTTTGTGTATTTGGGGCTCTAGCTCCCAAATTTTGTGGAGGGACTAGTGTACACTTGATCTACAAGACCTAGAAATGGATTTGAGAAATTTCAAGTTGTGTTCAAGATATTCAAATAATTAATTATTTTTAATGGATTTCCTAAGTCTAACTAGAGTACACTTGATCTACAAGACCTAGAAATGGATTTGAGAAATTTCAAGTTGTGTTCAAGTTATTCAAATAATTAATTATTTTTAATGGATTTCCTAAGTCTAACTTAGGAAAATAAAACAATTAAAGTGAATTAATTAACTCGTGTTGAAATTGTCTTAAGTCACATGGATCAAGTAGTCTTTTAATCTCAGTCGTTGATGGATGATTTAATCTCTGCCGTTGAAGGGCTCAACGAAAAAGTATAAGAGAAAGACTTGAGGGTTAGTTGAAGACATAGAATTTTGGTAGAACTGAGGAAGGGTTTGCTAAGAATTTCGGAGGAATTTCCTGCAGTGAGGGGTAGTATTGGCCAAGGGAATGTTCTGATTCCAGGGCCAAGAGATAGCAAGAGGCAAGAGGAGCAGCTCAAGGACAACGTAGAGGGGCTTTAGAGCCACGTAGGGCTGATGCTGGCCTAACAGAGGTAATAGAGGGGTAGACCGTAGCATAGACCCTCCTAGGGCCACGTAAAGGTAGATGCAGGTCTTCTTGGGAAACGCTGGGGCTTCAGAAGCTGCGCTGAGGGTTTCTAGGGTCAGATCCAGGATGAGTCTTGTAAATCTCGTTTGAGGGTGTGGATCAGTCAGATATTTGGCACTAGATCTTCAGGTTAGCTGCGAATTTGATATATTTTATTCTCTATCGGGTTTACCAAGGTTGGAACCCAGATTTGTTGTACTCGGAACTACTTAATAATAAACCCTCATATCTACTGAATCGGTTTTCCTGCTTTGGGTTTTTCTGGGGACTTATGTCCAAAAATCCATGTGTCACTTTGTTGCATGAGTGTATTATTCAGTAAATGATCTGCATGTGTAGGTTGTAGTTGTGTTTATTGTCGGTATTTTCTGAATCTAATTTCTGAAAATAACTTGTATAAATTAAATCAAGTAGGAGGAAATAAACCAATACACTGCAGTGGAATTTTCACATGGTATCAGAGCGATAGCAGATCAGGCTAAATCTCCAGCAATCAGCTGAAGAAATATTTTTTCTGCAGGGAGGCAGTAGAAGCAGCAGATCCGGAAAGGGCATCTTGACAGCAAGGGAAAGCAGATCCAGGAGACAACGCTGAAGCTGCATAAGGCCTATAGGTTGCATACCCTTCCCAGGACAACGTAAGGATTGCGTCACCCAGTCTGGGGTTACGCGGTTCACTTCTGAGTAGCGTTGGGACTATGCTGGTTCAACTAGGAGGATGTTGTCCAGTCACTTCTCTTGTTTCAGAAAATTTTGCCAAGATCCGGAAGCAGTGCTTCAGATCTTCAACAGTGCTAGTGGGGTAGAGATTCTGCAGGTGCAGAATTGTGCCTAGCTAAGGCAACAAAGGCGGGAGGAAGACAGTCATTCAACAGATCTGAGATTCGATCATGAGGATTGGAGGATACTGTCCGTTTGAGTTTTGGTGGAAGATTTCCAGGAGGGAAGTCAGTTTCAGCAGAAGCATCTACTAGAGGGTTTCTAGTCACCAAGAAACCCAGATCCAGAGGGAGAATTACTGTTTCTTTCAGATCTGAGCAAAGATGGCTCGATATGGACTGAGGGATCAAGATAGATTGGATGACATGTCCAACTATGTTATTTGGAAGGCTAGAATCCTCTCAGTTTTTGATGAGTATGGTCTCAAAGATCATGCAGAGAAGACACTTGCTATACCAATCGACACAGATCTACTCAAGAAGTATGAAGAAAATCAAACACGGACAAAGCGTTTGATCATAGACAGAGTCAAGGACCACGTGATTCCTCATCTATGCAAAGAAGAATGCTTCTGTAGAATCAGATGCGGATGTTCCAAATGATGAAGGGTGAAGAGATAGATCCATTTCTCTTCAGAATTCAAGCTATCCGTGACCCGCTGATTGGCATGGGTGCTAATCCAGATGAAGGGCTCCTAGTGAGGACGACCCTGAATGTTGTCTTTGAAGAATGGGAAACGTTTGTCCAGAGCATTCTGGGAAGGGCAGCGCTACCATCATGGGCAGATATGTGGGCTATTCTTCGCCAAGAGGAGATCGAGAGGATCACCAAGAAGCAGTCTATCAGTGGAGGAAGCAGACCAGCCAGAGTGAAGAAAGAAGAGGAGGAGGATACAACCCTTGCATCAAGGGAAAAGAAGCAAGGGAAGCAGAAGAAGGACCTCTCCAAGGTCCGGTGCTTTAACTGTGGTGACCTTGGTCATTTCGCCAGCAATTGTCCTAAGAAGAAGGACAAAGGAGCTTCTGATTCCAAGGCTCTGTAGCAGCAAATGACGATGGATCTGATGATGATGCAGCCATGAGTGCTCATGCACCTTGAGAGGCACCTTGAGAGAAGAGGTGGGGTGACATGGATATATATAGTATCCATATTTTATGGAGGGATCCTTGAGTCAGCCCTACTCTTGGATCACATACGAGCTACGGGAGCCTTAAGACGGTGCGGGATGAGTCGGGAGATGGTTGCAGATAACCACATTGAAGAGCAAGAGGGAGCTGAAGAGCTGAAGGGTGATCAACGTGATGCAGAGGCAGCAGCAGCGTGGAGGCAGTAGCTCAGAGAGGTTGATGGGACTTCAGCAGGGCAGAGAAGTTGGGCTCACGCAGTGCGGTGTTGCAGCATGACAGTGTCTCCAAGGGGACATCGTGATTCAACATCCAGGGAGCTTCAGTGGTGGAGGGCAACTTGACTTTTATGTCAAACAGTTGGGCAGAGTCTTTCAGTTGCTCACTTCTCAACAATTGAGTTGCAGTGCAACAATTAGCAGTGGCAGTGCTATGGGCAGCATGGTGCAACAATTTGAGAGGGAGCTGCAGTACGGATGTGGCAGTGTTAGTGGCAGTGGCATGGGAAGCAGTACAAAGAGTAATAGTGCAGTAGATGGAGGGCAACAGACCAAGCATCAACATCACAGATCCAATACTCAAGATCTTGTGATACATGGTGTGATGTATTGCTACAACACACTCTTGATGCTAAGAGGGAGTGTTGAGATTTTATGTATTTGGGGTAGCATCAGTTGTGCTCTAGCTTCCAAATTTTGTGGAGGGACTAGAGTACACTTGATCTACAAGACCTAGAAATGGATTTGAGAAATTTCAAGTTGTGTTCAAGTTATTCAAATAATTAATTATTTTTAATGGATTTCCTAAGTCTAACTTAGGAAAATAAAATAATTAAAGTGAATTAATTAACACGTGTGCTGAAATTGTCTTAAGTCACATGGATCAAGCAGTCTTTTAATCTCAACCGTTGATGGATGATTTAATCTTGGCCGTTGACGGGCTCAACGAAAAAGTATAAGAGAAAGGCTCGAGGGTCAGTTGAAGACACACAATTTTGGTAGAAATGAGGAATAGATCTGGAATTCTAGGGCGGGTTTGCTTCCGGAGGAATTTCCTGCAGTGAGGGGTAGTATTGGCCAAGGGAATGTTTTGATTCCAGGGCCAAGATACAGCATGACGCAAGAGGAGCAGCTGAAGGGTAGCGCAGAGGGGCTTCAGAGCCACGCAGTTCAATAGGGATAGCGCAGAGGAAGCTAGGGCCATGCAGGGCTGACGTTGGCCTAGCAAAGGCAGCGCAGAGGCAGCGTAGACCCGCCAAGGGTGACGCAGGCCCTCCCAGGGCCACACAGAGGCTGACACAGGCCTTCTAGGGCAACGCTGGGGCTTCAGAAGATGTGATGAGGGTTGCTAGGGTCAGATCCGGGCTGAGTCCTGTAAATCCCATTTGAGGGTGTGGATCAGTCAGATATTTGGCACTAGATTTTCAGGGTAGCTAAAGATTTGATATCTTTTATTCTCTATCGGGTTTCCAATGTTGGAACCCAGATTTGCTGTACTCAAAACTCCTTAATAATAAACCCTCATATCTGCTGAACCGATTTTCCCGCTTTGGGTTTTTCCAGGGACTTATGTCCAAAAATCCATGTGTCGCTTTGTTGCATGAGTGTATTATTCAGAAAATGATCTGCATGTGTAGGTTGTAGTTGTGTTTATTTTCGGTATTTTCTAAATCTAATTTTTGAAAATAACTTGTATAAATTAAATCAAGTAGGAGGTAATAAACCAATACACTGCAGTAGAATTTTCACAATTGGGAACACAACATATCTAACTTGTAGAGTAACCCATTCTAGAGATGTTAGTCAACTGTGTTTTCACCATCATGCCCATAAATTTAGATTTGCAACTATTGAAACACCTCCTTGAAGTCTTTATCCTCTGTATATGCTTCTCTGTATGCACCATGGGTGAAAGGCTCCATGAGCATAAGAGTTCCCAAAGTTGTGATCTTTGATGTGGGTGGCCTTGAAAGCATGTCGACCAACTTGTTTGTGTTGCCCCTCTTGTACTTGATCACTAAATGAAAATGTTGTAAAAACTCCATCCACTTGTAATGTCTTGTTTATTGTAGCTTACTTTGGGCCTACAAGTATTGTAGTGGCTAGTGTGATCTCTATGGATTACTATTTCCTTTCCCTTTAGATAGTGTTTCCACTTCTCCACAGCTTGCATTGAGGTATATATCTCCTTGTCGTAGGTAGGGTAGTTGAAAATTGCTTCATGAAATATTTCAGAGTGGTGGTATACAGACATTCCTCCTTGCATCAAGATCGCTCCATTAACATTCCTACTTGTATCTGATTCTTCCAATGTTGCATAAAGTGGGGACGAAGCAGGTGCAACTTTGGGAAGCAAAGCAATGGAAACATCATTTTCCAACAAACCTGGGAAGCATCTATTATATATATAATAACATAATATATAACAATATAATATTATAATATAATATACATAATATATATATATATATATAATACAATAAATAATAAATAATAGATATGCAATATATAATATATAATAATATAATATTATAATATAATATACATAATATATATATATATATATATAATAGATGGTCCCAAGGATTCTTGGAAAATGATGCTTCCAATGCCTCGCTTTCCCAAAAATGCACCTGTTTCGTCCCCACTTCATGCAACATTGCTAGAATCACATGCGAGTAGGTATGTTAATGGAGCAGTATTGATGCGAGGATGAAGGCCTATATGTCATCATTCTGAAGTATTTCATGGGGCGATTCTCAACTATCCTACCTACGACAAGGAGCTTTGTACCTTAATGCAAGCTATGAAGAAGTGGAAACACTATCTAATGGGAAAGGAAATAGTAATCCATAGAGATCACACTAGCTGCTACAATACTTGTAGGCCCAAAAGAAGCTACAATAGACAAGGCATTACAAGTGGATGGGATTTTTACAACAGTTTCATTTAGTGATCAAGTACATGAAAGGCAACATAAACAAGTTGGCTGACATGTTTTCAAGGCCACCCACATCAAAGATCACAACTTTGGGAACTCTTATGCAAATGGAACTTTTCACCCATGATGCATGTAGAGAAGCATATACAGAGGACGTGTTTCAATAGTTGCAAATCCAAATTCATGGGCATGATGGTGAAAACAAAGTTGACTACCATCTCCAGAATGGGTTACACTATAGGTTAGATAAGTCCAAACTAGGGTTAGCTTAGGGCTAGTAAGTGGGGCAAATAATTCTATGGATGAAATTGAAGTTAATGCCGATCAAAAGAAGGGGTTTTGTGGTATCCATTATCCTCTTGGCATTTAGACTCTCCATTCCCAGAAATTCCCTTCCCCTAGGAATTTACACCAAGCCCTAGCTTGGTTGCTTGGCCTTAAAGTGGGGGAATTGGGTAAGAAAGGAAGAAGAGCATAATTTATGGATAACTTTAAAGTGAACACCAACAAAGGAGGGCTAGTTCCTTATCCTTGGGTGGATGGAGTCTATGATTTAATTTAATGATTGAATGGTTGCTAAAGAGGAAGGATAGTTGATGCCCTAGCATCAAAAACACTAACAATTACCTATGCAATGGATCAAGGTGTTGGATGGGAGAGCTAGTGAAATTTCAGCACTAGGACATTCATTCACATGTTATTTATGAGTAATGCATGCAATTATGACATCTAGATACCATTCAATATATATTAAACAAATTAGGGCACGATAGATAAACCCTAGATTCAATATATTCCATACATTAAACATAATGGAAATAGATATTCAATGATAATCTCACTTACAAATATAAGATGCAAGATAATCCATCCATTGAACCAAGACAGTAGCTCCAAAGACAAGTGATTTGCTCAAAATATCAAAGCACATTCATAGGTCACATCAATACAACAAGAAAAGAGGGTCAAAATTCTCTAAAGAGAGGCTGCTATCTCCAAGTTGTGATGATGATTTACAAGAATGAATGATTCCTCTTCTTATATGAGGAATTCAAGTTCCAATTTTATCATATTGCCCATAAAAATTATAAAATAATGTGCTACTAACAAGTTAGGTCACAAGCGGACCTAGTAGCCAATGAATAAACATAACTCTAGCCCACATGTGTGAGCCGTCGGTGATAGAAATGATGATGTCATGCATGAGTGAGCCCTTTTAGGGCTAGCATTGAGGCTTCTTTGTAATATTCCTAATAGAAATTTACAGTGATAACAAAATACATGCAATAATTTCAACACAGAAAAAGTATTCAGCGAACACACATAAACATAAATTCTGCCTAGAACACCAAATTGGCCAATTTTTATTATATGTAATTGCTGGAGTACCATGAGAAATGGAAGGAGTGCACCTGGGCTTTCACAAGGCAAGCTACAAGCCTCAGGTGATCAGTACAAAAGTGCCCAAGTGTTGTAGAAGTGTTTCTCTCCAGAAAACTGCATAGGCGCAATATTTCTACACTACTCGATGACTTGACACCCTTATTTCCCCCCCTCAAAACTGCCCAGAAAATTCTGTAAAATTAAGTGTAGACTCCTTGCCAAAAACCCAAAAAAACCCAGAAAGGGTTTACCCTAGTTTTGACCCTGCAAATTCGGCCTCCCATAGCTTGGCCCTCTCCCACAACCAGAAATTGACACCTATAGCTGAATCTGATAATTTTTTCTCCCAAAATGCTAGAGATCCCCTCCAAATAAACCTCCAAACAAAATCCCACCAACCCACCTCCTCAATCCTCTAGCCAAGACTCCCTTCGAACAACCCACACAAATGACTGAGCAGTCCTGTAGGAGATGACGTAGTCCCTAAGCCCATAAATTTGTTCTGAAGGGTGTGCTCTCTCCTTTTGCTGAAAATCCACTCCTCCAGTTTGGAAATTTCCGAAGAAAGACCCTAGCAACACTATTTCCCAAATCACGACACCACTTCTCCAAGATTGTGTGGCCTCTTCTTCTGCGTCATTGCTGAACCAGAAATGCGTAATTCCTGTAGGATGTGTCTTTCCTGGTCTCCAAATGAAGATGAAAGCCTTCCTAGGGTGGCACTCGAGGTCCACCGAAGAAAGGATGAGCTTCACTCCTTGGGAGAAAGGATGAACACTTGTAGCTCAACTAAACAACGAAAGCAACAATGAGTTCTCAAAATGTCAAAAGCCCTAAATGATGGTTCTTCCCTCCTATTTATGCTTGCTAGCGTTAAGTCTCATGTGGTTCCCTCCTATGACCTTGACCTCACTTAGGAAAATCGAATTCCTTATCAAGTGGTGCGTATTATTTGTGGGTGAGTGGCACCCACATTCCACTAAAAAACTCTTCGACCCACTTTTTCCTATGTTTCTACACCAAAATTTGCCTTAGACCAAAAATGACAAAATTTACAAAATTGGTTCTATCACCTTAGGAAATTTTTTAGGAAGGGGCCTTATGACCCTCCCCTCTTAGATGTTGCTTGTCCCCAGGCAACTACAAATTTGAATGTTGCAAAATTTGTTCACTTTCCCATGTAGCATCATCCTCTTGCAAATCCTTCCATTTGACCAAATGCTCTCTGATCACCCGGTTCCTCAATCTCCTCTCCCGAGTCTCCAATATGGACTCCGGTGTCAAAACTAAATGTCCTTCATCATCCAAGGGAGGCAACTCCATTGCGGCTGTAACCTTCTGCCCCAACATCTTTTTCAGGCATGAGACATGGAACACATTGTGGATCTGACTCTCTGAAGGTAGCTCCAACTCATAAGCCACTTCTCCAACCCCCCTGATCACCTTCTACGGCCCATTGATTTGGGGTCGAAGCTTTTCTTTTGCCCCCTTCTGCTTAAGTGAAGACTGTCTATATGGCTGCAAGCATAGGTAGATCATGTCCCCTACCTCAAAATGTCTCTCCACCCTGTGCTTATCAGCATATATCTTTTGTTGATTTTGAGCCACACGCAAGTTGTTCTTGAGAGCTCGGAGAATCTCCTGGCTCTCTTGAACCCATTCCTTTTCCCCTGGGGCCCTACTATCTCCAAATATCATATCAGAAAAAGAGAGTGCGTCATATCCATAAATTGCTCGGAAAGGAGACATACTGATCGACATGTGATAAGTGGTGTTGTAGCAGAACTCTCCTAGATGAAGCCACTTTACCCACTCTCTCTACTACCTCTTCACATAGTTGCATAGGTACCCTTCCAACCACTTGTTCACGATCTCGGTCTGTCCATATGTCTATGGGTGATGGATAGTGTTGGGTGTGAGCTTTGTCCCCACCGACTGGAACAATTCCTGCCAGAAATCCCCCATAAATCTGTTTTCTCTGTCACTAATAATGGTCTTGGGAAGACCATGTAATTGGAAAACCTCCCGAAAGAATAACTCCACCACCTGGGAGGCTGAATATCTCGATGAGATGGCGAAGAAATGGGAAAACTTGGTCAATATGTCGACCACAACATAAATGCAATCTAGCCTCTGTGCAGCTGGAAGCCCTGTGATAAATTCCATGGACACACTCTCCCACTTCCTCTTCGGAATGAGAAGCGGCTGTAATAAACCTGTGTGATGTGATAGCTCCACCTTGTTCCTTTGATAGTCTACGCACTCTTGCATGTGCCTTAGAACATCTCCCTTGAGCCCCTGCCATGAGAACCTCTACCTGATCGCGCGATATGTCTTGAGGAATCCCGAGTGTCCTGCTAGAGGGGAATTGTGGGCTGCCTTCATAATCCTCTCCTTAAGATGAGATCCTGACACCAAGTATATCCTGTCCTTTTAATAGATCACATCTTCCATCACCCGAAATCTGTCATCCCTGTGTGTACCGTCTAGAATCTCACAAGCTTGCATGTCTTTGGAGTACTCACCCAAAAGTTGAGCCTTCCAGTCATGAGTAACATCCTTCAAGGATAATACTGTGGGCCTTTTAGAAAGGGCATCTGCCACCACATTATGCTTGCCATTCATGTGCTCGATCTCAAAATCGTAAGCTCGAAGCTTACTCACCCATTTTGCTGCCTCTCCTCCAATGGCTGCTGCTCCAAGAAAAACCAAAGACTCTTGTGATCAACCTTCACCTTGAATTGGTTTCCCACCAAATATTGTCTGAATTTGGCCAGTGCATGCATCACATCCAACATATCTTTGTCATAGACAGAGTACAACTGCTCATGGGATAGCAGCTTCCTGCTCTCAAATGGAATAAGATGACCTCCCTGCGTCAACGCAGCCCCATCTCCCTCACCTGAAGCATCACAGTCCAGCACAAAGGGTTATGTGAAATCTGGCAAAGCTAAGACAAGACAACTGCTCATAACTCTCTTGAGGCGCTCAAAGGCCTCCTTTGCCACTTGTGTCCACTCAAAAGCTCCCCTTTTTGTCAAATCAGTGAGGGGTGCTGCAAGCTATGAGAATCACCTCATGAATCTCCTATAGTATGTACAAATGCCTAGGAACCCTATCAACTCCGTCACGTTCTTGGGTGTGGGCCAATACAATATGGCTCTGATCTTCTCCTGGTGTACCTTCACTACGTCCTCCCCAATCTCATGCCCAAGGTACACCATCTCTATTAGTCCAATTTCGCATTTGGACATCTTCGCATACAACTGATGCTCCTCAAGTATCCGAAGCACTACCTTCAAATGATGAAGGGTCTCCTCCTAAGTTCGGCTATACATGAGTATGTCGTCAAAGAAAACAAGGACAAAGCACCTCAATTGCCCATGAAACACGTGGTTCATACATCATTGGAATGTAGCTGGAGTGTTGGTTAGCCCAAATTGCATCACCGAGAACTCGAAATGTCCATAGTGACAACGAAATTCAGTCTTAGGGATGTCCTGCTCCCTCACTCAGATCTAATGATACCCCAAGCACAAATCTATCTTAGAGAAGTATTTTTCTCCTCTAAGCTCATCCATCAACTCGTTAATGCACGGGATGGTATATCGGTCCTGCAATGTCTTCTTATTGAGGGCCCTGTAGTCAATGCACATGCATATCCTCCAACATCCATCACTGCAATTGCTTGAGGATAAGCAACATATTGGCGTGGAGGACTGTAATATTCCTGCTTAGCAATTCTGCTATCTGGAATATTAATTTTTGGCCAATTTTGATATTATTACAGTTTTGACTTAGGAGATGTGGGTTTGGGGGCCCACAATTAGACTTAGGCAACTATAGCCCTCTAAACATTAGACTGATGCCAAATATTGCGGAAATAGTGGAGAATGGGGTCCAATGAGAAGGAACTGCGGTCCAGATGGAGGTAGTGTAGTCATTGGTGCGTATTGGAGGCTAGAGGCACAAGGTGGGGCCCAAGGGAACGTTGGGAAGACTTGGACAAAAAGGAAGAACGAGGTTCATTTCCCATGGCTCTTAATGCTCCACCTATCGGTGTGAATATGCTCCTCTAAAACACTTGGGCCCCAATTAAGTTTCTCAAGCCATGGCTGTAGAACCACCCTACAACTACACACAATATCTAGTGTTATCAAATACAACATTAGGTACATCTAATCTTTTTTGCATCTAAGTTAAGCAAGATTGAAAGAAATGGTCAATGTAACACTTCAAATAAAGCTTTCCTTCCAAAATTAAGGCTTTGAACTCGCAATGGTGTTGCCTCCCTAGGTAGCAGTGGCTAATAGACCACCCTATTAGGTGTTTCCAACCCCCAAGGGGAAGTAACATGTGCTTGGTCCACCCTTCAATTGATAGGTGTCATGTGAATGATAATGAAACGAAGGGGAGAAGACTTCATGACCAATATTGCGGCAATAGTGGAGAATGGGGCCCAATTAGAAGGAACTGTGGTCTAGATGGAGGCATTGCAGTCATTGGTGCGTATTGGAGGCTAGAGGCACAAGGTGGGGCCCAAGGGAACGTTGGGAAGACTTTGACAAAAAGGAAGCAATAGTCAATTGAACTCGAAGAAGGGAGGTGGAATATAGGGCTTGTAATGTGAGATGGAAATTGTTAAGTATGGAATTGGGAGAAATGAGACTACACTATCTCAATTTGGGCTTCCCAAATAGTGCCCCTCGTATACCCATTGAGCCGTTAAGGGATGTCCCACTAAATTAGGATGAAAAATTAAAACCCCATTTAAGGTGAGGGAACAAGATCATAATCAAAATCCCTCTTTCTTCTAGGTTACCCCATAATCCATGTCAAATTCCCAAAATACAAACAAGCATAAGCACTTGGTGCAAAATGAATAAAGGACCTTTTGATCGGAAGCCCACCTTCCAATGTGTGCTCTTGCCAAATGGGAGAGGAAACATATGATTGATGCAGGTGACAGAGATATGAATGACACATCGTCATTGGCTACTAGTGGGTATTAGGGGTTGCTGGCTAGAAGTGATGATGGGAGAAAAATTTCTGCTATGGGGTCACCTACTTTTTGTGGGTAACAATATTTACCGAATGATGATCCACCTTCAAGAGGAATGCTAGATGGTGAGAGGTGTCTAATCGGTGTAGATGGTGGAGGAGTATAGTAGATCATCATATACTGAGCTATGTAGGGTTGTTGGTTGGATGGTTGTCTAAAGAAAGAGAAATTTTTTCTCCTATATGGGTTTACCCACTATTTTAGCAGGGATTGTTGAAGATCCGTACAATTATGCTCGGCTGTCACACAAAAAACAAAGACGTATTTTCACCACGGCCTATGCCCCACTCTTTAAGCCCAACTCCTACAAAAAAGCGCTATGAGAGGCTTTCCGTGGATTACTTCATCCAATCACTAAAATACTAGTGCCTTATAAAGGGGTTAAATGGCTGAAGTGGAGGACTTTTCAACGTTGTTCTGCTGTTCTACTATGAAAACTGTGTAAAAATACTAAAACAAGAAGAAGTACACCAAATACTAATAGAATGCAACAAGTAAATAGTTAACTTTTATGTTTAGAAAATATCCTAATCAAATATGTAATATTTTTATGCACAAGTTGGTAAGGGGTTTGTTCTATGAATCAACTTGCTTCCCTATTTTTACAAGATTGCAATTTCTGCTGAAAATGTGCAAATCTACAAGCCCAACCCCTTGAAAACTCGCTCAAAAGTGCATGGAAACTTTTAGATCTTTGATCTAGGGGTGATTAGGCTAGAAGGTAGAAGATTGGCTGAAACCTTTAGACTTAAAATAAAACAAATTTCCAACAAGCTAGAAATTCACCTTATGAGGTCTTCGGGTCAAACCCCTTGGGTATATAGCCCATAAAATTATTTAAACTAATGATTACATTTTTAAAGGTTAAAGCAAGTAAATCTAAGCTATAGATTTAAAGTGTATACTATTAAACTAGTCTGAGTTAATACAAGGCAAAATAAAGATACTTGAAAAATGGAGACTTGTTGAGTGAAAATTTTGCAATAAAGGATATGTTACAATCAATACTATTTTCCAGATTTGCACAGATAAACTAGAGATACCCATGTAAAATATGTCAAAATAAACTCAAGAAAATATATTTATCAATTTCTTGGATAAGATATTTATATAATCTCTTGTTCTCCATGTATTACTAGCTATGTATGATAAGAAAATTGCAGCAAGCTAGTAATAAAAATGAAAAATATTTTTTTTTATAGAATGTTTTGATAATGAAGTGGTTGAAGAATGAGGCTTACCTTTGCCTTTTTGCCTTACTACTTTGTATAGTTGCGATCACAAGCCTTCCTTTTTCAGTTTTCACCTTTTGAGGCTATAGAGGGGTGAAGCTATCCCTTACTCTTAGCCTTGGATTATTTGCAGGAAGATCTAACTCACTAAGAGGATCTACTTGTTTGAGATGACCAAATCAAAATAGAAATAGAAGTGCTAATAGCCCACAATTTTGGATGAAGATTCCCCCTAAAGGGCTTGTCCAACCTAGGAAAGTGTATTTTCAATAACTATATAAGTTTGAGCTGAAAGCTTGGGTCCTTGATCCAACACATGAAATTATTTTTTGCAAAATGGTTTCTTTGTACTAGGGCATCAAATGGTCTGACAGTGAACAACCTTCACTAGGGCAGAGGAAAGCCTTCTTAAAAACTTTTTCTAACTTCTAGTTTGAGTCTTGACTCCCTCTAGAAATAATATATATGTCATGCACATGTTGGAGACATGGTAATTATTTAATAAAATGTTACATTAAATTCATGACTTTTCCCACCAAAGGGTTGAATTGACTCCCACAACCCAACAAAATCCAACGTTCCAATTTTAAGTGGTATGGAAAGTCAACAAATGAAGAATAGTAGCACTTGGAAGCCCAATGTTGCACTAGAACCCTCCAACATTCAACCTTGCCTTAGGAATTATCTTGGTCATCCTTGTAACTCACACCACTTGGAGAAGACTCTTCCTTTCACTTTGTAATAGTTATCTTTTGTCCACAACCTTATCTGCTTGGTCAAAGATACCTCCAATGCCTAGCTTGAATTTTCCAATAGTTGTCTTATCCATTCCTTGACTTGTCCATGCATAGTATGTCAAATTATTGGCCACCTTTCTCTATCTCCAATGGCTAGCTCATTTGGATAAACATTCCACCTCATTTGTGTACTATTTGCTGAGTTGTAACTTGTAGTATGCCCTGTCAGCTCCAAAGGTCCACTAATTGGCATGTATGCTTGGTTAAACCTCCATAATGGTAATCAAACTAAAGATCTCCATTGTAAATCAAAAAAACTAAAACATAGGTTTTGTTCCTCCTGCTAAGTAGACCACTTTGCACGTAATTGATCTGTAAATTGCTGTGGATATTCCATAGGGAAATTCGTCATAATAGATCTGCTAAAATACATTTGAAAATCTGAAATATACACTATTAGGGTTAATATTTCCTTAGATTTATGGATTCATTAATTATTGTGTTGTGCTTATGCATACAATAGATAAAATATGGAAAATAGAAAATAGTGAAATAAAACTCACAAACCACAATGAACACAAGATATGATCGAGAAACTTTATAGTAGAAAACATAGCTGGAATGTGGGGTTGTCCTTCTCTCTCTTTTTCTAAATGGAAATGGATGCAAGTATAAAGGAGTGAGACTTGTGGCTTGTGAGTTGCTACAATACACTATCTGTCTCTGTTTGGTCTCTCTTTATCCATTCTCAACTACTCTGTTCATCTATGGGAAAATGCACTTCAATAGAATGGAAACCCTTTTCCTCCTAGTGGTCCGGTTATAACACAACCCCATAGCCTACTAGTGTTAAGTTTGACTTATTCAACTCTTAACTAAGTAAAAATATCGACTATTCTAGAATCTTCTTCATCATGATCATGTGGCTAGCCTCTCTTCTCTAGATAATGGGGGTTGATGTGGCATCCTCGCAAATTATGGTGGTAAAAATAAGAATGTTGACTTCTGGGTGGCATAAGTTTTGCATACAAAATATGATTGATGCAATTCTTGCGTCGTTGGAAAGGTGTCTATGTGTAGAATAACACTAGGGGATGCAACAATTAAGCAACAAAGTTTTACCCCCCAAAATAGTTGTTTGATGCCTCAAACTGCTTCCGGATGTTTTCAGACCCAATTAACCAAGTTGGGAATTGTCAATAAAAAGTCATTTGAGTTGATTCCTACAATTTTTCCATTGTGAAAGCATCAAGATGGATTTAAAATAATATAATTATGTAATATGGATCAATGTTGTTGGAAACGCGTTTCAGAATTTCTGAAATGCGTTTCCTAAAAAAATTTATGTTTCCTGGATTTTCTGAACCGTACTGCCGGATCTGCGATTCCGTACGGTGGATCCGCGATTTCGTATGGCAGATCCCCGTTTCGTATGACGGATCTCCATATGGAAGCGCCACGCTTCCAGTACAGATCCGTACGGATCGCGAGCGATTCCGTACAATGTCGTACGAATTCGACTAACACAACGCAAAAAAGCGATTTTTTTATTTTTTTATTTTATTTTTGTTTTTAGTTGGGTTAGAAGGTGAGTTAGGGTTGAGTTAGGGATAGGATGAAAAAGATATAAGCTCTCTTTTACCTCCTTAGATGTTTCTTAGATGCTCCCTCATGGTAATGTTAAATTCTTAAAGTAAAAGGATGAAAATGAAAAATCCTTTTACTTAAATTTTTAACATTACCATGAAATGACTCAGGATGTTTGAGAGTGGTTCCAGCCTGATCAGACTTCATATGGAGAAAATAGAATTTCATATCCTATTCAAAATTCAACAGACTTAACAGTTTTCAGGTATTTAGGATTAATGGTATGGTGGCATTTCATTAGATTATATCATGTATGAGGGCATGTGATTAGCATTTAATCAAGAGCACCAAGCCCTATATGTACCCTAGTGTTGGTGGTGTTAATTGTTGAACTCCTTTGTCATGTCGTTAGCAAAAAATTACATTTTAATCAAGTCAAAATCATCGATCAAGCATGTTAAGTTCTTTCTACCATATTTTAAGGCTTGCATTAGGTAGTTTGATCAAAATTGGGCAATTTTGACTAATGTCCCTAGATAATCGAGGTAGAGGCAAAGGCTAGACAAGAGGAGAAGAATATATATTATAGATGGTTGATGCATCTAAATGGTTGATGCTCAAATAATTAATCATTAATGTACAATGGATGTCATATCTATCTTGATTTATGTACAAATATGCATGCTTCCATATCTTCTACAATTAATTTTGTATTTTGGACGTTTTTTAATATAAATGAAAAAAATATATATATATATATATATATAGTAGATGCTTCCGAGACGGTTCGCTTCCTAGATTTTTTGGAAATGACGCTTCCGCATCCCTGCTTCCAAAAAACATCCTTGCTTCGTGCAACGTTGATATGGATCATACCTACCCATTTTGGAAGCTTTTGGTTCCCAAAAGCTTTTATTGAATGAGGTGAGGAAAGTTTTCCTCTACCTTCTCTTATGTGTACTATTTAGCATTGCTTAGAAGTTGTCCTTTCAACCTAATCTGCCAAAGGTTTTTCTATCTTTTTCTTGTAGTTTTGGATATTTTTTGCAAAACACATCCTTTGTAAACTTTGCCTAAGCTTTTGGTGACAAATCCTCTATAGAAAGTAGGACATGTTCCTCTTCCTGATCTAGCATGGAAAGTTCAGAGTTTCAAATTTTCTACCTTCACCACAGAGAAATGTGCATGTACAGGGGTAGATTGAGTCAATAGGAATTAAGTTCAGAGTTTCAAATTTTCTACCTTCACCACAAAGAAATGTGCATGTATGGGGGTAGATTGAGTCAATAGGAATTATCTCGCACTTTCTCTAGTATATCAAAGAGACCATAGTGCAAAGCCTTGATTTTCTTACCAGGCACTTGTAGCCTCTCCTTGTTTAACTGTAACCATACTTTGTCTCCCACCTTGAATGACATATCTATTTTGTGCTGATCATGCTTGAACTTGTATTTTTCCTATGAATTTTGCAGCGTCTCTTGTACCTATAGATGGATCTTCCTAATCTTCTCAACAAATCCCCCCCGCTGTAAGGCATCCTCGGTGAAATCCTACCTCATTCTTCCTTGTTATCCATTACCCAAAGTTGAAGGTGGAAAATATCCAAAACATGTTTGAAATGGGGACTTACAAGTGGAAGTGTGGATTGATTTTCTTTAAGAGTGTTTTATATATGCCAAATTTTCATCCCATGTCTTCAGATTATTCTATATATAACCCATCAAAATCTGCACCAAAGTCTTGTTGACTACTGTTTGCCCATCTCTGTGTCCATCTTCTCCCACAATGTAGTGCAAAATGCACTAAGAAATCTTATATCCCTATTTGAAAAAAGCTCCATCGTATCCCAAAGTGCATCCAAACTTGTCCAAGGAACAAGTTTTTTGCTTCTTGCCTGCTTGTGGTCTTTTTATAGGGTATTAGAACAAACATCTTGTTGAAGCTATCAACTACCAAAAATAGGTAGTCTTGGCTCTTCCTGGTTGTTGGTAAACCTCTCACAAAGTGCATGGAAATGCTTTCCCTAGAATGAGTGGGTACAGGCAAGGGATGATATAGACCGTATTTCCTATCACTAGGCTTACTGGTACAGCAAAGCTTGCATCCACTTGTGAACATAGCTACGTCTTCTTTCATCCTAGGTTAGTACACATACCTTTGCAATTTGGTCATTGTCTTCTCTACACCAAAATGCCTTGCAACCTTGGAGGTGTGATCCTTTCTGATCAACTGTAGTTTCTAACCATTGGGAACACATAACATATCTAACTTGTAGAGTAACCCATTCTGGAGATGGTAGTCAACTGTGTTTTCACCATCATGCACATGAATTTAGATTTGCAACTATTGAATTTGAAACACTCCCTTGGTCTCTTATTCTCTCGCATATGCCTCTTTGTATGCATCAAGGGTGAAAGGCCCATGACATAAGAGTTCTCCAAAGTTGTGACCTTGATGTAGGTGGCCTGAAAGGCTGCCGGCCAATTTACAGTGCTCGGTTGTACTTGATCACTAAATGAAATCGGTTAAAACACCACTGTATTGCTCATTCATTGCAGCTTACTTGGGCCCATAAGTATTGTAGGCTAGTGTGACTTTTGTGATTAATATTTCCTTTCCCATTAGATAAATTTCCACTTGTGTCAAATACACAGCTTGCATTGTGTATAAAGCTCCTGGCATGGGGTAGGGTAGTGTTGAAAAATCGTCTCATAGTTATTTTCTGTGAGTGGTGAGACAGCGTACTTTCCTCCTTGCATCAAGATCGCTTCATTAACATTCCTAATTGCATCTGATTCTACCAATGTTACATAAAGTGGGGACGAAGCAGGTGCACTTTTGGGAAGCGAAGCATTGGAAGCATCATTTTCTAAGAATCTTGGGAAGAATCTATTATATATATATATATATATATATATATATATATATACGCAATATATAATATATAATAATATAATATTATAATATAATATACATAATAATGTATATATATATATACACTAAATAATATATAGATATTAGATGCTTCCAAGGATTCTTGGAAAATGACGCTTCCAATGCTTTGCTTTCCCAAAAATGCACCTGCTTTGTCCCCACTTCATGCAACATTACTAGAATCAGAGGCGAGTAGGTATGTCAATGGAGCAGTCTCGATGTGAGGAGGAAGGACAATATGTCACCATTTTGAAGTATTTTATGGGGCGATTCTCAACTACCCTGCCTACGACAAGGAGCTCTATACCTTAATTGCAAGCTATGAAGAAGTGGAAACACTATCTAATGGAAAAGGAGATAGTAATCCACAGAGATCACACTAGCAAATACAATACTTGTAGGCCAAAAGGAAGCTACAATAGACAAGGCATTACAAGTGGATGGGGTTTTTACAACAGTTTCATTTAGTGATCAAGTACACAAAGGGCAACACAAACAAGTTGGTTGACATGCTTTCGAGGTCACCCACATCAAAGATCACAACTTTGGGAACTCTTATGCACATGGAACCTTTCACCCATGTTGCATGTAGAGAAGCATATACAGAAGATGAGGACTTCAAGGACGTGTTTCAATAGTTGCAAATCCAAATTCATGGGCACGATGGTGAAAACAAAGTTGACTACCATCTCCAGAATGGGTTACTCTATAGGTTAGATAAATCCAAACTAGGGTTAGCTTAGGGCTAGTAAGTGGGGCAAATAATTTTGTGGACGAAATTGAAGTTAATGCCGATCAAAAGAAGGGGTTTTGTGGTAACCATTATCCTCTTGGCATTTAGACCCTCCATTCCCAAAAATTCCCTTCCCCTAGGAATTTACACCAAGCCCTAGCTTGGTCGCTTGGCCTTAAAGTGGGGGAATTAGGTAAGAAAGGAAGAAGAGAAAAATTTATGGATAACTTTAAAGTGAACACCAACAAAGGAGGGCTAGTTCCTTATCCTTATGTGGATGGATTTTATGATTTAATTTAATGAGTGAATGGTTGCTAAGGAGGAAGGATAGTTGATGCACTAGCATAAAAAACACTAACAATTACCTATCCAATGGATCAAGGAGTTGGATGGGAGAGCTAGTGAAATTTCAGCACTAGGACATTCATTCACATGTTATTTATGAGTAATGCATGCAATTATGACATCTACATACCATTCAATAAATATTCAACAAATTAGGGCACAATAGAAAAACCCTAGATTCAATATATTCCATACATTAAACATAAAGGAAATAGATATTCAATGATAATATCACTTACAAATATAAGATGCAAGATAATCCATCCATTGAACCAAGACAATATCTCCAAAGAAAAGTGATTTGCTCAAAATATCAAATCACATTCATAGGTCACATCAATACAAGAATAAAAGAGGGTCGAAATTCTCTAAAGAGAGGCTAATATCTCCAAGTTGTGATGATGATTTACAAGAATGAATGATTCCTCTTCTTATATGAGGAATTCAAGTTCCAATTTTATCATATTGACCATAAAAATCATAAAATAATGGGCTACTAACAAGTTAGGTCACAAGCTGACCTATTAGCCAATGAATAAACATAACTCTAGCCCACATGTGTGAGACGTGGGTGAGAGAAAGGATGATGTCATGCATGAATGAGCCCTTTTAGGGCTAGCGTTGAGGCTTCTTTGTAATATTCCTAATAGAAATTTACAGTGATAACAAAAGACATGCAATAATTTCAACACAGAAAAATTATTCAGTGAACACACATAAACATAAATTCTACTTAGAACACCAAATTGGCCAATTTTTATTATATGTAATTGTTGGAGTACCATGGGAAATGGAAGGAGTGCACCTGGGCTTGCACAAGGCAAGCTACAAGCCTTAGGTGATCAATACAAAAGTGCCCAACTGTTGTAAAAGTGTCACTCTCTAGAAAACTGCGTTGGCACAATATTTCTACAATACTCGATGACTTGACACTCTTACTTCCCCCCCTCAAAACTGCCCAATTTTTTTTGTAAAATTAAGGATGGACTCCTTGCCAAAAACCCAGAAAAAACCAGAAAGGGTTTCCCCTAGTTTTGACCCTCCAATTTCGGCCTCCCATAGCTTGGCCCTCCCCCACAACCAGAAATTCACACCTGTAGCTGAATCTGATAATTTTTTCTCCCAAAATGCTAGATATCCCCTCCAAATAAACTTCCAAACAAAATTCCAACAACCCACCTCCCCAATCCTCCAAGCAAGACTCCCTTCGAACAACCCACACAAATGAATGTGAAATCCTATAGGAGATGAGTCATGACGTAGTCCGCAAGCCCATAAATTTGTTCTGAAGGGTGTGCTCTGTCCTTCTGTTGAAAATCCACTCCTGCAGTCTGGAAATTGACCAAGAAACACCTTACCAACATTGTTTCCTCAAGTCACGACACCACTTCTCCAAGATTGTGTGGCCTCTCCTTCTGCGTCCCTTCTGAACCAGAAATGCCTAATTCCTGTAGGATGTGTCTTTCCTGGTCTCCAAATGAAGATGAAAGCCTTCCTAGGGTGGCACTCGAGGTCCACTGAAGAAAGGATGAGCTTCACTCCTTGGGAGAAAGGATGAACACTCGTAGCTCAACTGAACAACCAAAGCAACAATGAGTTATCAAAATGTCAAAAGTCCCAAATGATGCTTCTTCCCTCCTATTTATGCTTTCTAGCCTTAAGTCTCATGTGGCTCCCTCCTATGACTTCGACCTCACTTAGGAAAATCAAATTCCTTACTAAGTGGTGCATATTATTTGTGGGTGAGTGGTCCCCACATTCCACTAAAAAACTCTTCGACCCACTTTTTCCTAAGTTTCTCCACCAGACTTTGCTTTAGACCAAAAATGACAAAATTTACAAAATTGGTTCTATCACCTTAGGAAATTTTTTAGGAAGGGGCATTACAATCCTCCCTTCCCAGATGTTTCTTGTCCCCAAGCAATTGCAAAGTTGGATGTTACAAAAAAAATTCACTTTCCCATGTAGCATCATCCTCCGACAAATCCTTCCATTTGACCAAATGCTCTCTGATCACCCGATTCCTCAATCTCCTCTCCTGGGTCTCCAATATGGACTTTGGTGTCAAAACTAAATGCCTCTCATCATCCAAGTGAGGCAACTCCGTTGCGGATGTAACCTGCTACCCCAACACCTTGTTCAGGCATGAGACATGGAACACGTTATGGATCCGGCTCTCTGAAGGTAGCTCCTGTTGAGTTTTCTTGAGTGATGGGGTAGCATCAGATGTGCTCTAGCTCCCAAAATTTGTGGAGGGACTAGAGTACATGAGATCTCCAAGACCCAGAAAGTGATTTGGAAAGTTTCAGCCAGTTTGGGAGATAATTAATTAATCAATAAATTTAATTATGGACCGTAAGTCTATCTTAGGAAAATTAAATTGTTAAAGGTAATTAATTAAAACATGTGATGAAATTGTCTTAAGTCACACGGATCAAGCTTTTTTTTAATCTTAGCCATTGATTTAAGATCTGATTATGGCCGTTGATTTCACAACGAGAAAAGTATAAAGGTTTGCTAAGAATTTCCAGAAGTGTTTTAGCTGCAAAGGGGGGAGTTTAGGCAAAGGGGATGGTCTGATCCTAGTGCCTAGAATCAACAAGAGGCAGAGAAGCAGAGGCAGTAGCAGCAGAGAGGGCAACATCTGCAGATAGGGCAGCAGCTACGCAGCGCAGGGGCAACTTCAACTACGCAGGTGCTATGCAGTCTCTTCTGGGGCAGCGCTGGTCAGCCGGGGACCCAGTTGGGTTACGCAGAGACCCTGAGGGTCAGCGTAGGCTTTGCATCACCCATTCTGGGGTTACGCAACCCTCTCCAGGACAGCACAGAGGCACGCAGAGGCTGTAGACGCTGACACAGGGGCTTCAAGGGCAGCACTGGGGCTTCTAGGGCCACGATCTTTCTGAGTCTTGTAAATCCCGTTTGAGGGTGTGGATCAATCAACGTTTTGGCTTCAGAACAATAGGATAGTTGCAGATCTATATTATTCTCTATCGGGTTAACTAGTGTGGTGCCCAGATTTGCTGTATTCAGAAACCTCTTAATAATACAAACCCTCCAGTAACTAGAAGACTAGTTTTCCCGCATTGGGTTTTTCCAGGGACTATTGTCCAGAAAATCTTTTGTCACTTTATCTATGTGTGCATGTACTTTTTCTATTTTAGATCTGAATCAGTGAAAGTCTATTATGTGTTTACTTCGATGTTAATCTAAATATTTCAACATTAATAACTTGTTTAAGTAGGAGAAGTATAGCCAGATCTAACAATAGATTTCTGCGTAAGTAACATTCATAAATTTTCACATGGTATCAGAGGGATTGCAGATCTAGCAGGGTCACCAGCAGAAGACTGAAGAATCGTGCTGCAGAAAGCAACAGAGAGAGCAATAGCAATAACAGAAAGCCAGATTTGAAGGAACAACACAGTTTCAGAGGGAGCAAAGTCACGCAGAGGCCAGGGTGATGTAGCCTTACGCTGTCTCCATGTAGGCCCACGTACTTACTGTGCTGAGGTAGCGCTGGGACTGTTTGCTCACGTAGAGGCCAGCCAGGGTGACGCAGATCTGAAGCTGTTTGATTCAAAAGTGTCGAAAGCAGGGTTGTAGAACTTCAGCCAGTGTTGGTGGGGTTAAATTTTTGAAGTTTTCAGAATTTAGCCTAAGCACTAGAGATAAAGAGCGGGGGGAGATCAACTTCTTGGAGGTTTCTAGCCAAAGAAACCTACAGATTGATCAATGGATCGAAGAGAGCTGTTCCGTTGATTGATTTGGCGGATTTCCAAGAGAGGAAATCAGTTGTTAGAGGGAGCAGAGGGTGCCTATTTCGCCAAGGACCCTAGATACAGATCTCTAGCGTAGAGAGGAGGAGCTCCGATAGATTTTCTGAGCAGATGGCACCTCACGGACTACATGATCAAGGTAGGTTGGATGGCCTGTCGAACTTTGCAGTCTAGAAGGCCTTAATCTTGGTAGTCTTGGAGGCATATCATCTAAGAGACCATGCAGAATGAGTCATGACCACACCGACCGATGCATATCTCCTAAAGAAGCATGAGGAAGTTGCGGCACATGCCAAGCGGCTCATAATGGATGGAGTTAAGGACCATATTGTTTTACATATAGCTGAGAAGAAAACAACTAATGAGATGTGGAAGGCCTTAACAACCCTATATGAGGGGAAGTCCGTCCAGAGGAAGATGTTTCTGGAGACTCAGTTGCGGTCCTTCATGATTACCAAGGGGGAAGAGATGGAGCACTTTCTCTTAATTTTACAGATGATCAAAGAACATTCGATCAAAGAACAGTTGACTGCCACGGGTGCAAAGGTGGAGGACGATGTGATGGTAAGGACTGCACTCAATGCAGTCTCAGAAGAGTGGGAAACCTTTGTCCAAAGTGTCTTGAGCAGAGCAGACCTTCCCGACTGGAAGAACTTGTGGGCAATCTTACGTCAAGAAGAACTCCGCCGAATCACCAAGAAGCAATATAGCTCGAGATCCAGTAAAGTGAAGAAGGAAGATGAAGATGATGCAGCCTTGGCATCAAAGAGGCAGCAAGGGAAGAAGAAGTGTTATCTTTCCAAGATCAAATGGTTCCAGTGCAACGAACTAGGAAATTTCGCTTGCAATTGTCCATAGAAGAAGAAGGACAAGGAAGCTTCTACTTCCAAGGCTGTTGTGGCGGACGATGGGTCAGAAGACGACGCAGCCATGAGCGCTCATGAACCATGAAAGGGGGGTGACATGGATCTATAGAGCAGCTACAGAATGGGGGTAGGATCTTTGAGGAGCTCATCTCTTAGATCACATCCGAGCTACGGGAGCCTTAAGACAGTAGCAGGATAAGTGGAGTAGTGGGTGCAAAGAATCACGGATGAAGTAGAGGCAGAACTCAAGGCTGGAAAGAGCAGCGCAGTGGAGATGCAGCAGCAACGTAGGGGCTGATGTGACTTCAACAACGCAGGGCAAAGCTGCAATAGGGTGGAGGCTTCAGGAGGACAATGAAGCGCAACAACAGCGTGAGAGATTTCAGCACAAGGGGCTAATGTGACTTCAGCAGTGCAGAGGGAGTCTGCTTACGCAGAGCAGAGTTGTAGCTGTGCATCATCCTCTAGATGAAAACACAGATTAGGAGCCGAAGGAGCTTTAGTGATGAGGATGCAACCCAACTAACTTGTCTGTCAAATATTGGGTAAGAGATTTAGTTGTTTCTCTCAACAATTGAAGATGTAGTGCAGCAGATGGCTGCACAGATGCAACAGATTGAGAGGGAGCTCGCAGTACATATGTAGCGTTGGTGGTAGCAAAGAGTCATGGGTAGGAGTACAAAATGGCAAAGAAAGAACACCGTGATGAAGGGCAAAGCAGGGCCAAGATCGCGTAGACCCACACCCGAGATCAATGCAGAACTTCCACACTGTAGATCGTTGTAGAGCTTCTGGGAAAGGTAGTTTGTACTAGAGCACATTTATCGATAAGAGGGACCGTTGGAGTTTTCTTGAGTGATGAGAGAATGAATGTGCCTAGCTACCAAAATTTGTGGAGGGGACTAGAGTACATGTGATCCGCAAGACCCGTAAAGGGATTTGGGAAATTTTATCCGGTTTGGGAGATAATTAATTAATTAATAATTTTAATTATGGACCCTAAGTTTAACTAGGAAATTTAATTATTAAAGGTAATTAAATTAAACATGTGATGAAATTGTCTTAAGTCACACAGATCAAGTTTTTTTTAATCTTAGCCATTGATTCAAGATTTGATTATGGTCGCTTGTTTTCCAATGAGAAAAATATAAAGGAAAGGCTTGGGGTCATTTGGAGGAGACACAATGTATAGATCACTAAAGCTAAGCCGGGAATTAGGCAAGGTTTGTCGCGTAATTTCCGGTATGTTTGTGTTTCAGTTGCAGAGAGGGGAATTTAGGCCAAGGGGATGATCTGATCCCAGGGTCTAGAATCAACAAGAGGCAGAGAGCAAGGCCTGCAGCGCAACAAGAAAGAAGCGTAGCGCAACTGCAAAGAGAGGGCAAGAGTCGTTGGGGTAGCATCGGATGTGATCTAGCTCCCAAAATTTGTGGAGGGACTAGAGTACATGAGATCTCCAAGACGCAAAAAAGGATTTGGGAAATTTCATCCGGTTTGGGAGATAATTAATTAATTAATAATTTTAATTATGGACCCTAAGTCTAACTTACGAAAATTAAATTATTAAAGGTAATTAATGAAAACATGTGATGAAATTGTCTTAAGTTACACGGATCAAGCTTTCTTTTAATCTTAGTCATTGATTCAATATCTGATCATGGCCATTGGTTTCCCAATGAGAAAAGTATAAAGAAAAGGCTTGGGGTCATTTGGAGGAGACACACAGAGGCAGAGCACTGAAGCTAAGCTGGAATTCTAAGGCGTGGTTTGCTAAGAATTTCCAGAAGTGTTTTAGCTGCAGAGAGGCGTAGTTTAGGCAAAGGGGATGGTCTGATCCCAGTGCCTAGAATCAGCAATAGGCAGAGAGCAGCTTCCAGAGGTAGCGCAGAGAAGCAGAGGCAGCAGTAGTAGAGAGGGCAGCAGTTGCGCAGCGCAGGGGCAGCTTCAGCTACGCAGGTGCTACGGAGTCCCTTCTAGGGCAACGCTGGTCAGCCGGGGACCCATCTCGGTTACACAGAGACCCTTAGGGGCAGCGTAGGGTCTGCATCACCCATTTTGGGGTTACACAGCCCTCTCCAGGCCAGCGCAGAGGCACGCAAAGGCTGACGCAAGGGATTTAGGGGCAGCGCTGGGGTTTCTAGGGCCAAGATCTGGCTGAGTCTTGTAAATCCTATTTGAGGGTGTGGATCAGTCAATGTTTTGGCTTCAGAACAACAAATTAGCTGTAGATCTATATTTTTCTCTGTTGAGTTTACCGGTGTGGTACCCAGATTTGTTGTATTCAGAAAACTACTTAATAATACAAACCATCCAGCAGCCAGAAGACCGATTTTCCCGCATTGGGTTTTTCCGGGGACTATTGTCCAGAAAATATTGTGTCACTTTGTCTATGTGTGCATCTACTTTTTCTATTTTAGATCTGGAATCGTTGAAAGTTTGTTATGCTTACTTTGATGTTAATCTAATATTTCAAAGATTAATAACTTGGTTTAAGTAGGAGAAGTATAACCCGGCACTAACAAGACTTTTGCATAAGTAACATTCATAAATTTTCACAAACCTCCAACTCATAAGCCACCTACACAACCCCCGATCACCTTCTATCCCCAAATTCGTTGGGGTCAAAGATTTTCTTCTCCGCTCACCCCTTTTGCTTAGGTGAAGACTGCCTATATGGCCGCAAGCATAGGTAGACCATGTCCCCTCACCTCAAACCGTTTCTCCACCTTGTGCTTATGTAATATTCCTAATTAGCACCGCTAATTGGAATATTTGATTTTTGTA